>JAPXFY010000016.1:7218041-7233041 GCA_030674185.1 Monoplex corrugatus | reverse complement strand
AAAATGAGCAGCTTCCAGTTTTGCATTATATTCTTCTCGGCTTGCGTGGTACTTTTCGGATAGAAATCTTATACCGAAAATTGCATTCAGTAAAGTGTAAACTTAGTTTTCCTATTTACATTTACAATATATATTTTCTTTATCGAGTCTGGCTGCGTATTTTTATCATCGCCACCTAAAATTACTTTTTCGGCTGATCTAATATAGTAATAATATTCACGCAATTTTTCGAACTTTTTGATCCAAAATTAAATTGATTCAGATATTTCAATATATTGATATATTCGATATATTCTGTATTGACATCAAAATATAAGGTTAAGTGAAAAGCTGGATATTAACAGATTCTGTTGTGACAATCAGGGAAATGAATGACAACTGGAATTAAACATTGTGAACAGTGATCACTAGATTGTCTAGATCTAAACAGATTTTCAGTGACTTTCGCCGAACTGAAGATTTCAGATCTAGAGTCTACGCAACATCTGTTGATCGAGATCAGAGTACTGAGGAAAGAATACAGTCTAGATGTACAAGTTACCCAGAAGAGAATAAAGGTTTGCAGCTAAATCTGTGCACATAATCGATAATGACCTCAAGTTATGCAAATAAATTAAAACAACCAACACAAATCAGATGCACATCTGACATGTGAGTGCCTTTTTCTCTCTAGTTTCTTTCTCTCTCTGTGTTGGCTGCACTCACACATGGCATATTGGTATCATAGCCAAATTAAAGATGAGCACAACAAATCAACAGAGACTGTGTGTGTGTGTGTGTGTGTGTGTGTGTGTGTGTGTGTGTGTGTGTGTGAGAGAGAGAGAGAGAGAGAGGAGAGAGAGAGAGAGAGAGAGTGAGAGAAGAAATCCTCAAATCCCGCAAATAATCACTAAATCAGTGATAACCAACCTGGTGATCATATTCCCTGCAATTTTCTTCCGAACGGATAATGTCGTGGCTAGAGTGCACACGCCTGTGGTGGTGACTAGGGCTGGAGGAAGCTAAACGATGCATGTAACTGGGCTTTTTCCGTAGGCCTACCGCAGATCTGACTGGAGACCCAAGTAGCGGCCCAGTGTGGCTTGCATCAGGCTCCACGCTTGTTTGCGGTGTCACTGTCAGTGAGGGCGTTGTTGTCTTTGCGGGCCGTACGTCTAACTGTGAGAATCTTAATTTGGGTTTAGGTGCCGGTTGTTTGTTCGCATCTGTCGGCTTCAGTAATTTTCCGTTCTTTTCTTCTTCTTGCTCCTCCTCCTCCTCCTCTTCTTCTTCTTCGGCTTTCTTGATGATCTGATCAATACCTTTGCCAACAGCATCTTCTACTTTTTGGGCCAGTAACTCTGTGCTTTGCTGCATCGCTTCTGTCACTTTGTTGGCAATTATTTTTTCTTGGATAGCGACTAAATTCTGTTGAGAAGGTTCCCGCTTAGGCATTTTTCAGATCGGTTGAATGTGCAGTTAACTGCGTCTAGATTTAAGCTAGACCTGTATAGACTACTTGTAAAGCGATTCTAAAAATGCTCAAATGGCATCCTCGTGAAACTGGAGTCGTTGTCTTCCGTTGTCGTCTGCTTATGATTAGAGTTACTGTCCATGACTGAAGAGTTATCGTTCTTGTTCAACTTCTATTTGACGCTGAAGAAGAGCTTAACTGAGCTAAAGTAGGGAAACATAAAACATTGAAATATTGAATCGCTGAATGAGTCGATTAGCTTTTGCGTAAATGAAAATCAGCCAATGGTTATCGATTACCGACGGGTGCGGCAGTCGACTGATTAGGACAGTGCACTTCCAGGAGGAAAATCTGGGCTCGAACGTACTTGGATACACCTTCAGGTGTGTGGTCAGAAACGATGGGTAAAACAAGGGTGGATATTGTCTCCGTCTCCCAGGTAAACAAAGGTGCATACCTGCCAATGCCTGAACCCTTTTCGTGTACATACTCACGCAGAACGTTACAAAAATGTCCTATTCCTAGACTTAGAAACACCCTAGGACATGATGTCCTGATCCAGAATTTGGGCATACTGATACTTGGCTAACGGCTGGCAAAACATGGACAACAAAACAAAACAAAGCAAAACAAAACAAAACTGAACAAAACTAATCAAAACAAAAAAACACCACATCAACCAAGTATCGCCAACCGAAAATTTCAGAAGAAATGATTTACTGTTTGTATACGCGTGCGTGTGTGTGTGTGTGTGTGTGTGTATGTGTGCGCGTCCGTGTGTGCGTGCGTGCGTGCGTGCATGCGTGCTATGTGTGTATATTTGTCATAAGGTGTATCAGATATGTTTACACACACACACACACACACACACACACACACACACACACACCACACACACACACACACACACACTATATATATATAGTATGTATATATATATATATATATATATATATATATATATATATATATACATGACATACCTGGTCTGACGGAGTGAAGAAGGTAAAGTTGACATGTCGATGAGGTCTCACGTTCTTTCAATAAGATGAAGAAACACGATAGATCGAACTCCCCCTCCCCCCGTCCCCACTCTACTCCCACCTCCTCACCTGTCCCCACTTTATATCTGACCTCCCGTCCCGCGGGCCGCTATTCAGCCACCCCTTCCCCTTCAAATCACCCCAACATTGCACTCTATATAACAGCTGAAAGCCATGATCTCTACTGTGGCATTCTTGTGTGGGTTCGCATGGTTTAACCCTTCGACTCCTGCACTCTGTCCACCAGCATCCTGCATTGTCATCCATGCTAGCAAAGCAAAAACTTAATCTTTTGACTCCCTCACCCTATCCACCAGCTGCCTGTAGGAAGCTGGTGGGTAGGGTGAGGAAGTCAAAAGGTTAATTTTTTTGCATTTAGTGGATTGGGTGCGGGAGTCAAAGGGTTAAGTTACACCAATGTCATTGTTGTGCAAGAGTTCGAGCCTGTCTCAGGTGAAAACTGGGTGCGAGGCCTCCAGTCCACCCAGCTGATGAAGGCATTGAACCTTGTACAGGTTGAAGAAGGTAAAGCAGTGGGGGAGAGGAAAAGGACACTGACTGCCCTCCAAATGCTGCCCATGAGAAACGTGGAGGTCTTTACCACCTCACTCCCCATACGATCTCAGGGTTATGGGACAGCCTTTGTATTTACACACCGCAACAAAGGCCCTTAATCCGTGGTGGTGTATTCATGTGTGGGTCTCCCGAGATTTAGTTAACACTTACTGTCAATACTGTGCGGTGTTTGATGCTCTCTATCTATGTCTCTCTCCCTGCGTTTGTCTCTGTGTTTGTGGGGGGCGTGTGCGTGCGTTTGAGAGTGAAGTGAGAGAGAAAAGAGAGAGAGAGAGAGAGAGAGAGAGAGAGAGAGAATGAGTGAGAGAGAAAGAGAGAGAGAGAGAGAAAGAGAGAAAGACAGAGAGAGTGAGAGAAAGAGAGAGTGAGAGGGAGAGAGGTAGAGATAGATAGATAGACAGAGAGAGAAAGGAGAGAGAGAGAGAGAAAGACAGAGAGAGAGAGACAGAGAGAGAGAGAGAGACAGACAGACAACACAGACAGACAGACAGACATAGACATAGACATAGACACAGACATAGACATAGACATAGACATAGACATAGACAAGACAGAGACAGAGACAGAGACAGACAGAAAGAGCATGTGTGTATGTAAATGCATAGAAATGGATGTTCATGCGTGTGTTATTCGTAAATGCATATCAGGAGAACGAGCATGGTTATTTTATTCTTAAAGAAGAGGAAGAATTTGATGCTAATTAAAGGAAACAAGACAAGACAAAACAAAACAAAGCAAAAGAATACAAAAAAGCTCGAGAAGACGAATTGCGAGAAATACAAGCGGCATCATCATCATCAGCCCTTTGAGTAGTAGTAGTAGTAGTGTAGTAGTATAGTAGTAGTATAGTAGTAGTAGCAGTAATAGTAGTAGTAGTAGTAGTTGTAGTAGTAGCAGCAGTAGTAGTAGTAGTAAAGATGTTGATAATGATAAAGATCGACCACCAGACAACCATTGTGCTCCACTTAATTTGGAGTGTCTTCAAACAGCGGGAATCATCACACTCGGAAAATTCCTTATGCTCTCCACCCAAATCTGCTTGTAATTATCTGGCAGTGTTTCTGAGCCTGCACAAAGTCCTCGCAAGGTCTTGATTGGGAAGAGGGAGGGGTGGGTGTGAGGGCTGGGTGGGCAGTGAGGGCAGAAGAGACCTTGAAACACTAAGCTAACACCACCTGAATGACGGAAACATTAACCTTTTGATTCCGGCATTGTTAACCATGTTAGCAAAACAAAAACTTAACTCTTTCCTGCAGGAAACTGGTGAACAGGGTCAGGGGGTAATGGGGTTAGGTTTTTGCAGTTGGTGGATAGGGTGCGGCAGTCAAAGGGTTAAGATGGGCAGCAAACAGGCCAGTTTTTGTGTGTGGTTTATTTAAAAAAAAATTTTTTTTTAGGGGGGAGGGGGGTAGGGAAGGGGAGGGGGCTGCGATTGTAATCGAGGTTTTAGGTCTTCAATCCACGGGTCTGTTTAGAAAATATAGGTGAAAGTTGTCCCATAACCCCAAGGTCATGGAGAGAATGAGGTGGTTGGTATCTCAACATTGTCTCGGCTCCAGCATAAAGGAGTGGGAATAAGGGGTGGGGTGGAGACCCATCTCCTCTCCCTTGCTGCTTTACCTTCCCTAACCCTAAACAGAATCAGGAACCCATTAACAGCTGTAAGGACTAAGGACTGGAGGCCACACGCGCAGTTTCTTTCCCTTTTCTCCCTCCCGTCTCTGTCCCCAGCCCCGTCCCCCACCCGAAATCAGAATCTGTCTCGTGCAGTAAGACTCAAAGAGGGGAGCACAACCGGTACGCCAACTGGGCCTCAAGTTTCTGTCATTCTGTTTTTTCTTCTTCCTTTCTTTCTTTTCTTTTTTGTTGTTGTTTGTTTTGATGTTTATCTTGTCAGTCTCCTTCGAGTGAGATTAGAACCCGCGCGGTCAGATTGGAAGGAGGAGGTGGGGGAGGGGATAGGGGTGGGGGTTCTAGCTCTACGCCAAGCTTGCGACCTGCGAGTTATTTGATCGTCAGTCTGTGAGTGCTGGTGTTTCCCTTGGTTGGTGGCGGGGACTGTGTCGGTGTTGGTGGTCTCCCCTACTGCTCTTGTCATCAGATCGCAAAGCGTTCACCTGTAGGTAGAAAGGCTCTTCTTCGTTGTCTTTACCTTGATCCTTGTATTCGGTGACTGACTCATTATCATTATCGGTGTGATTGTTTAACCCTTTGCCTCCCGCACCCTGTTCACCAGCATTCTGCTTTGTCAACCATGCTAGCAAAGCAAAAACATAACTCTTTGATTCCTTCACCCTATCCACCAGCTTCCTGCATTGGTTAAATTTTTGCAATTGGTGGACAGAGTTTGGGAATCAAAGGATTAAAGGCCGGCTGATTGTGCAGAGCCATCTCAACACGTACACCACACCTTGCTGACCCTGAAAAAAATAATACCTGGAAGCTGGTGGATTGGGTGAGGGATTCAAAGGGTTAAGTTTTTGCTTTCCTGGCATGATTGACAAAGCCGAATACTGGTAAACAGGTTGAAAGAGTCAAAGGGTTAAACACTTGCTTGTCTGTCTGTCTGTACGTCTTCAACTTATCATGTAGGCCTATCCATAATGCAAAAATTGTTTAAGATTTTTTAAAAATCAGTTAACGGTCTCACATACATGTAGTCACGGTGGCTACGAATCAGAGCCTTTCAGACCTCAGCACTCAAACATGGCGCAGGTGTACTATGCAATGACCCTGACAACCACCAAGCATGCTGAGGGGCGGAGCGGGAGAGAGAGAGGGGTGGGTGGGGTGGGGGAGGGGTGGAAAATCTATGGGAGGAGAGGGGCTGGGGGAAGGGGGGGGGGTTGCCGTAATTTAATGCAGAAACACTCGGCACAGATTGCAGTCAGTCGGGTGTATGTGTGTGTGTATGTGAGTTGTGAAGGTAGCCGGGTACGAGTCGGGTGGATTAGTTATTTTCTTCTCTGCCAGACTCCGTACGTGGGTGAGTGGCTTTGGTTATAATTATTATCTTGTTAGACGATAAAATCGTGATTGTTTCTTCCCTTTGCAATTGATTTTATTGATTGACAGTTTGAAGACTGATTGATCGACTGATTGACTGGATTGGAAAATAGTGTACATCTTTGATTAATTGATTGGAAACCATAATCGACTGATTGATTGATTGGGTTAAGAAATAATGTAAATCTTTAAATGTTAAAGTGATTTACACTCTGTTATTTACTCTCCCTCCCTCCTCCTCTCCCTCTCTCTTCCCCTTTTTATGATTTTTCGTTTCTATTTGTTTTAACCATCGATTTTTATTGACTTATGACGAACTAGTTTACTACTACTACTACTACTACTACTACTACTACTACTACTACTACTACTAGCAACAGTATTTACATGGCGCAAAATCTTGATAATTCAAATCAAAGCGCACTCACGCACCAGACATAAACATTCTATCAACGTAGACAATACCAAAAAAAAAAAAAAAAAAAAAAAAAAAAACCCAACAAAAATACAAAACAAAAAAAAACCCCCAACCAACCGACCAAACAAAAAAAAAAAAAAAAAAAAGAAAAACCTGAGGGAAAGAGCGAGTTATATTTTGTATGGCAGACCCACCCTAAAGACAAACAATCTGTTTTGTACTATTTTCTGTCTTGTCAAAGATGGCCCGGGGACAATATCCACTCAGTACAGGTTAACATCTCCCGGACTGCCCTTCACTGACCACCAGACGGACACATGCCAGACAGGAAGACCCAGACCTCCTAGTGACAAACGCTAGAAGAACGTAAGGCCCTGGAACACACATTACCCGGAGTACTGTACAGAGGCTGGCCTAGAACAAGACGGGAGTGACGGACCTTCGTTGCCGTCAGTCCTATATGCCAGTGGCATATTTGACAATAAGTAAGTATTATAGTGATTCACGTCATGCTGTTTCAATATTGTTGTACGTTTGATTGACTGACTGATTGATTGAATGTTTGACTGATTGATTGACTGATTGATTGAATGTTTGACTGATTGACTGACTGATTGATTGAATGTTTGACTGATTGACTGACTGATTGATTGAATGTTTGACTGATTGACTGACTGATTGATTGAATGTTTGACTGATTGACTGACTGATTGATTGAATGTTTGACTGATTGACTGACTGATTGATTCAATGTTTGACTGATTATACTGATTGATTGATGTTTGATGATTGACTGCCATGATGATTGACATGTTATGACTGATTGACTGACATGTTTGATCTTTCATGTTTGATGATTGACTGACTGATTGGCTTGATGTTGATTGATTGACTGATGATTGATTAATGTTTGACTGATCTGACTGATTGACGACTGTTGATTGATGCATTGCCATGGCATATTTGACAGTATGTATGATTTGATTCAGTCATGTTTCATCTCGTTATGCGTTTGGTTGACTGCTATATTGATTGCTGATTCATTGATTGACTTTGACATATTGACTGATGACGACTGACTGTGATGATTGATTGATTGACTGATTATTGTTGATGCATGATTGATGATTTTGACTATGATGTTGATTGTGTCTACTGCTGATTATATTTGTGTATGTTGATCTGACTGATGATGATTGATTGTCTATGATGACTGATTGATTGATTGCTCTGACTGACTGACTGATTGATTGATCTGATGATGATTGATTGATTGTCTGACTGACTGAACTGATTGATTGATTGTCTGACTGACTGACTGATTGATTGATTGTCTGACTGACTGACTGATTGATTGATTGATTGTCTGACTGACTGATTGATTGATTGATTGTCTGACTGACTGACGTGATTGTCTGACTGACTGACTTGATTGATTGTCTGACTGACTGATTGATTGATTGTCTGACTGACTGACTGATTGATTGATTGTCTCACTGACTGACTGATTGATTGATTGTCTGACTGACTGATGATTGATTGATTGATTGTCTGACTGACTGACTGATTGATTGATTGTCTGACTGACTGACTGACTGATTGATTGATTGATTGATTGTCTGACTGACTGATTGATTGATTGTCTGACTGACTGACTGATTGATTGTCTCACTGACTGACTGATTGATTGTCTGACTGATTGATTGACTGATGACTGACTGATTGATTGTCTCACTGACTGACTGATTGATTGTCTCACTGACTGATTGATTGTCTCACTGACTGATTGATTGATTGTCTGACTGACTGATTGATTGATTGTCTCATAGACTGATTGATTGTCTCACTGACTGATTGATTGATTGTCTCACTGACTGATTGATTGTCTCATGACTGATTGATTGATTGTCTCACTGACTGACTGATTGATTGTCTCACTGACTGATTGATTGTCTCACTGACTGATTGATTGATTGTCTCACTGACATGATTGATTGTCTCACTGACTGATGATTGATTGTCTCACTGACTGATTGATTGTTCACTGACTGATTGATTGATTGTCTCACTGACTGACTGACTGATTGATTGTCTCACTGACTGACTGATTGATTGTCTCACTGACTGACTGATTGATTGTCTCACTGACTGATTGATTGATTGTCTCACTGATCTGATTGATTGATTGTCTCACTGACTGATTGATTGATTGTCTCACTGACTGATTGGATTGTCTACTGACTGACTGATTGATTGTCTCACTGACTGATTGATTGTCTGCACTGACTGATTGATTGATTGTCTCACTGACTGACTGATTGATTAATTGTCTCACTGACTGATTGATTGATTGTCTCACTGACTGATTGATTGATTGTCTCACTGACTGACTGATTGATTGTCTCACTGATGGACTCGACTATGATTGATTGATTGTCTGACTGACTGATTGATTGATTGTCCTGACTGAACTGGACTGATTGATTGTCTGACTGACTGACTGATTGATTGTCTGACTGACTGATGATTGATTGATTGTCTCACTGACTGATTGATTGATTGTCTGACTGACTGACTGATATTGATTGTCTCACTGACTGACTGATTGATTGTCTGACTGAATGATTGATTGATTGTCTGACTGACTGATTGATTGAATTGTCTCACTGACTGACTGATGGATTGATTGATTGTGTCTGACTGACTGATTGATTGATTGTCTCACTGACTGACTGATTGATTGTCTGACTGACTGACTGATTGATTGTCTGACTGACTGAGTGACTGACTTGATTGATTGATTGTCTCACTGACTGACTGATTGATTGTCTGACTGACTGACTGATTGATTGTCTCACTGACTGATTGATTGATTGTCTCACTGACTGACTGATTGATTGTCTCACTGACTGATTGATTGATTGTCTCACTGACTGATTGATTGATTGTCTCACTGACTGATTGATTGATTGTCTGACTGACTGACTGATTGTCTGACTGACTGATTGATTGATTGTCTGATTGACTGACTGATTGATTGTCTGACTGACTGATTGATTGATTGTCTCACTGACTGACTGATTGATTGTGTCTGACTGACTGACTGATTGATTGATTGTCTAACTGACTGACTGATTGATTGATTGTCTCACTGACTAACTGACTGATTGATTGATTGATTGATGGATTGGAAAGTGTTTCTGGGTTCTGGCAAAAGTGTTGGGTCCCCGTGAGCTCAATTGGTTAGAAGACCCTGGCTGATAAACCAGAGGTCACGGGTTTGACCACGAGACGGGACACAGAGTTGTCTGTATGCTGGCTGGCTCTGTGGTAAACCTGAGATCCCGAGTTCAATCCCAGCTGCAACCTAAAAACTGACCTGTTACGTTGACTGCCCTTTTTAACCCCTTGACTCTCGCACCATGTCCACCAGCCTCCTACATTGTCAACCATGCTAGCAAAGCAAGAACTTAACCGTTTGACTTCCTCACCCTATCCATCAGCTTCCTGCAAAAACTTAACCGTTTGACTCCTTCACTCTATGTGACTCCCTCACCCTATATGACACTCTCACATTATCCGACTTCCTGCAGGAAGCTGGTGGATAGGGTGACGGAGTCATAAAGGGTGAGGGAGTCAAAGGGTTAAGTGTTTGCAGGAACTTGGTGGATATGATGAGGGAGTCAATGGGTTAAGTTTTTGCAGTTGGTGGATAGGGTGCAGGAGTCAAAGGGTTAAGTTTTTGCAGTTGGTGGACGGGGTGCTGGAAGCCAAAGGGTTATTAGGCTTCAATCATTCTGGTGCTGTGTCAGCTTAGTGCTTCATCAGTCATGTTCTCCCGTCCTCTTTCGTTCCGGGACTTTACATGTATATAATTACTGGCAGATTTCAGCGGAGCGCATATGGATTTGTACGACTGTAATGAATTCAAAAACAGCGGAGCGCATATGGATTTGTACGACTGCCATGAATCCTAAGACAGTGGAGCGCATATGGATTTGTACGACTGCCATGAATCCTAAGACAGTGGAACGCATATGGATTTGTACGAATGCCTCGAATCCTTCTAAAACAATCCACGAACTTGAAGACTGCCTCTTATATTCATTGCCTTTTAAATAATTGTATATTGATGACGCATACTATGTTAGTTTTCTTCACTTTGGTATTTTACTGATTGATTCGCGGGCCGGGTGGTTCCTTGGATAGAACGGAGGGTTGAAATCTGACATACTGAGTTCAATCCCGGTCTGAAATATTAAAACCTTCCCTATTCCCTGTCCGTCTTGAACGTTTCCATCATTCTGATGGTGTCAGCTTAGTGTTTCCTGGGTTCCTTCTCCGCCCACCCCCTCACCATATTTCAGGACCTAGTCAGCGCATAAGGGTTTGCACAGATACGGAAGTTTGCCAGACAACTGCTGGCAGATTTAGGTGGACGCATATGGAATTGTCTGAGTGCGATGAATGCCGTTTTTAACCAACTCCAAACTCTAAGCTTAAAACTACTTTTTACATCATGTGTAATACTATAAAGTGTCTGATCGTTTCTTGCCTTTGTATCACCGACCTTAATGATTTGATTGATTGATTGATTGATTGATTGATTGATTGATCGGTTTACTTATTGATGTAGTTCTGACTTGCACTGTGTCGTTTCTTTCTTAGTTGTTGTTTTCTTTCTTTCTGTTTTAAAGTTTTTTTTCTACCTCGTTTTTTTCCCTCTCACTTTCTATCCACCCATCTCTCTGTCTCTGTCTTTGTCTCTGTCTATCTGTCTGTCTGTCTGTCTGCCTGTCTGTCTGTCTCTCTTTCTCTCTCTCACTGTTTCTTTCTCTGTTTCTCTCTGTCTCTCTGTCTCTGTCTATATGTCTGTCTGTCTTTCTGTCTCTCTTTCTCTCTCTCACTGTTTCTGTCTCTGTCTGTCTCTCTGTCTCTGTTTCTCTCTCTCGCTGTCTCTGTTTCTGTCTGTTTCTCTCTCTCTCGCTGTCTCTGTTTCTGTCTCTGTTTCTCTCTGTCTGTCTGTCTGTCTGTCTGTCTCTCTTTCTCTCTCTCACTGTTTCTGTCTCTGTCTGTCTCTCTGTCTCTGTTTCTCTCTCTCTCGCTGTCTCTGTTTCTGTCTCTGTTTCTCTCTGTCTGTCTATCTGTCTGTCTGTCTGTCTGTCTCTCTCAAAGAACAGAAAATGCTGCTACTCTTTGATTTCCTTATATATTATGTTCTGTATAATTGATTTATCGGTGTATTTGTGTCTGCGTTGTTTGGTAGTGGGCTGAGATGTGGATAAGTAAAGGCAAATTTGAAAAATGGCTTTTAGCTGATAATTTCTACTGTTGGAACATGAAGTATCACTGTCTTTGGTATTGCTTGTCTGTCTGTGTGTCTCTGTATTTATATCTTCTCTCTCTCTCTCTCTCCCCTTTCTCCTTTTGTGTCTCTCTAATATCATTAACTGCTTTCTATATGTTTGCACACACCACTTCACAACGGGCATAGGCTTTTCAAGAAGAAACCCCATTCATTCATATTCTCTCTGTCTGTCTGTCTGTCTGTCTGTTTCTGTCTCTCTCTCTCCCCTCCCTCTTTCTCTCTCTCTCTTCCTCTCTCTTTCTCTGCGTATTGCGTATTGTGTTTAGCGTTTGGTGTGTGTGTTGTGTGTGTGTGTGTGTGTGTGTGTGTGTGTGTGTGTGTGTGGTGTGTGTGTTGTGTGTGTGTGTGTGTTGTGTGTGTTGTGTATTTTTGTGTGTGTGTGTATGTGTGGTGTGTGTGTGTGTGTGTTTGTGTGTGTGTGTGTGTGTGTGTGTGTGTGTGTTGTTTTTGTGCGTGTGAGTGTGTGTGTGTGTTTGTGTGTGTGTGGTGTGTGTTTTGTGTGTGAATGTGTGTAGTTTGTGTGTGATGTTGTGTGTGTGTTGTGTGTGTGTTTGTGTGTGTGTGTGTGTGTTTGTGTGTGTGTGTGTTTGTGTGTGTGTTATGTGTGTGTGTGTGTTTGTTTGCGTGTGTGTGTGTGTTTGTTTGTGTGTGTGTGTATGTATGTAATAATGTATGTATTATGTTATTATGTATATATTTGTTGTGTGTGTGTGTGTGTGTGTGTGTGTGTGTGTGTGTGTGTGTTAATAATGCAGAATCCCCAATGGGCCACGGCTAAATGTACAAAAGCATTTGTTTGCTTTGGCCTTCATGATGTTGATAGAAATTTATGTTGTTGTTTTCTTTCTCTCTGTCTCTGACTCTCACTGTGTGTTTCACGTTTACTGTCCAAGAGTAAAAAGTTTCGGCTCTCTGTCTTTCTCTCACATTTTTCTTTTGTTTTATGTCAGTTGATTAACAGCAGCAGATGTTATGTTGGCCTGTGTGCTAGTATCTGTACCGCTGGAAGATACAGATTCGTTTAGTTTCTTTTCATTTCATCTCTCTCTGTCTCTCTCTGTCTCTGCCTCTGTCTCTCTCTGTCCTCTGTCTCTCTGTCTCTCTCTCTCTCTCTGTCTTCTGTCATTCTGTCTCTCTCTGCCTCTGTCTCTCTCTATCTCTGTGTCTGTCTCTCTGTCTCTCTCTCTCTGTGTCTCTGTTTGTCTCCCCCCCCCCTCTCTTTCTCTGTGTCTCTGTGTGTCTTGTGTCCTTGTGTCTGTCTGTCTGTCTCCCTCTCCTTATTCCTCCTATCCTTTCCTCCCATCCCCTACCCCCCCCCCCTTCCCACCCCCCGATCCCCACATATCAGACTCATTGTTCAACCACAGATCACAAAGGGCGGTAAATACGGAGTCCATCATTTGGCCATCAGTCAAAAACAAACCTCAAAGTCTCCCCTCTCACCGCGTGATCCCCCGAGATTTGGGGCAACCAATGAAGCGTGTCCGTTCCTCGATCTGGATCTCTGGTCAAGCGTGACCGTTTGATTGCCTGCAGATCGATAGCCATGTGTCACGAAGGTAAACTGAAGGCGCGAGTAGTGGGTGAGAGAGAAGGGGGAGGGGGGAGGAGGAATGAAAAAGGCAATAACTCGAGTAAGGTTGCAGCCAATATACATGTATATCTATGAAGAGAGTTCTTGATGTTGTATAGATCCGATACTGTTGTACGGATGTGAGGCGTGACAGTCAACACGCAAAGTCAGAACAAGATTGAGGCAGCTAAAATGTGGCTTCTAAGAAGAATGCTGAGAGTTCCATGGACAGCGAAGAAAACAAACGAGACAGTGTTGAAGGAGGCAGACACAAGAAAAACATTTATGAAAAGATTAGGAAACGATTAATAACATTGCAGTACATGTCATGAAGGGCAAGACAAATTAGAGCTCCTAGTGACAACAGGAAAGCTGGAGGGAAAGAGAGCACCAGGTAGACCCATGGAGAAAATATTGGACGGACTTGCAGAGTGGCTGAGGACAGAGGGTGGGAGATGTACTTGCAGCAACAAGGGATAGATTCGTATGGAGGGCCATGATCGCCAACGCCATGCGGCAGGGCACATGATAATAATGATGTGATGAATAATTATAATAATCTAATCTATCTATCTATCTATCTATCTATCTATCTATCTATCTTATATCTATCTATATCTATCTATTATCTATCTATCTATCTATCTATCTATCTATCTATCTATCCTTTTCTGTCTGTCTGTCTACCTACCTACCTAACTACCTACCTAGCTATCTGTCTATCTATCTATCTATCTATCTATCTATCTATCATATCTCTATCCTGTCTGTCTGTCTGTATACCTACCTACCTACCTATCTATTTATCTATCTATCTATCTATCTATCTATCTACCTGTCTATCTATCTATCTATCTATCTATTCTACATCTCTCTCTCTCTGTGTATGTGTGTGTGTGTGTGTGTGTGTGTGTGTGTGTGTGTGTGTGTGTGTGTGTGTGTGTGTGTGTGTGTGTGTGTGTGGACGTATTCAGCGCAATGTATTTTTTTCCGGATTCACGTATGTTCGTTGTGTTTACCCATACTGTGCAATCTTCATGTTGTTGCTCAGCCTCAATACTCCGTCTTCGGTGGGTGTGCTGCTGGGTCTTTTCGTGTTTCTATACATCACACAATACTGACATAGATTACAGGATCTTTAACATCGTAGTCCCATATCTGAGGTTCTGTGTGCATACAATGGGAGTGCAGACAACATGCAGTCTGCACGTATATTGATCGTCCTCCTGTGGGGATGCTGGGGACTTTTTTCAGTATAAACAGTATCCCCACCATCTGGAAATTCTGTGCTAGAAGTTTCCTCTTTTCTGTCACACTCTTTGTTTCTGCCTTGTTCCTTTGCTTTCTGTCATTTTGTCCTACCATTTTCTGCCTTGCTGGTCTGTTCACCTGTATGTGTTCGATAAAGTCTTGTATACTTTTCTTGGGATGATAATTGGGTACATGTACACAACAACAACTCGCGTCGTCGCAATGGACTGACTGCATGACACAATGCACACATGGTGACGGTTACCTACAGTTGTCGTGTGTAGTTTTGTGATATATATTATATACACATTG
>JAPXFY010000016.1:7200541-7208041 GCA_030674185.1 Monoplex corrugatus | reverse complement strand
AGACAGGCAATTAGCTCTATCACACTATAGACATGGATAGGGAGACAGGCAACCAGCTCTGTCACACCATAGACATGGACAGGGAGACAGGCATCTCGCTCTGTCACACCATAGACATGGACAGGGAGACAGGCAATTAGCTCTATCACACTATAGACATGGATAGGGAGACAGGCAACTAGCTCTGTCACAACATAGACAAAGATAGGGAGACAGGCGACTAGCTCTGTCACGCCATAGACATGGATATAGAGACAGGCAACCCGTTTTGTGACACCACAGACGTGGATAGGAAGACATGCAACTAGCTCTGTTACACTATAGACGTGGATAGGGAGACAGGTATATAGGTCTATCACACCATAGGCATGGCTAGGGAGACAGGCAACTAGCTCTGTCACACCATAGAAATGGATAGGGAGACAGGCAACTAGCTCTGTCACAACATAGACAAAGATAGGGAGACAGGCGACTAGCTCTGTCACGCCATAGACATGGATAGGGAGACAGGCAACCAGTTTTGTGACACACAGACGTGGATAGGAAGACATGCAACTAGCTCTGTCACACTATAGACGTGGATAGGGAGACAGGCATATAGGTCTATCACACCATAGGCATGGCTAGGGAGACAGGCAACTGGCTCTGTCACACCATAGACATGATAGGGAGACAGGCATATAGGTCTATCACACCATAGGCATGGCAAGGGAGACAGGCAACTGGCTCTGTCACACCATAGACATGATAGGGAGACAGGCATATAGATCTATCACACCATAGGCATGGCTAGGGAGACAGGCAACTAGCTCTGTCACACTATAGACATGATAGGGAGACAGGCATATAGGTCTATCACACCATAGGCATGGCTAGGGAGACAGGCAACGGCTCTGTCACACCATAGACATGATAGGGAGACAGGCATATAGGTCTATCACACCATAGGCATGGCTAGGGAGACAGGCAACTGGCTCTGTCACACCATAGACATGATAGGGAGACAGGCCACTAGCTCCGTAACACCACAGACATATACGGAGCATTTCAACAAGGTCTGTCCACAGAGCCCAATGCAGTCAAGAAAGTATGGACACAACTATCAGGAAAAGACAATAGAGATGGACTGGGTCCATCATCAAAAAAGAGCAGGATAACATCACCTGGACTGCTTTTCACTGGACACCAGAAGTAAGACGAAAGAGAGGAAGAAGAACAGCTGAAGACGAACAACAGAAAGAGGCCTTAAGGCCTTGAAACACACGTGGAGCACTACACAGAGGCTGGCCCAGAACAGACAAAACTGGAGAGAGAAAGTAGGTTTTCCAAACTTCCTAACCATTTTAGAACTTTAGCCTAGGAAGAGACAAGTCCCAGATTTATACCCAAGGACGTAGATTTAATTTTGAGAGAAGCTCAACCGTGCGACAGAGGCAACGAGAGCTCCAGTGTAAGAATGACAGAAGTGAAGAACCTTCGTTGCCGCTCTATACGTCAATGGCAAAATGGACAGTAAGTCAGTAATGGTTTGGGCAATTCTGTTGTTGTTATTTTGGATCTGAATGTTCACTAACTGTCAACCACTGTCCTTTAAAATCGAATACTTTTTTCGTGAGTAGGTTTTGGCGTATTAAACAAACATGACCGTTGCATTTCTAGACAGTTCTATTGCTTACGTTGTAATGCACTAAAAGCTTATGACGTCTGTTTTGGAGACAAGTGGGCAGGTGTATGTGTGTGTGTGTGTGTGTGTGTGTGTGTGTGTGTGGTGTGCGTGTGCATGTGTGTGCGCGCGCGCGCTGTGTGTGTGTGTGTTGTGTGCGTGTGTTGTTTGTGTGTGTGTGTATGTGTGCGTGCGTGTGTATGTATGTGTGTATGAGTGTGCATGGGGTGTGTGTGTGTGTTAGAGAGAGAGAGAGAGAGAGAGAGAGAGAGAGAGAGAGAGAGAGAGAGAGAGAGAGAGAGAGAGAGAGAGAGAGAGAGAGAGAGAGAGAGAGAGAGAGAGAGAGCGCATTGTCGTCAGTGAGTCAAATGAGTTATGAATACTGACAATATATCCCATGTACTTCCTCTTTGTTTTCTTTTCTCTTTAAATCATCACAATGGACTCTCTCCCTCAAACACTCACACCTCCTAAAAGGATGCCGATGGCTCTTTTAGAATCCCGCCCCCCTCCTTCTGGAAAATCTGTACTACAAGTTTTCTCAGCTTCCATTACTTTCTTTGTTTCTGCCTTTTTCTTTTCCTTCTATCCCCTCGTCCTTTCTGTGTATCTGTTTTCCCGGTATATTCAACTGTATTTTTTTCCCAAGGAATTCTTGCTGTTATTTGTATGTCAGAGTAAGCACTCTGTGTAGTGACAGTAACTTACCTGCATTGTGTGGGCCAAACCATCACTACAACATGCATATGCATTTCCGAACCATCATGAACAAGGCTCAGTTGGACAACTGACGGTTCTTTTTTTTTATGTACGTGGGACCTAGCACAAAGGCAGAAGAAGAAGTAGTAGTGGCAGTAGGCGAAGTAGAAGGAGGAGGAGAAGAAGAAGAAGAAGACGAAGAAGAGGAACAAGAAGAAGAAGAAGAGGAAGAAAAGAAGAAGAATACGAAGAAGAAGAAGAATCGAAGAAGAATAAGAAAGAAGAAGAAGAAGAAGAAAGAAGAAGAAGAGAAGGAAAAGAAGAAGAAGAAGAAAAGAAGAAGAAGAATGAAGAGAAGAAGAAGAAGAAGAAGAAGAAAGAAGAAGAAGAAGAAGAAAGAAGAAGAAGAAGAAGAAGAAGAAGAAGAAGAAGAAGAAAGAAGAAGAAGAAGAAGAAGAAGAAGAAGAAAGAAGAAGAAAGAAAAAAGAAAGAAAGAAGAAGAAGAAGAAGAAGAAGAAGAAAGAAGAAGAAAGAAGAAGAAAGAAGAAGAAGAAAGAAAGAAAGAAAGAAAGAAAGAAGAAAGAAAAGAAGAGAAGAAGAAGAAGAAGAAGAAGAAGAAGAAGAAGAAAAGAAAGAAAGAAAGAAAGAAGAAAGAAAGAAAGAAAGAAGAAAGAAGAAAGAAAGAAGAAGAAGAAGAGAAAAAACAAAGAAAAAAAAATGTAGACAAAAGAAGTAGTGTAACATGACGCAGACGACAACTAAACACGGGACTCAAACCCAGTGACTACTGATGATTTATGTCATCCACACATGCACGGCCCACGCACCCCGGACAGCAGGGCTTGTGTCGTTTACAGCAGCCCTAAAATATGATCATTTACTCCCTGGTTGTGCATGCCACTGCAATCACTGTGATAAATCGATAACTGCTGTTTCGTTAGCTGGAAGAAAAGAGAAATGAGGGTATAGAGTGTATGTGTGTTCCTTTGTTATTTCTTTTAACGTCTATCCACATATGAGTTTTTTAGAAGATGTGTATGTGTGTGTTGTGTGTGTGTGTGTGTGTGTTGTGTGTCTGTGTGTAGTGGTATGTGTGTGTGTGTGTGTGAGGTGTTCTGTGTGTGTATGCGGAAGGATGAATAAACGATGGAGAGGGTGTGTGAGAGGAGAGAGGGCGATGGGGTGATAGTGTCTGACAGTACAGAGAAGAGAGGAGAGAGAGAGAGAGAGGAGAGAGAGAGAGAGAAGAGAGAGAGAGAAAAGAGAGAGAGAGAGAAGAGACAGAAGAGAGGAGAATATGAGCAAGAGAGAAAGAGAAGGAGAGAGAGAGAGAGAGAGAGAGAGAGAGAGAGAGAGAGAGAGAGAGAGAGATAGTCAGGCAGACATACTGACAGACACAGACAGACAGACAGACAGAAGAGAGAGAGAGAGAGAGAGAGAGAGAGAGAGAGAGAGAGAGAGAGAGAGAGAGAGAGAGAGGGGGGAGAGCGCGCGCTAGATAGAGAGTTGAAACTTGAAAACACTTTGTCACGTAACATAGAGACATTAGATATGACCAGTTTTGTCTTTAGCTAGTCCTTGCTAGTTTACAGAAGAGAGAGAGAGAGAGAGGAGAGAGAGGAGAGAGAGAGAGAGAGAGAGAGGAGAGAGAAGAGAGAGGAGAGAGAGAGGAGAGAGAGAGAGAGAGAGGAGAGAGAGAGAGAGAGAAGAGAGAGAGAGAGAGAGAGAGAGAGAAAAGAGAGCTAGCTTCACAACAACACAATATTTTCACACAATCTATCACACCCACAAACAGTTTCCTTTATCTGCCCAAACTGTTATCGACAAATCGATGCGTCACACACCTCACGTGATCAAGTTTTCACTGTAGATGTGGACTTCACGACTCTGCTCGCTGTTTACTGAAAACAGTTATGAGGATAACATTTGAAGGATCTGCTGCCTTGGAATCATCTGTGTGTGGGCTGTGTTTTCTGAGGTCACCTGGTATGCACAACTGGAGACAAAAGATTTTCAACCAAGTTCCACTGGCTGTTTTTTTCCAGAAGTCACTCGGTATACAGAACTTTAAGAAAATGTCAACCAAGTTCCATTTTGTGTGAGTAGTTCAATACAATTTGTTAAAAACAAACAACAAACAAACAAACAAACAAACAAACAAACAAACAAACAAACAAACAAACAAACAAACAAACAAAAAACAAACAAACAAACAAACAAACAAAACAAAAAAAGTAGAAGCGGATTTTTATTCAAGAAACACAATTTCAACACAATTTTATTCGTTGATTACTCTGTGTTGGGTAAGAAAAAAGTGGGTGTGATGGTCGAATGGTTAAGAAGTGATGCTTTTAGTTGGAAGGCTTGAGTTCGATGTGCCTGGTATCGGCTGGTGGGGTAAAGAGTGCACGATTTCTGATCTCCCAGGTCGGTGTGTCTGCAGACCTGCTGGTGACTTGGATTCTTGTGTGTTATGGGCACGTGGAACCTCCAATACGCGCTTTAACCTTTTGACTCCACCCATCCACCACTGCAATTATCTTTTGACTCTCCCTATCACAACTGCAAAAACTTAACCTTTGCTCCAACCTATCCACTCAAATTAACTTGATCCTCACCCTATCCACCAACTGCAAAAACTTAACCCTTTGACTCCACACCTATCCACCCAACTGCAAAACTTATCTTTTGATCTACTTTCCCATCAAAACTTAACCTTTGACTCCCACACCTATCCATCAACTGCAAAACTTAACCTTTGACTCCCACCCTATCACAACTGCAAAAATTAACCCTTTGACTCCTTCACCTATCCACCAACTGCAAAACTACCCTTGATCCTCACCTATCGCACTTCCTGCAGGGTGGGTGAAAGATCTTGTAAGCCGTATCAGCGTTCATGAGATATGGAAACATGGACATAACCACCATGTACACAGAAGAGTATGCAGACTGTGCAGCAACATACCGCCTGCACAGTGTGGACCAAACAACGTACGTACACGAACTCGAGAAACACACTGCTCAGATGGCTTACAAAATAATTATATACAAAGGTTCAACAATTTTAGACAAAGGTTCAACAATTTTAGACAAAAGGTTCAATAATTTCAGACAAGCTTCAATATTATAGACAAAGATTCAAAATCTTATTTTCAAAAGCAGATTGATGCCCAACTCTGCGACACCCCACATTATTTTATCTATTCGCCTATTCATTTACTCTTTTCGTTATTTTTATTTGTTATTATAGTGATGTTAATTTTGCGTTCCAGAGAATTGTTTTGTAGTGATTTGTGTGTCACGTTGTTTTGTGCTGTTCACACTGTGAAGTCGTCAAGTTGCCGCGAACTGAACGTGCACACTGGATGTTTTCCTGTTTCTATAAAGCACTGGGCACTGGTATGCCTTACAGGATCTTTAACCTGTGTGTTTCATGCGTACATATACAAAGGGGGTTCAGGTTTTTGCAAGTTTTCGGATATTATGACCCGGGAGATGGGAAAAATCTCCACCCTTCACCTACCAGGCGCTATCAAGGCAGGATCAAACTCAGACCTTCTGACTGGAAGTTGGAAGACTTAACCACTTGGCCGTCTTGCTTTGCACACCCTGTAATAAAACGATTCAGGTCAGAGTGTGTTAGCTGTCGAACAGGCAACGTTCCACTTGTCCCGATGTCTTCGTCAGGACGAGGGTTTGGTTGAGTGGTTGGCTGACTCTGTGTGTGCTGGATGAGTTCAGGTTCAGGTTCATATTGCTTTAGCCCAGCCGACTACTGAAGCCATATCAGGGCTGACACCACGTTGAAAATGACTCCCATGTTTAAGTAAAAGACAACAGTTAACATCCGGATGAGTGTTGGTCACTTGGTGTCAGAACTTGTTTACAGACGGTAGAAAGTTCAAATCCGGGTGTTTTCAGTGATGGCACCCCATTCATTTTTTTCAAATGCTTTTCTAATTTTTCTTCTTGAAGTGTGATTTTTCAGAGGCCTGAATCTTGATGTTTTTCTTTTTCTATACAACTTGGTTTCCTGTCTCTATGCAGTGTTCTACCACTGCTGTTAATGACGTCCTTAAGTGATGTGTTGGTGGTTCTAGACTATGGTGCCCAGCATTGTGATAGTCTGTCCTACGTTGTCACCACCAGTGTCGTCACAAGTCATGTGGCAAACCAGTATTGTACGACAAACACCGATAGTGATGGACCTTCCCTTCCTTCCTTCTGTAGAGTTTTAAGTCCTACCGCTCTCAGAGTGTATGAGGACTAGCTATAAAAACGTTGTTAAAAGAAGCTTTAAGGCATTCTCCACCTCACCTCGACCTTCTACGAAGTAACCCAAGACTGTCCCGTCGATCTGACAGATGCATATGCCCACAGGTCCTTCATCGCCTGACTTGAGTCTTTACTTGGGAGACAAGAACGATCCTAGAGGCACATATTCTTCCATACTTGTTCATGGAAAGGGGATCCTGAGACCTAGGGTTTGTAGCGACTTCCTGTAATCTAAGACTTCTGTTCTCTTTGTTGTTTTTAGTAATCAGGAACTGAGAGTTCTGTCCCTTTAGTGAGTTTGGGTCACTGTCTGTTTCTGAAAATTGTTTTAAAAAAATCTCAGACATTACGGTTCAGTCTGTGTTTTTCTTCAGGGTTGTGTGCAGCTAATTTTTGCAACTCTACAGGTTCTACCTCGGGTGATTCCTCGTCTGTTGAATAGCAGTTGTTCTGTGCTGTTCAAGTGGTAGTATTCCCTGCATGCACAGATGTCGCCAAGTTTCTCTTTTGCGGCAATGTCTTTACCAGTTGGTGGTGTTGGTATCACAGCCAGTGAGGTTGGTCTTCAGAGTGTTTCATGTATCGCTTTAGTGTCTTCCCTGGTCACAGTGTCCTTGTTTCAGATCTCCGTTCAAAAGTCACCAGAAGTAAACTGTTGCTGTCTGGTGAATTATTTCATAAATGATGGGTGTGGTGTGTTGCGCCGTTTTTGTTATCACAATGGATGAAAGTGGAACTGCAGGTGAAAGGTGCGTAACTATGTTGCTGCTTGTGATACCATTTGTATTTAAATCTATTTATCAGTATACATGGTCACCAGTGCGGAGGTGTGTGTGTGTGTGTGTGTGTGTGTGTGTGTG
>JAPXFY010000016.1:7190541-7198041 GCA_030674185.1 Monoplex corrugatus | reverse complement strand
AAAATTATAGAGAGCATATTATATACAATTATGTGATTCCCCTCCGAGTGGAGACAGGCTGCAGAGGGGATTGAGTGAGGTCAGAATTTTATGCAGAGGAGAAAAGGTGAGTTTTGAGAGCGGACTTGAAGGAGACAAAAGTAGGTTGCTGACGGACTGAGAGAGGAAGTTTGTTCCAGGAGAGCGGACCAGAAACAGAGAAGGCTCGTGGACCATAGGTATTGAGCTTAGTGCGTGGAAAGCGAAAAGTCAGAGGATCGGAGGCAGAGCGGAGGGTACGTGAGGGAACATAGATCTCAAGAAGGCTTGACAAGTAATCGGGGGCTGCGTTATTGAGGCTTTTGTAGCACATGGTGTCTAGTTTGTACTGTATGCGCTTTGATACAGGGAGCCAGTGAAGTTATGCCAGGAGAGGAGATATGTGGTCAGCTTTTTTCTTTTTGAGTACAAGGCGTGCAGCATTGTTTTGAATGCGCTGTAGGATGTGAGTGGTGGAGGCAGGAAGACACAGAGAGAGAGAGAGGGAGAGACTGAGACATCAACATAAACACAGGTCGGTTTGCAGGCCGTCTTCATGTTGCCATCATCCTGATGCTGTCAGCTTACTGTTTCATGGGTCCTGTCTCTCCCTTTTCTGTTTCAAGACGTCGTCAGCGTATAGGGTTTGACGCATGATGAATAAGGATCTGGCGGATTTGGGTGGAGCGCATATGGACTCGTCAAAGTGCATAGAGAGAGAGAGAGAGAGAGAGAGAGAGAGAAGAGAGAGAGAGACAGACAGACAGAGGCAGAGAGAGAGAGGGGGAGAGAGAGACAGAGGCAGAGAGAGAGAGGGAGAAAGAGAGAGAGAGACATAGGCAGAGAGACAGAGAGAGACAGAGGCAGAGACAGACAGAGGCAGAGAAAGAGAGACAGAGGCAGAGAGAGAGAGAGAGAGAGAGAGAGAGAGAGAGAGACAGAGGCAGAGAGAGAGAGAGAGACAGAGGCAGAGAGAGAGAGAGAGAGACAGAGGCAGAGAGAGAGAGAGAGAGAGACAGAGAGAGAGAGAGAGAGACAGAGAGAGAGAGAGAGAGAGAGAGAGACAGAGGCAGAGAGAGAGAGAGAGAGAGAGAACAAGACAGAGAGAACGAGACAGAGAGAAGGAGAGAGAGAGAGGGAGATACAGAGAGAGAGATAGAGAGAGAGAGAAGGAGAGAGACAGAGAGAGTGACAGAGAGACAGAGAGACAGACAGACAGATAGATGGATAGATAGATTGATAGATAGATAGATAGATAGAGAGAGAGAGAGAGAGAGAGGAGAGAGAGAGAGAGAGAGATCCTAGTGACGTGAAGCAGTGTTTAGGGGAGTGGCGTTAGGATCAGCATGTAGTAAGAAACAAGGGGATCAATAAGGAGATTGCTGTCAGCAGGGGGGACAATCACTCTAACACCTCCCTGAAGGTTCAGAGACCACCAGAGGCCTTACTTCCCCTCACTGTGTTTTCACAGTCAAATCCTCCCAGTTCATGCTTTGCCACTTCTCCATTCATCGTGTCTTTTTGACACTGATTTTTGGTCCCAAGTTTACTAGTTCTTTTCCTTAAAAAGGGAGATTAGTTTATATCGACCGGATATGTGTGCGTGTGTGTGTGTGTGAGTGTGTATGTGCGTGTGTGTGTATGTGTGCATGTATGTGTGCTAGTTCGCGTGCGCTTTGTTGTGTGTGTGTGTGTGTGTGTGCGTGTGTGTGTGTTTGTGTGTGCGTGCGCGCTTGTGTGTGTGTGTGTGTGTGTGTGTGTGTGTGTATGTGTGTGCGTATGCGTGTTTTGTGTGTGTGTGTGTGTGTGCATGTGTTTTTGTGCATGTATGTGTTTGTGTGTGTGTGTGCGTGTGTATGTGTGTGTGTATGTGCGCGCGTGTGTGTATGCGTGTGTGTGCGTGTGTGTGTGTGCATGCGTGTGTGTGCGTGCGTGCGTGCGTGCGTGTGTGTGTGTGTGTGTGTGTGTGTGTGTGTGTGTGTGTGTGGTGTGTGTGTGTGTGTGTGTTGATCTGGGAGATCGGGAAAATTCTCAACCAGACACTACCGGGAAGATTCGAACTAAGAACTCTCGATTGGAAGTATGACGTTCTAACCACTTGTATGTCACATCCGTTGAATATCTTTATAACTGGGGCTCGCACCCTTTCTTTTATTTATTTTTAAAATTAATTTTTTAAATTTTTTTTATTAAGGATCATCGCACTTTTGGGAGGTTTCCTTCGTGCTCATTTTTCCCCCTATTTTCTACGACACCTGATGGTCACAGAAGCTGGTACCATTTTCACAAATGATGGTTCAGCACGATAATCATGATGCTTTGGAGTTCTATCTGGGACTGAGACTGCGTGACAGGGCTGTACTCTAAACTTACTAACATAACATATTCTGGCGTCAATCAGGCCCGAGATACAGACACCTGAGGCGTTGGTCAGAAAAACCCCCAATGACGCATCTGTGAAGTGGATGAGACTGGACTGTGTGGTCCCAATCTTCCCAATCAGTCCATAACACGCTTTAACACTGGGTAGGAACCAGTAAGAGCCAAAAAATTCCACAAGGATTTTTGAAGGATTGATGGGGATTCGAACCCACAACCTTCCGGTCGGTAATCCGTTGTGCTAACCAGCACACTACGGCGACTGGTTGGCTTTCACGCTTGATCAGACCTGCGATCATTGCTGTTTTGTCACAGTTTTTCACCTCTGTTCCTTTGTTCTTTCCCCTGCCTCAATCTTTGGATGGAGACAATAAAACCACAGTCCCGTGTGTAGCACGCGCCCAACGCCTATAAAACATCCCACAGCAACAACAGCACGGTTTCTGGCAACATTCTGTAGAAAAATCCATTCGTAGTAAATAAACATACTGGTGGAAAACAAACAAAAACAAAACAAAGCAAAAACAACAACAAAAAAAAGGCGCTGTACCTTGGCGACGTGATTTCTCTTGGGAGAGCATCCCGCATTTTACCATGAAAAATGCCGTTGTGGCGAGGAAAAAACCTGAATGCGATCCAATGTATTTTTATTTTCTCCTGTTGGGTTCCTCTGAGTGAGTGAATGAGAGAGAGAGAGAGAGAGAGAGAGAGAGAGAGAGAGAGAGAGAGAGAGAGAGAGAGAGAGTGTATGTATATATATATATATATATATATATATATATATATATACAGTGGAAACCATTTATAACAGGACCGGTTATAACAGGAATCCGGATATAACAGGGCTTTTTTCAATCCCCATTTTTTCTTCCTCTTTGCCTCTATTAAAACTTATCGGCAATAACAGGGAGACAAGAGGGCTTGATCGGTTATAGCAGGGATGCCGAGACGGGCTCTGCAGCAGAAAGGCCTAGGCCTAGACTCAGCACGCCACGCAGTAGGCCTAGATCTAGATCTAGGCTAGCCTTGGTATACTGTGTACTGTACACTGAAAGAACGCTTCGCAATGCGAGCGTGATGCGCGCGCAAGCGTGTAGGCCTGAGGCCACTGAGTCAGTGACTGACTGCGCCATCATTCAGTTTGTAAGCTTACTGCACACTTACACCAGACCAGATCTAGGCCTAGATCTACTGTTTATCTTTCCATGATTTACAAAAGTCAAGAGTTAGTTGATCAGTCCTTATTTCCCTTGATATCTGATATAACAGGGATCTGATATAACAGGGATTTTGATTTGGTCCCATCATCCCTGTTATATCAGGTTTCCACTGTATATATCAGAAAGTTCAAAATCATGCTGCCCGTCTCATCTTCCGCTCTTCAAAATTTAACCATGTTACGCCATTGCTCTGTTCTCTCCACTGGCTCCCTGTTCAGCAAAGAATATCCTACAAGATTGCCTGCCTCTGCTTCAAATCTATTGAGTCTTCCTGTCCTGAGTATCTCACCCATCTGTTACATCTCTACACGCCATCTCGAGCTTTGCGGTCCTCATCTGATACCCGTCTCTATAGTATCCCCATAGTCCGCACTAAAAGGTTTGGGCAGCGTTCTTTTTCCTATCAAGCTTCAACCATCTGGAATCAGTTACCTCGCTCTCTTAGATACTCACCCTCTCTGTCCACATTCAAACGCTCCCTCAAAACTTACCTGTTTCCCAAAACTGGTAATCTCTGCCCCCTTCCCCCCATGTAATGTAATGGTGACATTATAGTGTCTTAGTGTCAATGTGTCATTGTATTTGCATGTCATGCTGTGTGTGTGTTTGTGTGTGTGTGTGTGTGTTTGTGTGTGTGTGGGTGCTTCTGTGGGTGTGTGCTTGTGATTCTGGTTATATGTTTTGCCATTGTAAACGCCTAGGGCATTAATTTGATTAGGCGTACTAAATGTTCATAATAATAATAATAATAATAATAATATATATATATATATATGTGTGTGTGTGTGTGTGTGTGTGTGTGTGTGTGTGTGTGTGTGTGTGTGTGTGTGTGTATGTGTGTGTGAATATTTTCGTTCATCAACGAAAGTGAATTTTGGTTCAGAGACATGTTCTTTGTGGCTGTGGAAGATTTTCCAGGTGACAGTATTATCACTGTTGTTTAATCTAAAGTCCAGCCGACTGCGCAGAGCCTATCAGGTCTACGACCATTTGAAAACGTACACAAAATCATGTTGGAAAAAAATGAATACTGGTATCAATGCATTCTTGCATGTAGTCTAAACCAACAAACCTGAATAAGAAAATAAACACAACTAAGGTCATCAAAAATATATAAATTGGCCTGCATTACGTAAAATTGTTTCCACACGTCCCATGTCCTTTGAGCCAAAAAGGCATCCAATACATGCACCCCGTTATCAATCATATTAGAAAAGTATGTAAGGCTTTATAGAACACATACAGGCGAATGGACCAGCAAGGCAGAAAAGAATAAGAAGTGAAGACAAAAAGCAAAAGATCAAAGAAACAGAAAACGGAAAATTCACAGTCATGCCCGTTCAACAGATTTTATAACCTGTTTGAAGAAAACTTCCACTACCTAGTATCGATTCCTAATTTTCATCGTATTTGTTATCGTGGCTGTAATAATCAGTTTTTTTGTGTTATGTTTGTCCCCCAGGGTTGATGCCAACGCAACACAATCTACACACCGAAATTTTCGTTTGACCCCACCGGCACCGGAACAGGAAGCAAAAGAGATCAAGAAAAGACAACTCTAACCATGACGATGACTGACTGGCTTCCTTCAGTCCCTTGGGGTTGTGCAGTTACATTGTGAACTGATGTTTCCAGGACCCTGACTCTGGGTGCTATGATGTGGAGAACCTGCTTTTAACGGCACGTACTGCAGAATGTAAAGAAAGCACTCATCACGACTGCCTCAAGTTTTTTCTTGCAAAATTGTTGGTCTGTCCCTCAGACCTGTCTCTGACTGAACAGCTTGTGTGTGTAATTGTACAGTTTGCTGGCCGTAAGCTACAATAATCTGTCGTAGAGCACAGCATTAAAACCGAGCTTGTTTGTGCTCTGTTATACCGATTTTCTTGCTGTGCGTGACATCAAATCTGTGAACAAAATTTGTGTAAACTGAATGGCCTGCTATAACATAAAGACAATCTCCGTTGTCGCTGGACGTTCTTGACTGGCACACGCTACCACAGACCTGTAACCATGGTATCCCAACATGCAGCAGCAGACATCCGGCACTGAGGGACTCGAGCCGAGGTCACGTGAAGGAGGTCTACCAGCCTCGTGCCCGGATGTCTCGCCCGACCAACGACCGTGCACCTTTGGGCGACTCCATGTTGGCCTACACGCAGCGCATGCGCGAGATCGCACAGTTTCGTCATGACTCGGCGTTCATGGCTGCAGCAGATTCAGACCCCGCCTCCGTCGCTTTTCACAGGGCTCGTGTCACGAACAGGGAGGTGAAAAACAGACTGCCCAAACCTGGACATCCTCTCAAACATCCTCGTCCGTTTTCCTTGAACGACCTGGTTTACAAACCACAAAAGGACGAAACGTTCGCGAAAAAGACAGACCAAAGGTTCTCCCTCCCTGACAGAGTTACTTCCCCGCCTGACACCTCTCCTCGGGACCCGGGCAGGGACAAGCAAGTCCACATCAGTTTTGTCAGCGCCTCCGACCTCTTCGACCTCGTCAACTTCAGTCTTCGCAGCAAGACATCCCGCGACGAGAGCCTGAAAGAGGCCCGGTATGAAGACTCGCTGAAACTCATCAGGGAATCCAACTTTCTAGGATCCTTTCCCTCCAGAGAAGCGTTAAAACCGGTGGATTTGGCGCAGGGCAAGGGTGATGACGCGGACAGGCAATCTCTGATGGTGCATGGGATCGCCAGCCCCAGGGATGTTCAGCTTAAAGGAAAATGGGTGGAAAAACATGGCGCCAAACGGGGAGATGAGAAAGACCAGGAGGAGGAGGAGAACGAGAACAACGCCTCGCCCTCTGACCCCGAAGACGCTCTCAGTTTGGATTTCTTAGGGGCGAGACGCTTCCCGCTTCTACCTTCACATCAAATGAGGTACCGCCCCAAACGCGCCAAAAGGATGACACTGCCCCGTTCTCTCCTCAGCGCCATACCGGAAGACGGCCGTCACCAGCATGAAGTGACAACCGCGCATGCCCAGGACATGTCTCCAACTGGACCTACCACGCGCATGCCTGTGATTCCTTCCTCGTCTTCGCTGTCGGCCATTAGAAGCACCAGAAAGAGTAGAACAATGAAGACAGGTCTTACTGAAACCAACACATCGTTTGATGACACCGGGACATCTTTTCCAGAAACTAAGACGTCTTTCGTGGAGAATAAGACAGCCTACAGCAGTGTGAACACGAAAACTTGTGACAAATCCAGCGATACTCACACCCCTAGACTCGTCTCCTCACAGCCAAACGACAAAGACACATCCACCATCAAATCTCACAGGAAGAATAAATCTACACCTCTTCAAAATACCGACCCCAAACCGCACAGAAACCATTCTACATCTCTTCCAAATATTGACAACCCAAACGAGATCAAACACCACCAAACCAATTCTACGTCACTTCAGCATGACGTCAATACCAACACGATCAAATCGCGCAGAACTAATTCTACGTCACTTCAACAAAATGGCGTCACTACTGACGCGTCATTGCCGAACACTGTGTCAAAGAAAAGACTCACTCCGAGAGAAGAACAGAAGCTCAAACCATCAACGAAGATCACTTCTTCGTCCCCAAGAAGACCTACCCTTGCAGACAAGACCTCCTGGTCTAACGGTCACACTCTGACCTCAGGGAGGATGGTTGGGGCACGCGCCATGGGCACTCAGTATGGTCAGACGTTAGCGCCAGTGGCGCCTGACACCAACACCCGCGCCCGGGCGCAGAGAAAGTTTCGCAAACTGATTTTTCTCCGGGACCAATCAGATCATCTATTTTGAACAGTAATGTTTTTGTTTTGTTTTGTTTTGTTTTACGAAAAAAATGGGGTGGGTGGGGGGTTGAAGGGGGCGAACGTTATAATCTTGAATGA
>JAPXFY010000016.1:7150541-7155541 GCA_030674185.1 Monoplex corrugatus | reverse complement strand
GTGTGTTGTGTTGTGTTATGTTGTGTTTGTGTGTTGTGTTATGTTGTGTTATGTTGTGTGGTGTTGTGTTGTGTTGTGTGGTGTGGTGTTGTGTGTTGTGTGTTGTGTTGTGTGTTGTGTTGTATTGTGTTGTGTTGTATTGTGTTGTGTGTTGTGTTGTGTGTTGTGTTGTGTGTTGTGTTGTGTTGTGTGTTGTGTTGTGTTGTGTGGTGTTATGTTGTGTTGTGTTGTGTTATGTTGTGTGGTGTTGTGTTATGTTGTGTGGTGTTGTGTTGTGTTGTGTTTGTTGTGTGGTGTTGTGTTATGTTGTGTTTGTTGTGTAGTGTTGTGTGGTGTTGTGTGGTGTTGTGTTGTGTTGTGTTATGTTGTGCGGTGTTGTGTTATGTTGTGTGGTGTTGTTTGTGTTGTGTTATGTTGTGTGGTGTTGTGTTATGTTGTGTGGTGTTGTGTTGTATTGTGTTGAGCTGCGTTGTGTTGTGTTGTGTTGTATTATGTTGTGTGGTGTTGTGTTGTGTTATGTTGTGTTGTGTTGAGCTGCGTTGTGTTGTGTTATGTTGTGTGGTGTTGTGTTGTGTTATGTTGTGTTGTTGGTGGTTGTGTGGTGTTATGTTGTGTTGTGTTGTGTTGTGTTATGTTGTGTTGTGTTGTGTTATGTTGTGTTATGTTGTGTGGTGTTATGTTGTGTTGTGTTGTGTGGTGTTGTGTTGTGTTATGTTGTGTGGTGTTGTGTTGTGTTATGTTGTGTTGTGTTGTGTTATGTTGTGTGGTGTTGTGTGTGTGTTGTGTTATGTTGTGTTGTGTTGTGTGGATTGATGTGGTGTTGTGTTATGTTGTGTTGTGTTGTGTTGAGCTGTGTGAGTTGAGTTGTGTTGTGTTGTGTTGTGTTGGTTGTGTTGTGTTGTGTTGGTGTATTGTGTTACGTGGTGTGGCGTGGAGTGATGCGTGTGGTGCTGTGCAGTGTTGTGTTGTTTTGTATTGTGTGTGTTGTGTTGCAATGTGTTGTGTTGTGGCGTGTCGTGTCGTATTGTTTTAGTATTGCACTGTGTCGTGTCGTGTTGTGTCGTGTCATGTTGACCTTGCATTGTATTGATTGCTATTATGTTGTATATTTTATCGTATTGATTGTATTGTATTGATGTATATGTTTCTTGTTGTCGAGTCGTGTTGTGTTGAATTATATTATACTGTTGTCAGCAGTATCTAGACTTTTAACTAAGAAAAAGCGAAGTCGACTTTCTTACATATTTAACGTTCTGATTTTCTCGGATGTGTGTCTGATCCTTGTTCTGCCCACACTGTGTGGGTGTTATGTTCTAATTTATATCTTTTCCGGCTTTGTCTAAAAATGCTGACTCTGAAACTGATCCATGATAAGATTAAAATTTCAGACGCACGCATAATGTGTGCACGCATACAGACACAGATGCAGACAGAGACACAGACACACACACACAGACCACACACACACACACACCACACACACACACACACACAGACACACACACAACACACAACACACACACACACACACACACACACACACACACAACACACACACACACACACACGATAATAATAATATAATAATAATTACAATATTTATATAGCGCAAAATCTTGATAAAATCAAATCTAAGCGCTGAAACACACACACACGCACGCACGCACACACACGCACGCACGCACGCACACACACACGCACCCACGCACACACACACACACCACACACACACACACACACACACACACACACACACACACACACACACACACGGCTATAAATGGGGAGAAAGAATAAAAACAATGGAAAATTATAGAGAGCATATTATATACAATTATATATTGCAATGTGATTCCCTCCGAGTGGAGACAGGCTGCAGAGGGGATTGAGTGAGTCAGGATTTTATGCAGAGGAAAAAAGGTGAATTTTGAGAGCGGACTTGAAGGAGACAAAAGTAGGTTGCTGACGGACTGAGAGAGAAGTTTGTTCCAGGAGAGGGACCAGAAACAGAGAAGGCTCGTGGACCTAGGTATTGAGCTTAGTGCGTGGAAAGCGAAAAGTCAGAGGATCGGAGGCAGAGCGGAGGGTACGTGAGAGAACATAGATCTCAAGTAGGCTTGACAGGTAATCGGGGGCTGCGTTATTGAGGCTTTAGTAGCACATGGTGTCTAGTTTGTACTGTATGCGCTTTGATACAGGGAGCCAGTGAAGTTGTGCCAGGAGAGGAGATATGTGGTCAGGTTTTTTCTTTTTGAGTACAAGGCGTGCAGCATTGTTTTGAATGCGCTGTAGGATGTGAGTGGTGGAGGCAGGAAGACCGGACAGGAGTGAATTGCAATAGTCAATGCGAGACATTATGAAGGAGAGAACGAGTTTTGCAGTTGTTTCCACAGAGAGATACTTCCTGATCAGGCTTATACGATGGAGGTGATAGTAGCAAGATCTGGCAGTTTGAGAAACAAAGTTGTTCATGGAGAGGGTAAGTCAATGCAGACACCAAGGTTTTTAGCTGAATCAGAAATTGGGATTGATATGTTACATAATGGGAGAGAAAGAGGAGGCAGCTGAGAAAGTTTCTGACGGGTGCCAATGAGGATAGCTTCTGTCTTGTCATCATTTAGCTGAGGTTTGTTGTATGTCATCCAATTTTTGATGTCCGAGTAACACTCAGTGGTGGAGTCAGGAGGGCTGTATATTGTCAGGTGAGTCATGTCTTGAAGTTGAATGTCATCAGCATAGAAGTGGTGTTTTATAGAGTGGGAGTTGATGATGGTGGACAAGGGGGGAGGTGTAAAGAGTGAAAAGAACAGGGCCAAGGACAGATCCTTGTGGAACACCACAGGTCAGGTATGCAGGTTGAGAGTAAGTGCCATTGATGAGAACAGTTTGTTTTCTGTTTGATAGATAAGAAGTGAACCAGGAGAGAGCAATGTCAGAGATGCCAAAAGTATGATGAAGTCTAGAAAGGAGAATACCATGATCAATGGATATCAAAGGCTGCAGACAGATCAAGGAGTGTGAGGAGAGAGACTTTGCCAGTATCAGTTGCAAGCAAGTTGGAGTGTGAGGAGAGTTAGACTTGTGCAGACGAAGGATGAGGAGATTGTGCAGACGGGTGAGTTCAGTTGGTTGAGGACAACTTTTTCAAGCAGTTTTGACAAGAAAGAGAGATTAGAGATAGGCCGGGTAATTTTTCAGTTCATTTGGGTCTAAACTGTATTTCTTGAGGAGAGGATGAACAATAGCACTTGAAAGAATCTGGGACAGTTCCAGTTTGGAGAGAAGTGTTGATGATGTCAGTGATGAATGGGAGGAGCGTGGGGAGACAGTCAGAGTAGAGAACCTGGAAGAGGATCCAGTTCGCAGGTTTTGAACGACATGGATCTGATTGTGTTGAGAATTTCTTCTTGTGAGACTGGGGTAAGAGTAGTAAGAGGTGTGCCAGAGAAGGAAGGGTCAGGTGGGCATGGTTGACAGGGTGTCCTGTCAAGCCTGTCACGAAGAGTTTGTATTTTGGTGGTGAAATACTTGGAGAATACAGATGGGAGTTCTTCATTTGTGTGTTTTGTTGGGAGAGGTAAATCTTTTCGTATGCCAAGGAGATGATTCATGGTTGTAAAGAGTTCTTTTGAAGAAGAGGCATTCAGGATTTTGGTTTGAAATAGTTTGTTTTTGCAGATGCAATGAGGTGGATACTTTTGTTTTAGAGGCTTGGAAAAGTTGCCTATGTACAGTGAGTTTGGATTTGCGCCAGCGGCGCTCTGCTCTGCGGCGGGCACGTTTTGCACAGGCAATCTCATGAGTGAGCCAGGGGGTAGGGGGGCGGTCAGGTAAAAGACGGGTTGTGGCTGGAGCATGAGTGTCCAGAAGATGGTGGAGAGTAGTGTCAGAATTCATCGGCAAGGTTACACACACACGATACACACACACGCACACACACACACTCACACACACACACGATACACACACACGATACACCCCCCCTACACACACACACGATACACACACACGCACACACACACACACTCACACACACACACGATACACACACACGATACACACCCCACACAACACACCCACACACATACCCCCCACACCACACACTCACACACACGATGCACACACACGATACTCACCCCCCCCCACACACACACACGATACACACACACGATAACCCCCCCCCCACACACACACACACACACGATGCACCCCCCACACACGAACACCCCCCTAACACTACCCCTCCACACACACGATACACACTCACACACCACACACTCACGAACACCCCCCCCCCCCACACATACATAAACAAAGAGGTTAAGAAGAAGACGATGAGGAAGAGGATAAGAAGTCGAAGAAACAACAACAAAATATACGCAGAGAGATAAACAACAACAACAACAACAACAACAACAACAACAACAACAAACAACACAAAATACAAAACAACAACAAACAACAAACAAAAACAACAACAACAAACAACAACAAAACAACACAAAAACAACTAACAACAACACCAAAAATATAATAATAATAATAATAATAATAATAATAATAATAATAATAATAATAATAATAATAATAATAATAATAATAATAATAATAATAACAACAACAATAATAATAATGATGATGAGATAATAATAATAATAATGAAAATAATAATAATAATAGTAATAACAATAACAAAACAAATAATAATAATAATAATAATAATAATAATAAAATAATAATAATAACTAATAATAATACTAATATCTTCTTTACAGACGGTAGAAGTTTTTTCCTTTTAAACCAAATTTGCCGTCGCGTACATGCTGAGTGTTTCAAGCTTTCCATAAGCCAGTCCACTGACATGACTAGTTTCCTTAACGAGCACATTTGATATTCTCCATGGGTGTACACACGAAGCAGGTTAAGTACAGACAGTCTGCACACATGCTGACTTGGAAGATTGGAAAAAAATCTATTACACCTTTACTCACCAAGTGGAG
>JAPXFY010000016.1:7143041-7145541 GCA_030674185.1 Monoplex corrugatus | reverse complement strand
TGTCCCTCTCTCTCTCCATATCTCTCTTTCTCTGTCCCTCTCTCTCCATATCTCTCTTTCTCTGTCACTCTCTCTCTCCATATCTCTCTTTCTCTGTCCCTCTCTCTCTCCATATCTCTCTTTCTCTGTCCCTCTCTCTCCATCTCTCTCTTTCTCTGTCCCTCTCTCTCCATCTCTCTCTTTCTCTGTCCCTCTCTCTCCATATCTCTTTCTCTGTCCCTCTCTCTCCATCTCTCTCTTTCTCTGTCCCTCTCTGTCCATCTCTCTCTTTCTCTGTCCCTCTCTCTCCATCTCTCTCTTTCTCTGTCCCTCTCTCTCCATCTCCGTTTCTGTTTGTCCCTCTCTCTCCATCTCTCTCTCTCTATTTTTCTCTCTCTCTCTCTCTCTCTCTGTCTCTCTCTCACTCTCTCCATCTCTGTCCCTCTTTTTCTCTCTTTCTTTGTCTCTATCCCCTCCCCCCCTCTCTCTGTATGTCTCTTTCTGTCCGTCTGTCTTCATCTCAAACTCTCTCTTTGTTTCTCTGTGCTTCTCTCTCCTTCTCTTTCCCTTTATTCCCCTCCCTCTCCGTTTCTCTGTCTGACTGTCTGTCTGTCTGTCTGTCTCTGCCCCTCACCCTCTCTTTCACATCCTGCTGTGTGGAGGGCATGTCACTAAATAGGATAGAGGATCACACGGTCGTACGTCAAGCATCCACTGGACAGGGGGATTTGGGGACTGGAGTCTGGGGAATTTGGTGAGGCGGGGGTGAGACTGGAGGTGGGGGAGAGGGAGGAGATGTGAGGAAGGGGAGGGAGGGGAAAGGAAGTGAACAGTAAAGTTTGTTCATTTCACCAGGAAAAATCCCATACGTGCTCGTCCAAATGTGCCAGTGACCATCTAGCAGACTCCTTGGGCCTGCACAGAATTCTACGTACTGGTAAGTTCTTAAAATGGAAGGAAGGAGGAGGGTGTGCATATGTGGGTGCAGAGGGGGACTTAACCTTCAGAAATTTTGCTCGATAGATTTGGGTAGTTGTGTATTCAGATTTTTCTTCCTCTTCTTCTTCTTCTCTCTCTCTTTCTCTCTCCCACTCTTTTTCTCTCTCTCTCGCTCTCTGTCTCTTTCTCTCTGCCTGTCTGTCTCTCTTTCTCTCTCTGGTTTCTCTCTCTCTTTCTCTTTCTTTCTCGCTGTCTCTGTCTGACTCTGTCTCTCTTTCTCTCTGTTTGTCTGTGTCTCTCTCACTCTCTTTCTCTCTCTTTCTCTGTTTCTGTTTGTCTGCCTGTCTCTGTCTCTCCCTCTGTTTTGTCTCTCCGTCTTCCTGTTTGTCTGTCTGTCTGTCTCTCTTTCTCACTCTACCGAACAACGTTTTCTTTTGTGCGTATATCTATCCGTTAATCGCGTTATTTGGCTCGCACTGCGCAGGCGATATGTGGCTGCACTGTCTGCATACTCCGTCTTCGGTGGGTGTGCGTGCTGGTATTTTCGTGTTTCATAAGCCAGCAAATACTGACATGGCTATACAGGATCTGAACCTAGTTCATGTTCTCTTTGCGTGTACATACAAGGTTTTTACCCTTTGAGTTCTGCACCTTATCCACCAACTGCAAAACCTTCTAGATCAGAATGACCACTCATCACGACATCGTAGACACAACAGCAGGCGACAGACAACAGATCATGCATCAGGCAGGCAGACAGACAACAGATCAGGCATCAGGCAGCAGGCAGCAACAGCACGATCAAGTCATAGGTTATCAGCAGTCATCAGGCATGCAGCATCAGTATCAACCAGAGTCAAGTCACAATATAGTTATTGATTTCTCACATTCCCAATCAGATCTGCATGTCGGCAGTTGGTAACATCAGCAGTCACACATCATCGTTTATCTATATCATCTCCATCCTTTCATACCACTGCATGTCAATCATAGTCTTTATCATCATGCTCATAATTACTATCATATCATCTCCATCATGATATCATTTCATCATTATCATCATCATCTCTTCTCATTCATCATCATCATTCATCACATTTCATCATCACATCATCATCATCATCATCATCATCTCATCACGTCATCTCTCGTCTCATCATCATCAATCATCATCATCATCGTCTCATCATCATCATCATCATCTCATCATCATCATCTCTCATCATCCACCATCATCATCATCACTCATCATCATCATCATCATCTCATCATCATATCCATCATCATCATACCATCTCATCATCACCATCATCATCATCATCATAAACATCACATCATCATCTCATCATCATCATCATCATCATCATCACATCATCATCACCATCATCATCACCATCATCACATCATCATCATCATCATCATCATCATCATCTCACCATCATCATCATCATCATCACACATCATCATCTCATCACATCATCATCATCATCATCACCTCATCATCACCATCATCATCATCACATCATCATCATCATCATCATCATCATCATCATCATCATCATCATCATCATCATCATCATCA
>JAPXFY010000016.1:7133041-7138041 GCA_030674185.1 Monoplex corrugatus | reverse complement strand
ACGTTCAGCTCTGGGTAGGATCCAGCCAGCGCCAGAACAAAATCTCTCTTTCCCTCCCTCCCCCTCTATCTCACACACACACATATATATATATATACATTTTTTTTATATGACTGATGGGGGTCTGAACATGCGATTTCCCAGTCAGTGGCCAGTTTCGCTGACCACTACACCACACTGACTGTCTCGATACGAAACATCAGTCCGACACTTTGAACATTAGGGACAAACTGTACATGTCTTGAGGTGACGGAAATAAACTGTAAGAAAAGGACAAACAGGTGGAGAGCAGAAATACGATGAAAGACGTTGGAGGAGACAAGAAGTATGCAATAGAGGAGCAGAGGAGGAGGAGAAAGACGAGAAAAAGAAAGGAACAGAGAAGGAGAAAAAAAGGAGGGAATGGAGCACGAGAAAGAGGAGAAGTATGGAACAGAGAAGGACAAAGAGGAGAAGTATGGAATGGAGGAAGAAAGAGAGAGTAGGAATGGGGGAAGAGAAAGAAGTATGGAGCGGAAATGAGAAAGAGAAAAAAGTTTGCAAAGGTGGTGGAAAAAGAGAAGAAATATGGAATGGAGGAGCAGAAAGAGGAATATGGGGTGGAGAAGGAGAAGAATGACACAGAAGAGAAAAAGGAGACTTAGGGAATCGAGGAGTGAGAAAACGGAGGAGAAGTATGAAACAGAAAGAGAAAGAAGAGAATCATGGAATGCAGAAGGACAAGAGAAGAAGAATGGAACGAAGAATGGGAAAAAGAAAAATATGGAATGAGGAAAGAGAAAGAGAACGAAAGTATGGATCGGAGAAGGAAAAAGAGGAAGAGAAATATGGAATGGAGAAGCAGAAAGATGAGTATGAATGGAGGAGGAAAAGCGGAGGAGAAGTATGGAACAGAGAAGGAGAAAAAAGAGAAGTAGGGAATGGAGGAGAAGAAAGAGGAGAAGAAGTATCGAACAGAAAAAGAGGAAGAGGAGAAATAGGGAACTGAGGAGAAACAGGAGGAGAAGAATGGAACAAGGAAGGAGATAGAGGAGAAGTAGGAAATGGAGGAAAAGAAAGAAGAGGAGAAGAACAAAACAGAGAAGGAGCAAAGGAAGAGAAAGAAGATAAGTATTAAAGGGAAGAGGAGAAAGAGGACGAGAAGTGTGGAACAAACGAGGAGAACTTGCACGATGATCGCTATCAGATTTGGCTAGAGCGCATATGGATCTGTCCAAATCTCTGTTGAAGAATCCAGCTCCAATCCAAACCCTTGTTGTCAAACTGTAGGGCAACAACTCTACCTCTACGCCAACAGGAAGAAGAGGGGAAGGAATTTAAATCCAGAAGGAACCTGGGAGTTGTCTCCTTAAAGTTCGAAGAGTAATTTCCCCTCACTGCGAAATTCGCTGAGTGAAAACGCGGCGAAATAAATGGCTCGAAGCTGATGAATAATTGATGAGCATTGGTAAGTGTTGGCCTGGATGTCGCCATGGTAACTGTCCGTCATTACTGACGTCACGCCACTTCCTGTTTATTGTGCAGCTCTCCAGGACAGTGTGCGTGCGTGCGTGCGTGGTGTGTGTGTGTGTGTGTGTGTGTGTGTGTGTGTGTGTGTGTGTGTGTGTGTGTGTGTGTGTGTGTGTGTGTGTTATAGAGGTGTGTGCATGCGTGTGGTGTGTGTGTGGTGTATGGTGTGGCGTGTGTGGGTGTGTGTGTATAATATTGTGGTGTTTGCGTGCGTGAGTGTGTGCATGTGTGTGTGTGTGTGTGTGTGTGTGTGTGTGTGTGTGTGTGTGTTGTGTGTGTGTGTGTGTGTGTGTGTGTGTGTGTGTGTGACTTGGCTGTTTTTATCAGGTGAACGAACTTATTGTCCAGATTAACTATTTTGAAAATATTTTCTTTGAGTATCGAAGGGGAAAAACCACCACCACCACACACCACCACCACCACCATCACCACCACCACCAACAAGGACAACAACAATAAAACCGTACAACCACCACCACTAGTACCACCACCACTACCACCGCAGCCGCCGCCGCCAACACCACCATCACCCCCACCACCACGACGACGACGACCACCATCACCACCACCACCAACCACAACAACAAAATCAACGAAGGATACCACACTGCCCTTAGCACACCAGCAGACACGAACAAGCTGGATTTGGTTGGATTCAACTGGAACCAGGAACCGATTCATTTTTATCTATGAAATTGTTGTTTTTAGTCATTCCTGTTGTCACAGATTATGTTTTCCCCCGCATGAAATGCAAGCTGCTCTCCCTAAGGAAAACACATCACCATAGTATGGCGCCACCCATTTTTCTTCTTATCCTCTGTGCAATTGTTTTGTTTATCTATAAAAGTGGACTTTGCTACAGAATGTTGCCAGGAACAACTCTATCGATGCTGTGGGATCTTTGGAGTATGGAGTTTGTTCAGGAGGGATTCATCGTACTCAGACAATTCCACATGTGCTCCACCCAAATCTACCAATAATTTGATAGACAACCTAAGCCTGCGCAAAACCCTATGCGCCAGGAAAATCTTGAAAAGATCTTGTGGGATCTTTAACATGCGTTAACTTCATGCTACACACTGGACCTAAATTATCGTCTCATGCAAATGACAAAGTTCGAAACCACCCCTAAGGTTGAGTAGACAAGGGTGGGGGTGGATCCTTATCCAACTGTCGTAGCTGAACCTGGGTTTGTCACGTCCTAGGTGGACGTTTAATCCACTGGGCCACACACTGTGGCTGGAGGCTTGGCTGGCGTTGAGACAGAGCTCTCCCCGTCTGATCCGACCGCACAAGTTCGAGTCTGGCACTCTGAACAGGAAGTGACGTGACAGTTACCATGGCGACATCCATTCCAGGATTTACCAATCGTCATCAGTTACTCATCCGCTTCCGTCCATTTATTTGCCAGGTTTTCACTCCACACATTTTCCATGTCAATGGAAATTACTCTTCGAACGTTGAAGAAACAACTTACAGGTTTTTCTTGGATTAAAATTCTTTTCTCCCTTCTTATCGCTTTGCTCGGTCCTCTTCCCTGCTGGAGTAGATGTAGTCTCTACCACCTCACTCCCCTATGACCTCAGCAGACCAGAATTATGGGACAACTTCTGTCTTTATCTTACTTCTCTGTCCTCCTTTTCGTCGTCTCTCTCAGCCTCATTACCTTCATCCTTCCCAACTTCATCCTTCACTTTCTCTTCCTTTCACTCTCTTTTTTCTCTCCCTTCTTCCACATTTGTTCTATCCTAATGCATGTTTTGCAAAGGTTCAAGGATTGCGAAGGCTTAGTGAGATAACCGAATAAAAGTGGCGGATTTAGGTGGAGCGCATATGGAACTGTCCCGAACGCGATGAACCCTTCACAAGCGAACTCCAAACTCCACACTCCTACCGTGTTGTCTGTCTCCTTCTCCTCCTTCATGATTTCCTCCTCTTCCCATTTCTTTCTGTCTTTCTTTTTTTTGTGTGTGTCCCATATTCTACGCCAGTGGCATGGACAATGAGTCTGGACACGTTTTCACAATGCTTGACAATGATGACGATGGGAATGATAACGGGGTTCCATTTTGAGTTAAAACTGCAGGAAAGGGCTGTGTTCTACGCTTCCTTTCATAATATATACCGGCGTCAACTAGGCCCGAGAGATACTGACACCTGTTGAGAACATTTGAGCAACGCTGTTTTGACTCTTTCTGCTTCTTCTCCCGCTCTTGCTTTCTGCTTGGCCTCATGTGGTATTTAGTATTAGTCACTTGTGTTCAGAGTTGTGCAACTAAAAGGTCTTTAAGTTCTAAAGGCGACTTTCAACTTTAGTTAAAGTTTCGTTTTATAGGGGTCATAAGTATAATTAGAGCCGTCGTTCAGACGTGCACCTGGCGCTCAATGGTCCGTGTGTAAGTGTGCCTGTGGTGTGTGTGACATGAAACGTGTCTGGACAAGACGGACTTGCCTTTCAGTGCAGCAAGATGTATGTATGTTTCATGTCACATTTCCCTCTGTGCAAGTCTGCTTGCGTGCTGAGAATAGATCGATGGTATCAGATTCTTTTTTTTTGCAAGGGTTGGGAGGCTGGGACTAGGGGGGTCTTGAATTAAAGCAAACGAGATGGTCAAGCCATACAAACGATCTCATCTGTTATATACTGCGCTACAAACTCATGGCTCAGATAGGGAGTGAGAAACAGACACAGAGAAAGAAAGAGAGACAAAGGCTGAGACAGACATAGGATCCATCTATGTCTCTTTATCTATTATCCATCCATCCATCCATCCATCTATGTATCTATGTATCTATCTATGTATCTATCTATGTATCTATCTATGTATCGATCTATGCATGTATGTATCTATCTATGTATCTATCTATGTGTCTATCTATGTGTCTATCTATGTATCTATGTATCTATCTATGTATCTATCTATGTGTCTATCTATGTGTCTATCTATGTATCTATGTATCTATCTATCTATCTATGTATCTATCTATGTATCTATCTATGTATCTATCTATGTATCTATCTATGTATCTATCTATGTATCTATCTATGCATGTATGTATGTATGTATGTATCTATCTATCTATCTATCTATGTATCTATCTATGTATCTATCTATGTATCTATCTATGCATGTATATATGTATGTATGTATCTATCTATCTATCTATCTATCTATGTATCTATCTATGTATCTATCTATGCATGTATGTATGTATGTATCTATCTATCTATCTATCTATCTATGTATCTATCTATGTATCTATCTATGCATGTATGTATGTATGTATGTATGTATGTATGTATGTATGTATGTATGTATGTATGTATGTATGTATCTATCTATTCATCTATCTACCGCTCTCTCTATCTCTCTATATGTCTGTCTGTCTGTCTGTCTATCTGTCTCTCTATCTGTCTCTTTATCTATTATCTATCCATCCATCCATCCACCTATCCTCCTATCCATCCATCTATCTATCTATCTACCTAT
>JAPXFY010000016.1:7110541-7113041 GCA_030674185.1 Monoplex corrugatus | reverse complement strand
TAATTATTATTATTAAATCAGTACAAAGAATAGGAGAAAGCGGACACTGACATCACCCTCAAAATGCTTGCCCCGGAGAAAAATTGAGGTCTCAATCACCTCACTCCCCTACAGACTTTATCGTTACGGGAGAACCTGTACTCTTTACTGTTCACAAGAAAATATCAGATGAATCTAACTGATACAAGAAAACATCAGATGAATTTAATTAGCACGAGAAAAGATCAAATTAATTTAATCGGTCAAAGAAAACATCAGTACAAGGAAATATCAGATCAACTTAACCTAGGTGAGGAAATATCAGATCAACTTAACCTAGGTGAGGAAATGTCAGGTCGATTTAATTGAACTTTGTAGTTTCGAAGTTTGGGGTTTCTTCAAAAGAGATTCATCGCTTTCAGGCAAGTCCATATATGCTCTACTAAAATCTACCAACAATTACCTGGCAGGTTCACTGAACCTGCGAAAACCCTTATGCGATGGCAGGGTCTTGAACTGAGGAGCGGAAAGAGGGAGTAGGCGGGAAAGACTTTTGAAACAGTAATTCATTTGTAATGTGTTCATATCTTATCAAAATGTCTGCTATATAAACAAATACGATCTAGCCCAACCAACCCCGACACGACACGGCACAACACGACACGACACGACACAGCACAGCACAGCACAACACGGCACAACACAACACAACACAACACAACACAACACAACACAACACAACACAACACAACACAACACAACACAACACAACGAACCAATACATCCATTCAACCAAACCCAATACATCAACCCAACCTGACACAACACAAACCAGCCCAATAGATCAATACAACCTAATACATCATAGAAACTCCACCCAATACATCAATACAGTCCAATCCAGCTCAACCCAACCCAACCCAACATATTCTAGTCAATGGTTTGGGTGGACGCTCAAAGTCAGAACAAGATTGAGGCAGCTGAAACGTAGTTTCTAAGAAGACTGTTGAGAGTTCCATGGACAGCAAAGAAAACAAAAGAGACAGTCTTGAAGGAGGTAAACGAAAGAATAACATTAATAAAGATTAGGAAAAGACAAGCATCATTTATAGAATATTTTATGAGGCAAGAGAAATCAGAGCACCTGGTCACAACAGGAAAGCTGGAGTGAAAAGAGCACCAGGCAGACCCAGGGAGAAAATATTGGACGGACTTGCAGAGAGTGGCTGAGGACAGAGAGGGTTGGAAATGAACTTGCAGCGACAAGGGATAGATTCGCATGGAGGGCCATGCTCGCCAACGCCATGCGGCAAGGCACATGATGATGATGGTGATGGTTTGGGTGGCGTAGAGGTAGAGCTCCCCTATTTCATCTGACTGCATTCTCTCCTCCTTCATGCCTGCTTCTGTCCCCACCCTCCCCCTCCTCATTCTGTCCGTTACCACATCTCATGTCTCCACCTCTCTGTCTGTCTGTCTGCCTGCCTGCCTGCCTGCCTGCCTACCTGCCTACCTGCCTGTATGCCTGCCTGTCTGCCTGCCTGCCTACCTACCCGCCTGCACGCCTGCCTGCCTGTCTCGATCTTTTCTCACCTTTTCTCTGTCTCTGTCTGTAAGTGTGTCTGCCTGTCTGTCTGTCTGTCATTCTGTCTGTCTGCCTGCCTGTCTGTCTGTCTTGTTCTTTTCTCACCTTTACTCTGTGTCTGTCTGTCTGGCTGTCTGTCTCTCTCTCTCTCTCCCCTCTCCTTCTCTCTCCCTCCCTCTCTCCTCTGTCTCCCTTTCACACTTTCTATGTGTTCTCCTCTTCCCTTCTTGTGTGGCCACTTCTTTCCACTTCTTATGATATCTATTGTCACTTCATTGTAAACACATCATTATTCCAATTTCAAAAAAGTTGAAAAACAGAAACAAAAACCCAGCAACAAACAACAGCAAACCCAGAAAGAAAAATCGACATATTTTAAAGAAAACAAGAGAAGTAAAACAGAAAAAGATGAACTGGCAAAGAGACAAGTAGGGAGAGAGAGAGAGAGAGAGAGAGAGAGAGAGAGAGAGAGAGAGAGGAGAGAGAGAGAGAGAGAGAGAGAGAGACAGACAGACAGACAGACAGAGACAGAGATTGAGACAGAGAGAGAGAGAGAAAGAGAGAGAAAGAGAGAGAGAGAGACATACATACATACATACAAACATATATACACACATACATACATACATACTTACAGACAGACAGACATACATACATACATACTTACAGACAGACAGACACACACACACACACAGACAGACTGACAGACAGACACACACACACACACACACAGACAGATGAACGATTTACAAAGTTCCTGAATAGCAAGGTACCATTTCATTTAAAGAAAAATGCAACCGATTTTAAACTTAGGGGGTACCACACACACACACCCACACCCTCCCATCCAACCACCCTCCCACCCACCCACCCACCACACACACACACACACCACACACAACACACACACACACACACACACACACACACACACAC
>JAPXFY010000016.1:7090541-7105541 GCA_030674185.1 Monoplex corrugatus | reverse complement strand
ATTACTTACCATAATCTGTCTCTCCGCCACCCCCACCCCCTCCTTTTTCTCTGTTTTCTCTCACTCATCATATCATCTGTCTCAGTCTCTGTCTCTGTCTGTCTCTCTGGAACTCCCGTGGGGATGCCGGGGGCTCTTTCAGTATGAACAGTACCCTCACTTTCTGGAAATTCTGTGCAAGAAATTGCCTCTTTTCTGTCACTCTCTTTGTTTTTTTCTTACTCTTTTGCTTTCTGTCATTTCTTCATATCATTTTCTGCCTTGCTGGTCCATTCACCTGTATGTGTTCGATAAAGTCTTACATACTTTCTCTTAGGATTGATAATTAGGTACGTCTATTAAGTGCATTTTTGGCTCTTGGGAAAGAAATCTGCTGATGCAATTTAAGGTAATTTAGACCCGTTTGTATATATGTTTAAGTTTTATTAGTTGTGTTAAAAATGTATTCAGGTATGTTTTTTAAATCCTCTGTGTGATAAATTGGACGGAGTGGTCAACGCAGGGGCATCTCTTGAGATTGTGTGCACGAATGCATTGATATGTAAACTTATTTCTTTTCTGTTGAAGAATTGTGTATGTCTTGAAACGGTTGTGGTCCTGATATAGCTCTACGCAGTCGGCTGGGCTTTAAACAAAAATAACAGTAACAGTAACAATCTGAACTTCGTCAAATTGTCTTTTGTGTCTTTCTCTGCATCTGGATCTCCTTTAATTTTCGTTCCTTTTCTCCATCTCTGTCTCTCGTTTTTCTTCCTCAACCCTCTTTCTTTCTCTGCCCCACCGCTCTCCCTCTCCTGTCCACCCTCCCTTTCGCTCGCTCTCTCTCCCTCCGAGCAGACGACAACCAAATCGAATCCGCTCTGTCATCGCAGAACCACCCTCCGGCGCCTGTGGGCCATCCAGAGGCAAAGAAGCTTGTGACAGGCCACAAAATGACCCCACTTCAAACACATCCCGAGGGGGCAGTTTTCACATAATCCCAGAACCCGCTTCAAAACCGTGTGCAGAGGTCGCGAAAAGCAAGAGATGAGAAGCTGACGTATTGGAACTGGGGATCTTTCGACAATTTACAATCCATCCCAATGATCTTTGCAAAGATATACTTATATGAGAGAATGGGCAACGTATTAGAGAGAAGAGTAGCAGAATGGTTAAGACGTTCGCCTGCCAATAACTAAACTCGAGGTTATCAGAGTTCGTTTCCCGTTAAGACTTCGAATTTTCTCCTCAGTTTGACCGGAAAATCAAACTGAACGTCTAGGCTTTCCAAAGGGGACGAAAAACGAGTCGGCCTTGTGTCCTTCTGGCCTGCGCACGCTAAAAGATCCCACAGCAGTTGAAAATCGTGAAGAACAGGGCATTCACCTGGCTGCCCTGGCATAAAATATTGGACAGGTAAGTTCATTTGCCATGTCCCTCCCCTTGAAGGCCAGTTGGTCTTCTTGTCTTTCTAAAGTCTTGATCAAATAGGAAATAGGTGGCGCCGCACTATGGCGACGCGGTCTCAACGGGGAGAACAGCCCGAGTTTCACATGGTAAATCTATTGTGAGAAAAAGAAATGAATACGAGTATGAATGTGAATATGAATACGAATACGAATATGAACATCATCAACCTAAGCTACCTAACTCTAGATTAACACAGCTTAGTGACAGTTTGTATTTTCTCCTTTAGATTCAAGTAGTCAGATGGAGAAGGCATGGTTAAACAGTAGCTGTTTGAATCAACTGGTTTTGCGCAGTCTGGTTGGTTGGTTGGTTCTTTCAATACAACCGACTGTCGATCAAATGTCTCGAGTTCAATCCTAACCCCGTAACCTTAAAAACTGACTTTCCCGCTGCCCGTTTTGATATTTCCATCATTGTGGTGATGTCAGTTTAGAGTTTCTTAGGTACCTTCTCCCACCATCTCCCCATTTCAAGACATTGCCAGCGCCTAGATTTCAGCGCAGGCTCAAGCAGTCTGCGTATATTGAATTGTCCCAGTATGATGATTCCCTTGTGAACAAACTTCAGTCGCTAACCGGGTTTTCATAACACGAAGAGCAGGGGCATCACGGGTTTTCATAACACGAAGAGCAGGGGCATTACGGGTTTTCATAACACGAAGAGCAGGGGCATTACGGGTTTTCATGACACGAAGAGCAGGGGCATTACGGGTTTTCATAACACGAAGAGCAGGGGCATTACGTTTACGGGTTTTCATGACACGAAGAGCAGGGGCATTACGGGTTTTCATAACACGAAGAGCAGGGGCATTACGGGTTTTCATGACACGAAGAGCAGGGGCATTACGGGTTTTCATAACACGAAGAGCAGGGGCATTACGGGTTTTCATGACACGAAGAGCAGTGGCATTACGGGTTTTCATAACACGAAGTGCAGGGGCATTACGGGTTTTCTTGACACGAAGTGCAGGGGCATTACGGCTTTTCATAACACGAAGAGCAGGGGCATTACGGGTTTTCATGACACGAAGAGCAGGGGCATTACGGGTTTTCATGACACGAAGAGCAGGGGCATTACGGGTTTTCATGACACGAAGAGCAGGGGCATTACGGGTTTTCATGACACGAAGAGCAGGGGCATTACGGGTTTTCATGACACGAAGAGCAGGGGCATTACGGATTTTCATGACACGAAGAGCAGGGGCATTACGGGTTTTCATAACACGAAGAGCAGGGGCATTACGTTTACGGGTTTTCATGACACGAAGAGCAGGGGCATTACGGGTTTTCATGACACGAAGAGCAAGGGCATTACGGGTTTTCATGACACGAAGAGCAGGGGCATTACGGGTTTTCATGACACGAAGAGCAGGGGCATTACGGGTTTTCATGACACGAAGAGCAGGGGCATTACGGGTTTTCATAACACGAAGAGCAGGGGCATTACGTTTAAGGGTTTTCATGACACGAAGAGCAGGGGCATTACGGGTTTTCATGACACGAAGAGCAGGGGCATTACGGGTTTTCATGACACGAAGAGCAGGGGCATTACGGGTTTTCATAACACGAAGAGCAGGGGCATTACGGGTTTTCATGACACGAAGAGCAGGGGCATTACGGGTTTTCATGACACGAAGAGCAGGGGCATTACGGGTTTTCATAACACGAAGAACAGGGACATTACGTTTACGGGTTTTCATGACACGAAGAGCAGGGGCATTACGGGTTTTCATAACACGAAGAGCAGGGGCATTACGGGTTTTCATGACACGAAGAGCAGGGGCATTACGGGTTTTCATGACACGAAGAGCAGGGGCATTACGGGTTTTCATGACACGAAGAGCAGGGGCATTACGGGTTTTCATGACACGAAGAGCAGGGGCATTACGGATTTTCATGACACGAAGAGCAGGGGCATTACGGGTTTTCATAACACGAAGAGCAGGGGCATTACGGGTTTTCATGACACGAAGAGCAGGGGCATTTCTCCTCAAGAAACACAATTTAGATCCAAATGAACTGAAAAATTACCGGCCTATCTCTAATCTCTCTTTCTTGTCAAAACTCCTTGAAAAAGTCGTCCTCAACCAGCTGAACTCTCACCTGTCTGCCAACAATCTCCTCAATCCTTTCCAGTCAGCCTACCGCCAGTGCCATAGCACTGAAACTGCCCTACTACACATTCTCAACAATCTCCTCCTTGCAACTGATACTGGCAAAGTCTCTCTCCTCACACTCCTTGATCTGTCTGCAGCCTTTGATACCATTGATCATGGTATTCTCCTTTCTAGACTTCATCATACTTTTGGCATCTCTGACATTGCTCTGTCTTGGTTCACTTCATACCTATCAAACAGAAAACAAACCGTTCTCATCAATGGCACTTACTCTCAACCTGCATACCTGACCTGTGGTGTTCCACAAGGATCTGTCCTTGGCCCTGTTCTTTTCACTCTTTACACCTCCCCCCTGTCCACCATCACCAACTCCCATTCTATAAAACACCACTTCTATGCTGATGACACCCAACTTCAAGGCAGTGACTCACCTGATAATATACAGCGCCTGTTGACTCGCACCACTGAGTGTTACTCGGACATTAAGAACTGGATGACACACAATAGACTTCAGCTTAATGACGACAAAACAGAAGCTATCCTCATTGGCACCCGTCAGAAACTTTCTCAGCTGCCTCCTCTTTCTCTCCCATTATGTAACACATCAGTCCCAATTTCTGATTCAGCTAAAAACCTTGGTGTCTGCATTGACTCTACCCTCTCCATGAACAACTTTGTTTCTCAAACTGCCAGATCCTGCTACTATCATCTCCATCGTATAAAGCTGATCAGGAAGTATCTCTCTGTCGAAACAACTGCAAAACTCGTTCTCTCCTTCATAATGTCTCGCATTGACTATTGCAATTCACTCCTGTCTGGTCTTCCTGCCTCCACCATTCACATCCTACAGCGCATTCAAAACAATGCTGCACGCCTTGTACTCAAAAAGAAAAAAGCTGACCACATATCTCCTCTCCTGGCACAACTTCACTGGCTCCCTGTATCAAAGCGCATACAGTACAAACTAGACACCATGTGCTACAAAAGCCTCAATAACGCAGCCCCCGATTACCTGTCAAGCCTACTTGAGATCTATGTTCCCTCACGTACCCTCCGCTCTGCCTCTGATCCTCTGACTCTTCGCTTTCCACGCACTAAGCTCAATACCTATGGTCCACGAGCCTTCTCTGTTTCTGGTCCACTCTCCTGGAACAAACTTCCTCTCTCAGTCCGTCAGCAACCTACTTTTGTCTCCTTCAAGTCCGCTCTCAAAACTCACCTTTTCTCTCCTGCATAAAATCCTAACCTCACTCAACCCTCCCCTCTGCAGCCTGTCTCCGCTCGGAGGGAATCACATGGTTATAATATATAATTGTATGCTATGCTCTCTATAATTTTCCATTGCTTTTATTCTTGCTTTTATTGCTTTTATTCTTTCTCCCCATTTATAGCCATGCGTGTGTGTGTGTGTGTGTGTGTGTGTGTGTGTGTGTGTGTGTGTGTGTGTGTGTGTGTGTGTGTCTGTATGTGTGCGTGCGTGTGTGTGCGAGCGTGCGTGCCTGCGTGTGTGTCTGCTTCAGCGCTTAGATTTGATTTTGTCAAGATTTTGCGCTATATAAATATTGTAATTATTATTATTATTATTATTACGGGTTTTCGAGAGAACAGAATTCCTGGGGACATCATCTCATCGCAGTGTTCCCCACAAAATTTGTATTCTGTGACTGAATTTAATTCTGTTCTTTTCACTACTGATTTAACATCTGAAATCCAAAACAAGTGCAACCGCCCACGTTCAAGCAAACAGGAACCAGAGAAACATGAGCATAGAATCAGAACACGTATTTGATTAATACAACCAGACAAGACAGGCGCAAATTTTCAGCCAACTGGCCTTTGTCAAGCGTAAACGTAAGATCACTAAAGAACAAACAACAAATACAAATATTAGTAGAAAAAGACCAAAACTTAGCATGTGAAATTCGGGTTGCTTTTTCTGGGGACAGCATGTCGCAGCAACGCAGCGTCACCCAATTTTTTTCTTCCTTTTTTTTCTATCGTCGGCCTCTTTACATCTCAGGAGATGATAGTCTGCACCAGGAGGCGTTGTGGTCATGACGTGCTTACTTACTTTACTTTATCCGTCCTCTTATACCATCGTGGGCGTCGAGGGGAGAAAGAGCTTTCTGTCTGCGGCAAGTTTGAAGGCCTGGTTGAGTGGGATGTTGTGGGTCTTCAGTGTTTCTTTCACACCCTCGATCCAGGTCTTCCTCGGTCTACCCCTTGCCTTGTACCCTGACACCTTTGTGTTGTAAGCTTTACTGGCAAGCTGGTGAGGTGCCATGCGTGTCAGGTGCCCGAACCACCTGGTTCTCTGCTGGTGGATGTAGTGGAGAATTGGTGTTGTTCCAATCATTTCTCTGATCTTGATCTTATCATGTCTGGTATTGTTGACTGCTCTCCTTAGACATCTCATCTCGCAGGTGGTGATCTTTCTTTCAAGACTTTTGGTAAGGGTCCATGTCTGACACTGGTAGGTCAAGGTTGGTCTAAATATGGACTCGATGAGTTTGGCTTTGGGAAAAGCTCGGTTTGTATCTGAGCGGAGCATCAAGAACTGGAGTGGTGAAGGGGAAGGCTTAGTACCAAGTCAAGACGGTCAGCTGCTGTGTGTTTGTTTTTGGTGAACAAGAAAGCAAAAGTGCCAAGGGTTCCAGCGCGACCAACGAGACACGACCTGCTACGAGCTTTCGTCTGACCTCAAAGGCCTTGAAAGCAGCCGAGGAGAGCATCATGGTGGTAAAAAAGGTAAAGGACGATCTCGGAAAGGTCGGGGTAAGCGACGCCGGCGAAGGCGAAAAGGCACTCCGCAAACGGTCCAAGCGTCGCCGTCGCCGAAAGGGCCGCGGGAAAAAAGGAAAAGGTAAAGGCAAGTGACGTGCACTTACGCCAAAAAAGCCTAGGCTTAAAACCGGTATCTGCTATTCTCCGTGTTGTGTCGATGCTGTGTTACCAGCGAAGCTGGAGTGACCTCTCCAGGTGCAGGCCTGGGCAAGTGAATATGGAGGACGAGCTGTTGCCCATGCAGCAGATCCCCCCTCTCCTCGCCACTAGTAGAATCCAGGGGAAAGACGGAGGCCTGTACGCCTGGTACCAGGGGCGACTCAGGAGTTGCCAGAACGAGGTTGTAGACAACGGCGAACTGCCTTAGGGACTTCGACTCCGGATTTTTCCTCAGGGTTGACTCCCGAAGCCTTTCCTATGAGTGGGTATGGCCGCAAGGCAGCGGAGGTTTGAAATCAGAGTTTTCCTTCTCTTAGATGAGCTGTCTTCCCAGACTGATGAGCCCCATCTACCCAAAGCACTGGTTTTCAGGCGCCAGTAACCCACCTTCACCCCTTCTCCTATCAGTAGTAGCAGTTCCGCCGGGTTATATCTAGCCACGCGAGAGCTAGAGCTGGACTAGTTGTCAGAGGCTATTGGAGACGCGCGCCGTGAGGGGCATTTTATAGACAATGGGAGCTTGTCCCCATTGCCACCCCTCGGCTATGACAACCTTGGATACCTTTTTTTTTTTTCTATAGGTGTATATTAACAAAAGTTGATTTTTCCATAAAATGTTACCAGAGACAACTCACTTGTTACCGTAAGATCTATAACGTGCGCGGAATGCATGCTGCACACGGGATCCTCATTTTATCATATTGGTTGAAGAGAATACGTCAGATTCATTCAGTAATATTGTTACATGAAAGACTGACATCCAGACCACCACTTAAGATCTAATGGGAGGGGAGGGGGGAGGAAGAAGAGAAAAAAATCACTGATCTATTCGTGAATCGAACCCGGATTATCGTGTCCCAGGCAGGTGTTTTAACCATTAGGCCACACAAGACACACGTGATCTTTAGTATTTCAATATGACATCACCTATAGCAGACATCTCTCTCTAATCTGTGGCACGTTGCACTGCACACATTTTGTTTTAAAACAACACAATAAAAAGGAAAGAAGGAGAAGAAGAAGAAGAAGAAGAAGAAGAAGAAGAAGAAGAAGAAGAAGAAGAGTACAAAAGGGCTAATTTGGCAAGCTTGAGATCAGCCCAGGGGAAAATGGCTTCGAACGGTAAAAAGAAAAAAAAAAAAAAAAAAAAAGTCCGCGGGTGTTCTCTCATGAGGGGAAATTTCTAGCGGAGGACAAGTTGTTCTCCACAGAAGCATTCCTCCTTCTGTCAGTCCTTTACTCACACTTCTCTCTCTCTCTCTCTCCTCTCTATCTCTCCCTTCCTCACTCCCTCCCTCCCCCCCCTCTCTCTCTTTCACACACATACACACGCAAGCACGCGTGGACATACGGCCGTATACTACCGACACCTTACATCTCCAACCTCCCCATTTCCGCGCACACACACACACACACACACACACACACACACACACACACACACACACGCGCGCGCGCGCGCGCGCCACACAGACACACACACAGACACACACACCACAACACGCACACACACACACACACAGACACACACACACACACACACACACACAGACACACACATCACAACACGCACACACAACACACACACACACACACACACACACACACAAAACACACACACACACACACACACACACACACACACACACACACACACACACACACACACACACACAAGCTGCGACAGAGACAGAGACAGAGACAGAGACAGAGCCAAGACAGAGACAGACACACATACATATAGCCTACCCACACCCTAGGTCCCTCCCTCGACCCCCCCATCCCCCATCCCCACGCACTGATGCTGCGACAGTTGCAGGCAAAGTTGGCAGTACAAGAAGCACAGTGTAGGCACCGGCTGAGACTGTGTGAGGGGTGAACGTCACGCGCTTCCCTCCCCTTGTCCCTCCCAAACCTTCACGTGCAACTGGTCCTTCTTGCTGTCTCGTACGTCGCTCTCCTAAGGTAAGGCGTGGACAGTTTATTTTCGCATCTCTAACTGTTTGGACAATCTGATATTTTTGTATTATATACTAAAAAAAACTTGGATAAGGACGACATTGTTGTCTCAATGAGACAAATTTCTGTTTTGAAGTGTGGACAAAAAATTTCGTTTTATGTAATTTTTTTTTTTTTACTTCTCTTGTGGTTTAGGTATGGACAATTGGTTTCCTGTCTCTTCGAACTTGGATGAACTTTTTTCACAAACGTAAGACTAGGATATTTTTTTTTTATTACTTTCGGTGTGTGTGTGTGTGCGTGTGTGTGTGTGTGTGTGTGTGTGTGTGTGTGTGTGTGTGTGTGTGTGTGTGTGTGTGTGTGTGTGTGTATGTGTGTGTGTGTGTGTGTGTGTGTGTGGTTTTTGTTTTTCTTCTTCTTCTTTTTCTGCTTCTTCTTCTTCTTCCTCTCTCTTCTCTTTCTGTCTGTCTGTCTGTCTGTCTGTCTGTCTCTGTCTCTATCTCTCTCTGTCCTGTGTTTAGGCATGGACGATTGGTTTATCGTCTCTTCTACTTGGGTAAACGTTTTTTTGGACATGAATGTAAGACTTGGATAAACTTGGTTGTGTGAATTTTTGTTTTCTTTGTTTAAACATGGACAGTTGGTTTCTCATCTCTTTGTATTAGGTTAACTCTCTCTCTCTCTCTCTCTCTCTCTCTCTCTCTCTCTCTCTCTCTCTCTCTCTCTCTCTCTCTCTCTCTCTCTGTGTTTCGTATAACTGTTAGGCTCGGGTGATCTTCCTTGTATACCTTTTCTCTATTTTGTTTCGTGTCAAAAGAATAATGTTTTTCTTACAGTTTTGATGTTAGACAATCCTCTCTGTTGTGTCTAGAATATGAGTCAAACCGACGGCAAGTGTTTCAGCAAAAACGGAAATCAGTAACACACGATAATAGAGTTAGAACGTGTGTAAGATTTAGCTCTGACAAGTTTCTTCGGGCTTGGCAAATTTTCTCACATCTGTACAATTCACTTTTGTGATCAGTCCGTGTTAAAAGTATTCTCGTGCATTTTACAAAACAACGTATCATTTTTTGAAATTTACAGAATGACAATAACACCCCCCCAAAAAAAACAACAACAAACCAAAACAAACAAAACAAACAAAGAAACAAAGAAACAAAAAACCACACACACAAAAAGCAAAAGCAAAACAAACAAAACAAAACAAAAACAAAAAGTGCCCCCTTCCCGACCAATCAACGAAACATGTTCCTGGGAATTTTGTTAAACGTTGAAAGTTTTCATGTTGTGCTCTTAGTTTTTGACAATGCTTTTTTTTTTTATATATTTTTATTTTTCATAGATTCAGATGTGGACACTTTTGGGGTAGGTTTTGGAATGTGGACAATTTTTCTCTGATACTATGAAACTTGGACAGTATTCTAAGATTTCGACATTCGTTCTTCTTATTGTGAACTTTAACATTTTTTTCTTATTTGTTTAAACTGATTATTTTCTGTCTTGCATTTGTTGTTTAGATCATTTATCACTTCTCTCATACGCTGAGCTTTGAACACCGTTTTCCTCACGTGTATATCGACTTTGACCATTTTTAGATAATATGTTGGGGATATTTTTCTTTAATAAGTTCAGACTTGAATTACTTTTGGTCATGAATTTAATCTTCGACCAATTTTATCTGATAGGTTTAACTTTTGAACAAAACTTCGTTGATACGTTTACTGTTTGATAATGTTTTGTCGTCTGTTCAGTCTTTGGCAATTTTCTCCCCTAATTTCACGTCTGGGCAATTTTCTCTGGCGCGTTTAGGCTTTGAAAAAAAAGGAATACATCATTTGATAAGATTTGTACCTTTTCTACTTTTTATGTTTAGTTAACATTTTTCTCTATTATTTGCTCTACGTTTCTCTCGTATGTCCATCATGGCACAGTCTTTGTTCGTACACTCGATGTTTGACCATTTTCTATCTTGTCTTGTCTTTGACAGGTTTTCTCTGGAGTTTTTGGGCTGTTACTGTTCTGTCCTGTGTCTTTTGCCTTTGACAATGTTTCCCTAACTTGGACAGGTGCGATAAGCAAGTTGTTAGGACGTCAGATTTTCAGTCGGAAGGTCTGGGTTCAATCCTAATCAAGGTATCCCCTGATGGTACATGACAGGTAGATGTTTTTTGATCTCCCAGATCATCATGTGCAGACCTGGTGACGATGAACAGCCTTCGTGTGCACAACTACAGCACGTTATAGATCATGCCAGTGTTCGGCAGTTTTTGGAAACACAGAAACACTCAGCACGTACACCCATCCAGAGAGGGAGTACGCAGACTGTGCAGCAAGCTAACGCCTGCACAGTGTGGGCCAAAGTGCATACACCTTATCTGTTCCTCGGTTGTAATACGGCTCTCAACTTTGTTGTTGTTGATATTGTTTTTGTTATTAATGTTCGCCAGACTGGACACTTTTCGCTGAAAAGTGTATATCTACAAAAACTGCATTTCTTATATGTTTCTACATGCAATATTTTGTTGTTGAGGTTCTGAGGCTGAGGCAAATATTTTTGTCTAGGTGTGTTCAGATCCAGACAGTGATCATTCGAGCTTTCACACTTTGGCTAACTTTCTGTGAAGTCCAAATTTGGAAAAGTTAGCCTTTGGCTGTTGTATTGACCGATTTCCGCCTTGCCTTTTTATAGTTCAAGAACTTCACTTCTAATCAGGAGTACAGTTTTGAAAAAGAAACTCTTTGTGTGTTTATATGTCATTTTTTTTACTGAAGCTTTTAAGCTTGGCCGAGTTTCCTCAATCCTTTCTTCCTTCTTTTGTTTTTCTTGACTTGATACGTTTCATAATACCAAAGAAATAAAGGGAAGCAGGGAGTGTTCTGAGCTTACTGTTTTTGTACTTTGTATCTGCTTCTATGCTAGCTGAATTGATACATTTCATTCATTCTTTCATTTCATCAATTATTTCAGTCTTTCTTTCATTCGTTTTCTCTGCTTCACTTTTTTCTTTTTCAACTTTTTCAAACATGTGGGTTAAAGTAACGAACGAACTGTCAAAGAGTTCCTCTTTAAATTATTAGGAGCTGGGGGAGGGGGTGTGTGTGGATGGTGGGGGAGTGCATGCTGAAATCAGCCAACCAACCAACCAAAATAACACAACCAGCTAAACCATCCAACAGAACCAATCAAACTAACGATCGAACACCAACCAAACAACCAACCAATCAACCAACCGACCAAGCAAGCAAGCAAGCAAGCAAGCAAGCAAGCAAGTAAGCAAGTAAGCAAGCAAACAAGCAAGCAAGCAAGCAAGCAAGCAAGTAAGCAAGCAAACAAGCAAGCAAGCAAGCAACCAGCCAACCAAATAAAAGATAGACAGATAGATAGACAAACAGATAATAAATAAATAAATAAATAAATAAATAAATAAATACTCCTGAGAATACTTGAAATCTTGTTGTGACAATCTACCACTGTACCCGAGGCACGTCAAGTATCTAATTTCAAGGTCACAATGACCTTGAAAAGTACAAAATGTAGATTTTTCTCTGAATTTGTTTCTAACATACACAGGGAAATTGATACAATGGCTTGATCAGCTTGTTGTTATGTTGTTGTTGTTGTTGTCGTTTTATTGTTGTTGTTGTTATGTTTCTTGCTCCCCCTTCACACGTCCTTGTCCTTCTCCACACGTTCTTCCCGTCATCCCCTACTCCATAACTGGCAGGGAGGTGGTTTCTTTTATCAACAGACGATGCTGCTTTGTTGCCTCGCCGATCGATTTCTGCTCACATTCTATTGCTTTTTGCGCCCCTGTGTCTTAAGGCATCTTAAGGTCACGTCACACGCTGGTTGGCTCTGTGAATAGACCCTTTGACCCAAGATCGGATGTCTTATAATAATAATAATTTATACTAATAATTACAATATTTATATAGCGCAAAATCTTGATAAAATCAAATCTAAGCGCTGAAACAGACACACACACACACACACGCACGCACACACACACACGCACGCACACACACACACACACACACACACACACACACACACACACGCACGCACACACACACACACACACACACACACGCACACGGCTATAAATGGGGAGAAAGAATAAAAGCAATGGAAAATTATAGAGAGCATATTATATACAATTATATATTTCAATGTGATTCCCCTCCGAGCGGAGACAGGCTGCAGAGGGGATTGAGTGAGGTCAGGATTTTATGCAGAGGAGAAAAGGTGAGTTTTGAGAGCGGACTTGAAGGAGACAAAAGTAGGTTGCTGACGGACTGAGAGAGGAAGTTTGTTCCAGGAGGAAGTTTGGACCAGAAACAGAGAAGGCTCGTGGACCATAGGTATTGAGCTTAGTGCGTGGAAAGCGAAAAGTCAGAGGATCGGAGGCAGAGCGGGGGGTACGTGAGGGAAGATAGATCTCAAGTAGGCTTGACAGGTAATCGGGGGCTGCGTTATTGAGGCTTTTGTAGCACATGGTGTCTAGTTTGTACTGTATGCGCTTTGATACAGGGAGCCAGTGAAGTTGTGCCAGGAGAGGAGATGTCTTGAGTGCAGTCCCATCCTGCCACCTAAAAACAGACCTGTTCTCTGCTCATTTTAATGCTCCAACCATTCTGGTGGTGTTAGCTTAGGGTTACATAGGTCCCCTTTCTCCCCATTTCAAGTCCTTGCCAGCCTGAAGGGTTTTGCGCAGGCCCAAGGAGTCCACAGGATAATTACTGGCAGGTTTTGGGTCAAACGTATTTGGAATTGTCCGCATGCGATGAATTTCTCTTAAAGAAACACCAAACTCCACACAGGTGGGGGTGTAGATTAACTAGAAGGACTCTATGACTTTAGTAGTCTCGCCTCGTTCTTGAACCACCACCACCACCGCCACCGCCACCACAACCACCATCACCACCACCACCACCAACAACAACAATGACAACGACACTACTATTACTACTACCACACTACCACTACCACTACTAGTGCTACTACGGGGGGCTTCTAAAAATGGAACCAACAATAGCAATAATTACAATATTAAAGTAACGATGATATCAGATAACCTAATACACCCACACCCTTGCACTTACTTCTCTCCTCCCAAAACCAATATTCACACACCAGGAAGATCTAAGATAAGATATCGAGTTTAAATTAAAAAGAAAACCTGCTGGGCGAAATCTGTTTCAAGGGTAAGGCGGAAAGATGTAGAATTCAAAAGACATCTGGAAGAAATGTGTAATAAGAGCACGCTAAAGAATAGTTAAAAAGTAGAATGACAGAAAGAGAAAGGCAGAGAATTCCACATAACTGATGCACAAGAACAAAAAAACGAAAAAAAACAAACGAAAAAGTTCAATGAAATTTTATTATTGCATGAGGAGGGTGTAGTTTTTGTTCATCGAAAAGTACTGTGTATTTTTTTTACGTACAGTTTGAGAAGATCGTTGAGAAAAACATTCCGAGGCATTTTGTAGTTAATCCGTGCAGACACAGGAAGCCAATGTCGAAAGCGTAAGAACAGTGTGACGTGATCAGTGTTCTTTGCTTTATAAACAAGTTCGATATTTTTGGAGTTTAGTTTTTGGTTGTATATATTGTGGGCTGCAGCTCCCTCATGCAATCGAATATACGAATGGGCTTTTACGTGTACGACCGGTTTTGGTCTTGTCAGTCCACGAGAAGGCAGTTATATTCCATTTTACTGGGTGTGCATTCTTAGTGTTTTCGTAAGTCATCAAACACTGACATGGCTTTTAGGATCTTCAACGCGCGTATGTGAAGTTCTGCGTGCGTAGACACATGAAAAGGACTCAAGCACAAACAGGTGACATATGCTGACCCAGGGGATCGGACCTCCCCCCCCCCCCCTCCAACCTTACCTCACCAGCGGGTGCGAAAGCATACTCGAACTCGGACCTTCCAAACGGACGTCCAGTCACCTAACCACTCGCGTATCGCGCCCGTCACTGGACTCTGTGCATGACATGATAAGGACGCCGACAAGAAGACTGCTATAACAATGTAGTGTAGCTTGAAAAAAAATCAACAACAACAAAACAAAACAAGAAAAGGTGTGAGTAGCGGAAATAGAGTTGTCGAACACCTGATTCTCCTGGTGTAACGCCGCCTTTAGTCTCTCTCTGAACATGGCCCCTGGCCTAACTTCTAGTGATGAAACCTATATTGCCAATGTTGCCACAACAAGAGACAGGAGAAGAAGGAAAAAAAAAGGAGAGCGAGAGAGAGAGAGAGAGAGAGAGAGGAGAGAGAGAAAGAGAGAGAAAGAGAGAGAAAGAGAGAGAGAGCGAGAGAAAGAGAGACAGAGAGACAGAGACAGAGAGAGACAGAGAGACAGAGACAGAGACAGGTAGACAGATACAGAGAGAGAGAGAGAGACAGAGAGAGAGACAGAGAGAGACAGAGACAGAGACAGACAGAGACAGACACAGAGACAGAGAAGAGCAGAGACAGAGACAGAGACAGAGAAATCAGATATTTAATTCAAACAGGCCAT
>JAPXFY010000016.1:7075541-7085541 GCA_030674185.1 Monoplex corrugatus | reverse complement strand
TCACAAACACTTTATGATTTGTTATCACTTCCCAGTTAGCACTACTCACAAACATTTTATGATTTGTTGTCACTTCCCAGTTAGCACTACTCACAAACACCTTATGATTTGTTGTCACTTCCCAGTTAGCACTACTCACAAACACTTTATGATTTGTTGTCACTTCCCAGTTAGCACTACTCACAAACACTTTATGATTTGTTATCACTTCCCAGTTAGCACTACTCACAAACACTTTATGATTTGTTATCATTCCCTGTTAGCACTCTTCACAAACACTTTATGATTTGTTATCATTCAAAGTTAGCACTACTCACAAACACTTTATGATTTGTTATCATTCCCAGTTAGCACTACTCACAAACACTTTATGATTTGTTATCATTCCCACTTAGCACTACTCACAAACACTTTATGATTTGTTATCATTCCCTGTTAGCACTACTCACAAACACTTTATGATTTGTTATCATTCCCACTTAGCACTACTCACAAACACTTTATGATTTGTTGTCACTTCCCTGTTAGCACTACTCACAAACACTTTATGATTTGTTATCATTCCCTGTTAGCACTACTCACAAACACTTTATGATTTGTTATCATTCCCAGTTAGCACTACTCACAAACACTTTATGATTTGTTATCATTCCCAGTTAGCACTACTCACAAACACTTTATGATTTGTTATCATTCCCAGTTAGCACTACTCACAAACACTTTATGATTTGTTATCATTCCCAGTTAGCACTACTCACAAACACTTTATGATTTGTTGTCACTTCCCTGTCAGCACTACTCACAAACACTTTATGATTTGTTATCACTTCCCAGTTAGCACTACTCACAAACACTTTATGATTTGTTATCACTTCCCAGTTAGCACTACTCACAAACACTTTATGATTTGTTATCATTCCCTGCTAGCACTACTCACAAACATTTTATGATTTGTTATCATTCAAAGTTAGCACTACTCACAAACACTTTATGATTTGTTATCATTCCCAGTTAGCACTACTCACAAACACTTTATGATTTGTTATCACTTCCCAGTTAGCACTACTCACAAACACTTTATGATTTGTTATCATTCCCTGTTAGCACTACTCACAAACACTTCATGATTTGTTATCACTTCCCAGTTAGCACTACTCACAAACATTTTATGATTTGTTATCATTCCCTGTTAGCACTACTCACAAACACTTTATGATTTGTTATCACTTCCCTGTTAGCACTACTCACAAACACTTTATGATTTGTTATCATTCCCAGTTAGCACTACTCACAAACACTTTATGATTTGTTGTCACTTCCCAGTTAGCACTACTCACAAACACTTTATGATTTGTTATCATTCCCTGTTAGCACTACTCACAAACACTTTATGATTTGTTATCACTTCCCTGTTAGCACTACTCACAAACACTTTATGATTTGTTATCATTCCCAGTTAGCACTACTCACAAACACTTTATGATTTGTTATCATTTCCCTGTTAGCACTACTCACAAACACTTTATGATTTGTTATCATTCCCAGTTAGCACTACTCACAAACACTTTATGATTTGTTATCATTCCCTGTTAGCACTACTCACAAACACTTTATGATTTGTTATCACTTCCCTGTCAGCACTACTCACAAACATTTTATGATTTGTTATCATTCCCTGTTAGCACTACTCACAAACACTTTATGATTTGTTATCATTCCCAGTTAGCACTACTCACAAACACTTTATGATTTGTTATCATTTCCCTGTTAGCACTACTCACAAACACTTTATGATTTGTTATCATTCCCAGTTAGCACTACTCACAAACACTTTATGATTTGTTATCATTCCCTGTTAGCACTACTCACAAACACTTCATGATTTGTTATCACTTCCCTGTTAGCACTACTCACAAACATTTTATGATTTTTATCATTCCCTGTTAGCACTACTCACAAACACTTTATGATTTGTTATCATTCCCTGTTAGCACTACTCACAAACATTTTATGATTTGTTATCACTTCCCACTTAGCACTACTCACAAACACTTTATGATTTGTTATCACTTCCCAGTTAGCACTACTCACAAACACTTTATGATTTGTTATCACTTCCCAGTTAGCACTACTCACAAACACTTTATGATTTGTTATCATTCCCAGTTAGCACTACTCACAAACACTTTATGATTTGTTATCATTCCCTGTTAGCACTACTCACAAACACTTTATGATTTGTTATCACTTCCCTGTTAGCACACTACTCACAAACACTTCATGATTTGCTATCACTTCCTGTTAGCACTACTCACAAACACTTTATGATTTATTATCACTTCCCAGTTAGCACTACTCACAAACACTTTATGATTTGTTATCAATTCCCAGTTAGCACTACTCACAAACACTTCATGATTTGCTATCACTTCCTGTTAGCACTACTCACAAACACTTTATGATTTATTATCACTTCCCTGTTAGCACTACTCACAAACACTTTATGATTTATTATCACTTCCCAGTTAGCACTACTCACAAACACTTTATGATTTGTTATCACTTCCCAGTTAGCACTACTCACAAACACTTTATGATTTGTTGTCATTCCCTGTTAGCACTACTCACAAACACTTTATGATTTGTTATCATTCCCTGTTAGCACTACTCACAAACACTTTATGATTTGTTATCAGTTCCCAGTTAGCACTACTCACAAACACTTTATGATTTGTTATCATTCCCTGTTAGCACTACTCACAAACACTTTATGATTTGTTATCATTCCCAGTTAGCACTACTCACAAACACTTTATGATTTGTTATCATTCCCTGTTAGCACTACTCACAAACACTTTATGATTTGTTATCATTCCCTGTTAGCACTACTCACAAACACTTTATGATTTATTTATCAGTCATGTTCTTCTGTCCATAGTTACCACAACTCACAAACACTTTATATGAGTCATGTCCGTCATTTTCCCTTGACGAAACACTAGAAAGTTTTGCTGTTTTCCCCCTGATTTTGTGTGTGTGTATTTGTTCTGTCGTTAGTTGCTGTTTGTTGTCTATGTTTACACTTGACAAAGGCCAGTTGTAGTGGCCGAAAATTTGAGCCTGTCTTTTCTTGATATATTAACCCTTTGATTCCTGCACCCTATACCCCAACTGCAAAAACTTTAACCATTTAATTCCCTGACCCTATCCACCAGCTTCCTAACCCTTTGATTCCCTCACCCTATCTATCTATCTATCTATCTATCTATCTATCTATCTATCTATCTATCTATCTATCTATCTATCAATCTATCTATCTATCTATCTATCTATCTCTATCTATCTATCTATCTATCTATCTATCTATCTCTATTTATCTATCTATCTATCTATCTATCTCTATCTATCTATCTATCTATCTCTATCTATCTATCTATCTATCTATCTATCTATCTATATATATATATCGATATATCGATAGGGTGAGGTAATCAAAGAGTTAATATTTTGCTTTACTAACATGGCTGACAATGCAGGATGCTGGTGGACAGAGTGCGGGAGTCAAAGGGCTGAATACGCGTTCTAATTCTATTTTTGTGTTCTTCTAAGTTCCTGTTTACTTGGACGAGGGCGGTAACAGTTGTTTTGAATTTACTTCATTTCATTTTAGTGCATTTCATCTTAGTTCATTTGTCAACGTCAACTCTACACCCTCATAAGGATCGGTGTTAGTCAAGTTTCTTATTTAGATTCGTCGGGAATCGTTTTGGGTAAACCCGATTACTGACTACGGCAAAGTTATTTTTAACTCATGCAGTCCTTGTCCCGAATATTGTTGGCTTCTGTCACGCACAAGAATATGAAAATCGCTTATATTGTTTTTTTGTTTTGAGTCCAGCCGACTGTGGAGAGCCATATCAGGGCAATAACCATCTCATAACGTACACAACACTTTAACAGAAAAAAATCGGAAAAAATTGAATAGTAAATCAATGCATTGGCGCACGTAATATAAGAATATGCCCCTGGTGTTGACCACTCCGCCCAATTTATCACCAGACGATTAAAAAGAAAACCCTGATTACAAATTTTAACTTAAATTAACTAAGGATACCAAAACATATGTAAAAACGGGCGTTAACTGACCGGCGTTAGCGTGAACGCATACTTACGCCAACATCGACACGTATACATTTCAGTCTAGGCCTAGATCTCGTTTGAGGGATGTTAACAATTAACGATAAACACCTGAGGATGCTGGATAGGACCCAGAGCAACAATGCCTCACCACTGACAGGACAGTCACACCCCAGCTCCAGACACCTCATGGTAGCCTTTTCGCCAAGCCAAGGAGGCTGTCTACGCACCGCATGACCCATTCGGATCTGGTCATGAGTTGCCTTGTTGACACATCGAACGGCAAGGTGGGTCGATGACAACCCCCGGGACACAGCCACACAACACGCCCCAGCCAGGTCCAGCCAAACTGCCGGACCGAGAAAGAAACAGACCGTGTACAGACCATTGCTATAGCGACAGGCAGGGCGCTCCAGACACAGCCTGGTTTGCTTTTCAGCCAGGTCTGTCCCTCCGTGGGGATGAGGGCTCTTTCAGTATAAATAGTAACCCCACCTTCTGGAAATTATGCGCTACTTTCCGGGGGGCGCTACATTACAATTGGCCTTCTCACTGTCCCATCTTAACATTATTGTTGATCTGATGGTGTCAGTACAGGATTAGATAAGTTCCCCCAATTAAAACTGGCCTTCTCATTGTCCTGTCTTAACATTATTGATGTTCTGGTGGTATCAGTACAGGATCAGATAAGCCTCCCCCTCCCCCCATTAAAACTGGCCTTCTCACTGTCCCATCTTAACATTATTGTTATTCTGGTGGTGTCAGTATAGGATAAGATAAGTCCCCCTTACCCCACTTCTCTGGTATGGTTATCCCCGTCGGCCATACCACCTGAGGTGGGTGCTGACATAAAAACTGAACCAAATCAGTCAATGGAAATTATGTGCTAGAAATTTCCTCTTTTCTGTCACTCTCTTTGTTTCTGTCTTATTCCTTTGCTTTCTGTCATTTCTTCCTATTATTTTCTGCCTTGCTGGTCCATTCGCCTGTATGTGTTGGATAAAGTCTTACGTACTTTTTCTTAGGATTGATGATTGGGTACAAGTTTTAAGTGCATTTTAGCTCTATGGAGGTGAGATATGCGGAAGCAATTTTAGGTAAGTTAGGCCCGTTTTTTCTCTCTGTTTTGATGTTCTTAGGTATGTTTATATTTGTATCCAGGTGTGTTTTTTAAATCCCCTGTGTGGTAAATCGGACGGAGTGGTCAACGCCGGGGGCCATGTCCTTATATTACGTGCGCGAATGCATTGATACGTGTACTTAATTTTCTTTCCTTTTTTCTGTTAAAGTTTCGTATGGTTTGAAGCGGTTATAGCCATGATATGGCTCTATGCAGTCGGCTGGGCTTTAAACAACAATAACAATAACAATAAAAATAATAGTAAGCTGGGTCTGATATACCCCAGAGGAATCACGTCTGCCGTCTTTCCGAGTCGCTATCAGGACTTTTCCTGGCCCGATTCCCTGAAACCAGCACCAGTATCTCTGTCCCCCCCCCCCCCCCCCCCGTTTTATATATATTCTGATAGTTGTATACAAAGTCAACACACAAAGCTAGAACAAGATTGAGGACAGAGAGGGTGGAAGATGTGCTTGCGGCGACAAGGGACAGATACATGTGGAGGACCATAACCGCCAACGCCATGCAGCAGGGCACATGATGATGATGACGATACACAAAGACTAAACATCCGAGCCATATAATGCATTTTGTTACTATATTTGCTCGAATAGCGTTTTGGATATTAGATTTGAACAACGTTTGACGGAATTGTTTTGTTTGGCAAATGCGCATACAACTAGGTACAACTCAGGCTTATTAGAGCCAATTCCGTGGGGCCCTGGAAATGATGAAAGTTTAAAAAAAAATTAGCAGCATATTTTCTTTGTTTATGTAGAACCATGACCTGCCTGCATTCATGTTTCTGTATCAAAAATGACGAGAGAGAGAGAGAGAGAGAGAGAGAGAGAGAGAGAGAGAGAGTGAGTGAGTGAGAGAGAGACAGAGAGACAGAGAGACAGAGACAGAGACAGAGACAGAGACAGAGGCACAGAGAGAGAGAGAGACAGAGAGAGAGAGACAGAGAGAGAGAGAGAGAGAGAGAGACAGAGAGAGAATAGAGAGAGACAGACAGAGACAGAGACAGAGACAGAGAGACAGCGACAGAAACGGAGACAGACAGACAGAGACAGAGAGACAGACAGACATAGACAGAGACAACCACACACACACACACGGGCGTGCGAACATGCACACGCATACACACAGATACACACACAGATTAACGGATACACACAACCGCCTGTCATACAATCTACAAAATTAGCCATAGAGACATCGAGAGTAGATAATATCATTACGACGAAACATTCTGCAATGTTCGCTATAACATCGTTCTGTGAAATGAAAAGAAAGATACGCAGACAATTAAAGACATCAGAATGGACAACAACGATACTTGAACATTTAGGTCAACATATGTCCAACAAATAAAGTGGAATACCTAGCTTATTCAAAAGGAAAACAAAGAGATTGGAACATCTAGGCTAATCAAATGGACAATACAGAAATTTGAAGATTTGTGTAATGAAATGGACAGCAAAGAAATTTGAAGAGGTAGGTTTATGAAGTGGATAGAAAAAAAAAAAAAAAAAGAAGAAAAAGAATGCGAAGAAGAATGCGAAGAAGAAGAAGAAGAAGAAGAAGAAGAAGAAGAAGAAGAAGAAGAATGCGAAGCAGAAGAAGAATGCGAAGAAGAAGAAGAAGAAGAAGAAGAAGAAGAAGAAGAAGAAGAAATGAAGAAGAAGAAGAAGAAGAAGTAGAAGAAGAAGAAGAAGCAGAAGAAGAAGAAGAAGAAGAAGAATGTGAAGAAGAAGAAGAAGAAATGAAGAAGAAGGAGAAGAAACGGAAGAAGAAAAAGAAGAAGAAGAAGAAGAAGAAGAAGAAGAAGAAGAAGAAGAAGAAGAAGAAGAAGAAGAAGAAGAAGAGAAGAAGAAGAAGAAGAAGAAGAAGAAGAAGAAGAAGAAGAAGAAGAAGAAGAAGAAGAAGAAGAAAGAAGAAGAAGAAGAAGAAGAAAAGAAGAAGAAGAAGAAGAAGAAGAAGAAGAAGAAGAAGAAGAAAAGAAGAAGAAGAAGAAGAAGAAGAAGAAGAAGAAGAAGAAGAAGAAGAAGAAAAAAGAAAAAGAAGAAGAAGAAAAGAAGAAGAAAAAATCGAAAGAAAGAAAGAAGAAGAAATAGAAAAGAAGAAGAAGAAAAAGAAGATTTTTTAAAACATTCCTTATTAACTTAGAAAATTGTTTTTTCTTCTTCTTCTGCTTGTTGTTGTTAATCTGTTCGCCCCCCACCCTCCCCGCACTCACTTACGTTTGTTCTTCTGTCTGTGTGCCCGACCACATACCTGTTTTTTGTGTTCTGTATTGAACATGTATTACACTGTACTGTATTGCATTGTATCATATTGTATTACATTTTATTATATGGCATTGAATCATATTGTAATGCAGTGTATTACAGTGTATCATATTGTATTACATTTTATTATATGGCATTGAATCATATTGTAATGCAGTGTATTGCATTGTATCAGATTGTATTACATTACATTTATTGCATTGCATCATATTGTATGACACTGCATTGTATCATATTATATAACATGTGTTGTATTGCATAGTATCGTGTTATGTTACATTGTATTGTACTCTATCACATAACATTTACTGCATTGCATCGCATTGTATTTTGTCACAGTACACTCTATTGTATTGCATCGTATCATACTGAATCACACTATAGTATAGTTATTACAATGTATCGTAACACATTGAATTATGCGTTACATTGTATCATATTGTATTGCACTGTACTATACTGCATTGTATTGTATCAATAAAAATATATTGGAACGGCGATTTCTCTTACGAAACTTAATCTGGCCTCTCTGCATATTTTGCTGTCGATAACAATTGCTTGTATTGATGTTATTTATATTGAAAACAATGACATGAATCTGACTTGTGAATTATTCTTCTGGTTGTTGTTACTGTAGTCGTTGTAGTGGTTGCCATCTTTTCTCACTGAATTTGTATAAAATCATCTGGACATTATCATCTTGTAGACACACAAGCACTCACATTGCTGATGATACGTTCTTCCGTTTTTTGTTTTACCAGGTTGCGTCGTGTGAATCACGTTATTTGAAGTCGTCATCCCACAAGTCGTGCCGTCATCACATTCTTTTACGTCATACCGATCATTTACGTCATCCTCACGATGAAGTCGACCAAGTTTAAGAACAAACAACCGGCTCCTCCGTCTTCTCAAGAAATCAACGCGATCTCCGCCAGAATTACGTCACCCCCATGTACGTCATCATCTCACGTCACAAAGAAACTCACGTCATCATCGCCAATGAACTGGTTGTCTCACATCTATGTGCTTTACTCTCTCGTCGTGGTCCTGTCTGGATCCCAGATTGCGACGCTGTGGTTCGGATCCTGCAGACTTAACTCTCTCCAGAAACAGTTAGACGGGAAATCAACGGTAAGAGACTGGGCGGAGATATACTCCTTCATAATTTCAAAGAACCTCTCTAACATTGACAAAAACTACGAAGAAAATGACCTAAATTACCTACCTAATGACAAAAACGAACATGTGTTACCCATAAGCGAGGAATTCCTGAAGTTTTTGACTGTGACACCAAACGGTGACGATATGGGTCAAGGCCAAAGTGAAGGGAAAGGTCAGGAATCCGTGTCAAGGTCAAGCAGACAAAGGTCAAGGAGACACGCCAAATATGGAGATTCGGCTGAGAATTCTGGAAAGTGGGCGTGGATGGGTGATTCCTTTTCTAGAATTCCGGTGAGTTTTTGAGTGAATGTCGTCTTGTGCAGTGTTGTGCTGTGCTGTGTTGTGTTGTCTTGTTTTGTCTTGTTTTGTGTTGTGTAATGATGTGTTGTGCTATGCTGTGCTGTGTTGTGTTGTGTTGTGTTATGATCAGCTGATTTGTGCGTTTTTGTTTGTCATATGTGTTGTGTTGTGTCACGCGTTGTGTTTTGCGTTACAGAGTTGGGTTGCACCGTATAGTGTTGTATTGTATTGTATTTTGTTGTGTCATAGTGTGCGCTGTTGTGTCGTGTTATATCGTACTGAGTTTTACTGCGTTGTGTTGTGTCGTTTTGTGCAGTGTTGTATCGTACTGTACAGTGTTGTGTCGAAACCTGCAGTGTTGTGTCGTGTTGCGATGTATCGTGTTGTTGTGTAGTGTTGCGTCGTATAGTGTTGGTGTGTTGTATCGTGTCGTATTGTGCACTGTCGTGTCGTGTTGTGTTGCGCTGAGTTGTGCTGTGCTGTGCTGTTGCGTTGTATTACGTTGTGCTGTATTGTGCAGTGTTGTGTCGTATTTTGTCATACTGTGTTGTGTGGTATTGTGTTGTGTGGTATCGTGTTTTGTTTTCTTATGTTGTGTGATAACGTGTTGTGTTGTGTCGTGTCGTATTGTGCACTGTCGTGTCGTGTTGTGTTACGCTGAGTTGTGCAGTGCTGTGCTGTTGCGTTGTATTACGTTGTGCTGTATTGTGCAGTGTTGTGTCGTATTGTGTCATACTGTATTGTGTGGTATTGTGTTGTGTTTTCTTATGTTGTGTAATAACGTGTTGTGTTGTGTCGTGTCGTATTGTGCAGTATTGTGTCATTTTGTATCGTGCTGTGTTTTTACTGCGTCGCAGTATGTCACACATCCAACTGTGTTATATCGCGTTGAGTTGGATTGTATTGTGTTGTGCTGTGCATGTGTTGTGTCATGATATAGTGTGTTGTGGTGTGCTGTGCTGTCCATGTGTTGTGTCATGATATGATGTGT
>JAPXFY010000016.1:7065541-7068041 GCA_030674185.1 Monoplex corrugatus | reverse complement strand
ACACACACACACACACACACACACACACACACACACGCATGGCTATAAATGGGGAGAAAGAATAAAAGCAATGGAAAATTATAGAGAGCATATTATATACAATTATATATTACAATGTGATTCCCCTCCGAGTGGAGACAGACTGCAGAGGGGGTTGAGTGAGGTCAGGATTTTATGCAGAGGAGAAAAGGTGAGTTTTGAGAGCGGACTTGAAGGAGACAAAAGTAGGTTGCTGACGGACAGAGAGAGGAAGTTTGTTTCAGGAAAGTGGACCAGAAACAGAGAAGGCTCGTGGACCATAGGTATTGAGCTTAGTGCGTGGAAAGCGAAAAGTCAGAGGATCGGAGGGTACGTGAGGGAACATAGATCTCAAGTAGGCTTGACAGGTAATCGGGGGCTGCGTTATTGAGGCTTTTGTAGCACATGGTGTCTAGTTTGTACTGTATGCGCTTTGATACAGGGAGCCAGTGAAGTTGTGCCAGGAGAGGATTATGTGGTCAGCTTTTTTCTTTTTGAGTACAAGGCGTACAGCATTGTTTTGAATGCGCTGTAGGATGTGAATGGTGGAGGCAGGAAGACCAGACAGGAGTGAATTGCAATAGTCAATGCGAGACATTATGAAGGAGATAACGAGTTTTGCAGTTGTTTCGACAGAGAGATACTTCCTGATGGAGGTGATAGTAGCAAGATCTGGCAGTTTGAGAAATAAAGTTGTTCATGGAGAGGGTAGAGTCAATGCAGACACCAAGGTTTTTAGCTGAATCAGAAATTGGGACTGATGTGTTACATAATGGGAGAGAAAGAGGAGGCAGCTGAGAAAGTTTCTGACGGGTGCCAATGAGGATAGCTTCTGTCTTGTCGTCGTTAAGCTGAAGTTTATTGTATGTCATCCAATTCTTAATGTCCGAGTAACATTCCGTCCAATTTATCACCAGAGGATTTAAAAAAAACCTGACTACAAATGTGAACATAACTAAGGACACTAAAGCATACATAGAATGGCCTACATTAATAATAATAATAATAATAAGAGACCATTTATAAGCGCACATCTCTGCCTACGGCGGAGCTTATGACGCTTTACAATCATTCACTCACAATATTTCAATCTCTCAGACCTCACGTACATACACTAAATACACAATACAAAGTAATAAAATAAATCCATAAAAATACTACATACGCTACAATCACACACGGATTCTCACGCAAGTCCAAATGCACCCCACAACCCCCAAAGTACTGTGAGGCACATTGGGCTCTATAATCACCCACCCCCACCCCCCACCTACCTACTATAACATACACACACACTAACACACCTTTTCTACTATTAGGCTGGGGGGAAATGAGGTTGAACTTACTGATAATATTTTTGAAAGAGGTGAGTTTTTAGAGCTGTTTTGAAAGAAGAAGTCGATTTTAGGTGTCGGATTTCAAAGGGAAGAGAGTTCCAGATAGTGGGGGCTGCGAAGGAGAAAGAGCGATGTCCAAATGTTTTTGTGCGCACGCGTGGAACACGGAGCAATCTGGTATCAGCAATGGAGCGGAGATTTCTAGAAGGAGTGTACACAGAGAGAAGATCAGCCAGGTAGCGAGGAGAGAGATCAGAGAAAAAAGAGTGGCATAGTGAGGCAAGCTTATAGTCAATGCGAGCTTGAACAGGCAACCCAGTGAAGGGATTTGAGAAAAGGTGTGACATGATCATGCTTGCGGGAACGAGAAACAAGTTTAGCGGCAGAGTTTTGTACTTTTTGAAGTTTGTCTAATTGATTTTGAGGACAGCCAGAAAAGAGGGAGTTACAGTAGTCTAATTTGGAGAGAACAAAGGCAGAAAGAAATGTTTTGGTAGCGTCTTCTGAAAGTAAGTGGCGAATATAACTAATGCGTCTAAGGTCAATGTATGCTTTGCGGCAGACTGTCTGTACATGTGTTGAGATACTCATGTCTTTGCTGAAGTGAAAGCCAAGATTTCGTGCGGTAGAGGAAAAGGGAATATCTGTTGATCCAACGGTAAGAGATGTAGGAGTGGTAGACTGCAGAGACTTAAAAGAGGAAGAACAGAGGACAGCTTCAGTTTTCTCGTCATTTAGTTTTAGCTTGTTTTCGAGCATCCAGATTCGTATGTCGGTGATACAAAGTTCGAGAGAGGAAATGGCTGGGTTTATGTTCTCGGGAGGAGTAGAGAGTTCAAGTTGAGTGTCATCTGCAAATGATTGATGTTCAGGAGAGTGAGACTGTATCAGGCCGGCAAGTGGTTGTGTATAGAGGATAAAGAGCACGGGGCCCAACACAGATCCCTGTGGGACCCCGTACAATAGTTCTTCAGATGTAGAGTTGAGGTTATTGACAAAGACTGATTGTGTTCTTTCTAAGGACACTAAAGCATACATTACCTAACATTGCTCCTGCACAGCACATGCCCTTAGAGTCAAACATGCAATGAAAACATGAACCCGATCAGCAATGCCAGGAGAAAGTATTTAAGGCTTCAGATGAA
>JAPXFY010000016.1:7058041-7063041 GCA_030674185.1 Monoplex corrugatus | reverse complement strand
CAAGCGTAAACGTAAGATCACAAATGAACAAACACCAAATGTAAAGATTAGGGGGAAAAAAAGAGGCTTAAACTTCTCTGCTGCTTCGTCAAGTGGGAGGAAAGTCTGGTTGTATTAGATATGCGTTTTAGTGGGTTTTTTTTTCCCCCCTGGTTCCTGGGTAGTCTTAAGACCTGTTGCCATTGACAAACAGGTAGACAGGAAGCCAAATGACCAAACAGTTGCTCTGGCGTGATCCAGCCCTGTGCAAACCCGTGCAGACAGGGTGGAAGGCTAGCGCTCGGTCTTCCTCTGCGCCAACCAGACCTCTCAAACAAAGTGCAAGCGAGCAGAACAGCCAACAACCAACAACCATGCAACTATACAACCAACTAGCCACCCCAGCCAACCGTCCAACCAAACAACCAATCGCCACTCACCCTACAAAATCAACCAAACGACCAACCACCTGACCAACCACCCAACAACCCAACCAGCCACCCAACCATCCAACCAACCACCTAACCACCCATCTGACCAACCGAACATGATAAACCAGCTAAATAACCAACCCATCCAAACCCACACCCCACCCGTCCAGCTAAATAACCAGCCGCCCCAAATCCACCCACCCAATAAGTTAACTAACTAACCCCCCATCCCCCTAAACTCAATGCTAAATAACTAACCGCCCCCAAAACCATCTACCCACCCGACAAATTAACTAACCAACCGCCCCAAACCCACCCACCCAGCTAACTAACCAACTGCCCTAGATCCACCTACCCACCCAGCTGACTAACCAACTGCCCCAGATCCACCTACCCACCCAGCTAACTAACCAACTGCCCCAGATCCACCAACCCACCCAGCTAACTAACCAACCGCCCCAGATCCACCTATCCACCCAGCTAATTAACCAACTGCCCCTGAGCCACCTACCCACCCAGCTAACTAACCAACCGCCCCAGATCCACCTACCCATCCAGCTAACTAACCAACTGCCCCAGATCCTCCTACCCACCCAGCTAACTAATCAACCGCCCCAGATCCACCTACCCACCCAGCTAACTAATCAACCGCCCCAGATCCACCTACCCACTCAGCTAACTAACCAACCCGCCCAGATCATCCTACCCACCCAGCTAACTAACCAACTGCTCCAGATCCACCTACCCACCCAGCTAACTAACCAACTGCTACAGATCCACCTACCTACCCAGCAAACCAACTGCCCCCAAAACTACCCACCCACCCAACAAGCTAACCAATCGCCCAGCAAACTAACCAAACCGCCCAAGACAGACCCACCCACCCAGCTAAATAACTAACCACTCCAAACCAATTACCAGCTAACTAACCAATCGCCGGAAACCCACTCACGTAACCAACCAGACACACGAACAGAAACAAGGAACAAAGCAATTAGATAAATGAACAAACGAACGAACGAACCTACGAACGAACGAAGAATGTCAGCAAAAGAAAGTCAGCAATAAAGAAAGATGTACATAATTTCTCACTCACGCTTGATTCCTAATTGTTATTCCAAGGAGAGATTAAGACTGCAAAATATGTCTTTTACGTGGAAATGCATTTTAAGGCGTTTGTCTGGCAAAATCGCAAAACGCGTGTCAGCTTTCAGTTTTCAACTCGTTCTAGAGTTGTGAAAGAAAATTTGTTTGACGATTTTTATTCTTGCTGAAATTGATATTTATTCCACTGCATTGCACGCGTTCTCTCTCTCTCTCTCTCTCTCTCTCTCTCTCTCTCTCTCTCTCTCTCTCTCTCTTCTCTGTCTGTCTCTCTGTCTGTCTGTCTCCCTGTCTGTGTCTTTCTCTATGTCTGTCTCTCTGTCTGTCTCTCTGTCTCTCATGCATATGTGTGTGTGTGATGAGACGAGAGAGAGAGAGAGAGAGGAGAGAGAGAGAGAGGAGAGACAGACAGACAGAGAGAGATAGACAGAGAGAAAAACTGTTATTGATGGTAATTATTTTTTTCCCTTTCAACTGTTGATCCAGTTTGAACTCTCTAGTTTTATGTTATCCATTTCGAACTTTATTCGTAACTCAGTAAGTTTTTTTTTTATCCGTTTTTAATTGTTGTTGTCATTTTCTTTAAAGGTCAATTTCCGTTTCAGTTTCTCGACATACCGTCTCCACGTTCGCAATAAATTGAATATGAACTGGATGACACCGTGAGATGGAGAACAACTAGACGGCTAGTCTGAGATAAAATACATGGGTGATGGTGATGGTGATGGTGATGGTGATGATGATGATGATGATGATGATGACGACGACGACGACGACGACGATGATGATGATGATGGTAGTGGTGGTGGTGATGATGATGATGATGATAATGATGATGATGATGATGATGATGATGATGGTGGTGGTGGTGTGGCAGTGATGACGATGATTATGATGATGATGATGGTAGTGGCGGTGGTGGTGATGATGATGATGATGATAATGATGATGGTGATGATGATGATGATGATGATGATGATGATGGTGGTGGTGGTGTGGCAGTGATGACGATGATTATGATGATGATAATGATAATAATGATGATGATGGTAGTGGTGGTGGTGGTGGTAATGATGATGATGATGTTGATGCTGTGTTTTTATGTCTAAGTGCGTATGCATGTGTGTGTGTGTTTTTTGTTTTTTGTTCGTGCGTGCTTGTCTTGTGTGTTTGTTCCTTGCACGCGTGCGCATGTGTGTGTGTGTGTGTGTGTGTGTGTGTGTGTGTGTGTGTGTGTGTGTGTGTGTGTGTGTGTGTGTGTGTGTGTGTGGCGTGTGTGTGTATGTGTGTGTGTGTGTGTGTGTTTTGTGCGTGAGGCTGTGCCTGGGTGAGACCCATGTCCCCATACATGATAACACAGCCAAACACAATTTGACTCGTGTGCTGCTCAAATCTTCTCGCCAGAATCAACAACTGGAGACAATGGTCTTTGATTAAGACACAGGTTGAACCTTAAGACACGGGCAGTGCTGACTGACGTACTGGCTGTTCGGAAAATTCGTTTTCCCATTACATAGTTCATTTCCCCATAATAACGATGATGATAAAAACAATGATGATAATAATATATAAATTATAACAATAATAACAATAATGATAATAATAAAATACACAACAAGAAGAAGAAGAACAACGACAACAACAACAGTCAGAAGAAGAAGAAGAAGAAGAAGAACAACAACAACAACAAAAACAATGATAATAATGATAATAATAATAATAATGGTGATGATGATTATGATAATAACAACATCAACAAAACACCACCACCACCACCACCACTACTACTACTTATACATATCATATCATATCATATCTATACTTCATATCATATCATATCATATCTATACATATCATATCATATCATATATATCAAATATCATTCATATCATATCAATTCATATCATATATATCATATCATATCCACATCATATCATATCATACAATCATCATCATATCAATTCAATCATATCATATATACCATATCAATATAATCAATATATCATATCAAATATCATATCATGAATCAAATCATATCATATCATAATATCTTCATTTCATATCATATCAAATACATATCATATCATATCATATCATTATCATATCATATCATATCATATCATAATCATATATCATATCATAAAATCATACTCATATCATATCATATTCATATATATCAATCATATCATAATCTATAATCATTCATATCATATATATCATATCATATCATATCATTATATATATCATATCATATCATATCATTATCATAATATATATCATATCTATATTCATATCATATCATATCATATCTATATATCAATATCATATCATATATCATATCATTAATCATATCATATCATATCATATCATATAAACATATCATATCATATCATATCATATATCATATCATATCATATCATATCATATCATATCATATCATATCATATCATATCATATCATATCATATCATATCATATCATATCATATCATATCATATCATATCATATCTATCATATCATATCATCAATCATATCATATCATATCATATCATATCATATCATATCATATCATATCATATCATATCATATCATATCATCATCATATCATATCATGTCCAATCATATCATTCATATCATATCATATCATATCATATCATCACATCATATCACATCAATCTCATCATATCATGTCACATCAGATCATATCATTCATATCATTCTGATCAGTATATATATTTTATGTCACATCATACCACATCATGTATATGTCATACATTCGCTGTTTGTCTTTCTCCTAATTTCTGTCTGTCCGTCCGTCCGTCCGTCCGTCCGTCCGTCTGTCTGTCTGTCTGTCTGTCTGTCTGTCTGTCTATCTCTTCCTCGTTGTTCTCCATTTCATTCTGTCTCTCATTATTTTTGGGCCGCAGTAGTCAAGTGGGTAAACTCCCCCCCCCCCTCCCCCGTGGGGACGCCGGGGGCTCTTTCAGTATAAATAGTATCCCCACCTTGTGGAAATGCTGTGCTAGAAATTTCCTCTTTTCTGTCACTCTCTTTGTTTCTGCCTTGTTCCTTTGTTTTCTGTCATTTCTACCTATCATTTTCTGCCTTGCTGGTCCATTCACCTGTATGTGTTCGATAAAGTCTTACGTACTTTCTCTTAGGGTTGATAATTGGGTACATGTATCACGTGCATTTTTGGCTCTAGGGAAGTGAGGTATACGGAAGCAATTTTAGGTAATTCATGCCTGTTTTTTGTATGTTTTGGTGTCCTTAGGTATGCTTATATTTGTATTCAGGTGTGTTTTTTAAATCCCCTGTGCGATAAATTGGACGGAGTGGTCAACGCCAGAGGCATGTCCTTAGATCATGTGCGCGAATGCATTGATATGTGTACTTAATTTACTTTTCTTTTTTTTTGCCTGTTGACGTTTTGTATGTTTGAAGCGGTTATAGCCCTGCTATGGCTCTATGCAGTAGGCTGGGCTTT
>JAPXFY010000016.1:7035541-7038041 GCA_030674185.1 Monoplex corrugatus | reverse complement strand
AGAAACAGACAGACAGACAAAAGAGAAACAGACAGACAGACAGAGAAACAAATAAACAGACATATATACAGAGAGACTGACAGGCTGACAGAGATACAGACAGAGATACAGAGAAACAGACAGACAGACAGACAGACAGAGAAACAGACAGACAGACAGACAGACAGAGAAACAGACAGACAGAGAAACAGAGAAACAATCAAACAGACAAACAGATAGACAAACAGACAGACAGAGAAACAGACAGAGAAACAAACAGACATACTTACAGACAGACAGAGATACAGAGAGATACAACAGACAGACAGACAGACAGACAGACATACAAACAGACAGACAGACAGATAGACAGACAGACAGACATCCGTATATCCTGAAGGTTTCACTCCGATAGCTGTCTTACCACTTTGACATACAGGGCGGAAGATTCACTCTTGGAGAGGCTCCTGTGTGTGTGTGTGTGTGTGTTGTGTGTGTGTGTGTGTGTGTGTGTTGTGTGTGTGTTGTGTTGTGTGTCTGTGTGTGTGTCTGTGTGTGTATCTCTGTGTGTGTATCTGTGTGTGTGTGTGTGTGTGTCCGCGTGCGTGTGTGTCTGTGTCTGTGTGTGTGTGCGCGCGCGCGTGTGTGTGTGTCTGTGTGTGTCTGTGTCTGTGGTTTTGTGCGTGCGGGTGTGTATATATATATATATATATATATATATTATATATATATATATATATATATTGTGTGTGTGTGTGTGTGTGTGTGTGTGTGTCTGTGTGTGTCTGTGCTTTGTGCGGGTGTGGTGTTTGTGTGTGTGTGTGTGTGCCTCTGTGCGTATGTATGTGTGTGTGCGTGTGTGTGTGTGTGTGTGTGTGTGTGTGTGTGTGTGTGTCTGTGTGTGTCTGTGCTTTGTGCGTGCGGGTTTGTGTGTGTGTGTGTGTGTGGTGTGTGCGTGCGTGGTGGTGTGTGTGTGTGTGTTGTGTGTGGTTGGTGTGTGTGTGTGTGTGTGCGGTGGTGTGGGGCGTGTGTGTGCTGTGTGTGGTGTGCTGCGTGGGTGCTGTATGTGGCGCGCGTGTGGGTGCGTGTGTGTGTGTGTGTGTGTGTGGTGTGTTGTGTGTGCGTGTGTGTATATGCGTGTGTGTATGTGTATGTTGTGTGTGTATGTGATGTGTAGTGTGTGTAGATGAACGTGTATGTGACGTGTGTAGTGTGTGGGCTTTTTTGTACCCGTAATGAGAGAGAGAGAAATCGAAGGGGTGGTAAAGAATTCCAAAAATAAATAAATAAATGAATGAATAAACGAATAAATAAATAAACAAATACACAAATAAATGAATCAATAAATGAATAAATAAATAAATAAATGAATAAATGAATAGATAAATAAAAAAATAAAAAAATAAATAAATAAGAGGAAATAACAGAATAAAACTTTGAGCAGCAAAAAGAGATACAGACAACGATACGATCACAATTCAAAGAGACATATTGATAAAGAAACAGACAGACAGACAGACAGACAGACTAGCCATCCGTCCACCCACACAGACAGCCAGCCAGCCAGACAATTACACAGACAGACAGACAGACAGTTACACAGACAGACAGACACACAGACAGACAGACAGTCAGACAGACACACAGGTAGACAGACACACAGACAGACAGACATACATACACACAGACAGATAGACACACAGACAAACAGACATAGTCTGAATTTTGTTCACGAATGAATCAACGAGCTCAGTCAGTTCCATATCACCACACGCTCTACCCAAACCTAACGGCAGGTATGTGGCAGACTCCTTGAGCTTGAGCACTTGTCTGTCCGCTGACAATGTCCGGAAATGTAAGTTGGTAGAGGAACATGAAACACTAAGTTGACGCTGACTGAAATATTGGAACCACTGGAACCATTGACGCTAACAGAACCACTGGAACCATTGACGCTAACAGAACCACTGACGCTAACAGAACCATTGACGCTAACAGAACCATTGACGCTAACAGAGCCACTGGAGCCATTGACGCCAACAGAACCACTGGAACCATTGACGCTAACAGAACCATTGACGCTAACAGAGCCACTGGAGCCATTGACGCTAACAGAACCATTGACGCTAACAGAGCCACTGGAGCCATTGACGCCAACAGAACCACTGGAACCATTGACGCTAACAGAACCATTGACGCTAACAGAGCCACTGAGCCATTGACGCTAACAGAACCATTGACGCTAACAGAGCCACTGGAGCCATTGACGCTAACAGAACCATTGACGATAACAGAACCACTGGCACCATTGACGCTAACAGAGCCACTGGAGCCATTGACGCCAACAGAACCACTGGAACCATTGACGCTAACAGAACCATTGACGCTAACAGAGCCACTGGAGCCATTGACGCTAACAGAACCATTGACGCTAACAGAGCCATTGGAGCCATTGACGCTAACAGAACCATTGACGATAACAGAACCACTGGAACCATTGACGCTAACAGAACCATTGACG
>JAPXFY010000016.1:7010541-7028041 GCA_030674185.1 Monoplex corrugatus | reverse complement strand
AGTGGGACCTAATCCCACTATCCTTCAGCAATAAAGGTTTTCATGTCGCAAGCTCTCATTTTTTTTCTCTGTAGAATAGCAGTGACTGGCAGTAAGATATGTCCGATGGGAACTGATGCTACAACCCTTGAGCAACACGAGTGATTTCAAGTTTTAAATTCTCCCTCCCTCTCTCTCTCTCTCTCCCTCTCTCTCTCTCTCTTTCTATCTATCTATCTATCTATCTATCTAATATCTATCTATCTATCTATCTATCTATCTATCTGTCTATCTATCTATCCTCTCTCTCTTTCCCTCTCTCTTCCCCTTTCTCTACCTCTCTCTCTCTCTTTCTCTCTCTACCTCTCTCCCCCTCTCTCTGTCTCTGTCTCTCTCCTTCTCCCTCTCTTTCTCTCTTCTCTCTCTGTCTCTCTCTCCTATCTCTCTTTCCTCATTCTCTCTCACACTCTCGCTGTCTCTGCCTCCCTACCTAGCTTTCTCTCTCTCTCTCTCTCTCTAGAATAGCAAGGACTAGCAGTGAGACAAGTCCATTGGGAGCTAATGCTACTACCCTTGACTTTAAAGGTTTTTTTTTCAAGTTCACTTTCTCTGTAGAGTAGTAAGAACTAGCTGTAGTAAGACGGGTCCAGTGGGACCTAATGGTACGATCTTTGAGCAATGAAGTGTTTTCGACTTTCAGGTTCTTTCCCTCTGTAGCACAGCAAGGACTAGGTGTGAGATAGATCCGATGGGATTTAATGCTGCTACCAATGAGCAATAAAACTGTTTTCAAATTTCAAGTTGTTTTTCTCAGTAAAGTAGTAAGGACCAGCTGTAAGACAGGTCCAATGGGACCCTGTGCTACTACCCTGGAGCAAAAAAAGTGTTTTCAGATTTGAAGTTCTCTTTGTCTGTCTGTATAGAGTAGTAAGAATCAGCTGTAAGAGAGGTCCAAAGGGACCAGTGCCACTACCCTTGAGCAATAAAATGTTTTCAAGTTTCGCTGGGTCCACACAACAGGACATTGTCTCTCGGTCTGGTGGCCCTGAGTTAGGTCCCTTTTGGGCGTGTCCCTTTCTTATTTTTGGCTCTTCCTCTCGAGCGACTGTCTCACGGTCTGCCTGCTACAGAGTTATGTCCCTCCTGCATCGTCCCGTTCATTCTTCTCTCCCTTTTCCTCCGTACCCTCCCTCCATACAAATACATCCTCGTTTAACTAAACATAATTGGATTGGATTGGTTTAATTTTTTTTTTTTTTCACACTAGATTTCCCCCTGTGTGATATAACGGCACCTCCCCTAGAAAAGCACGTCGCCATGGTACGGCGTCAATCTTTTTGGTTTTCCATGTATGCATGCATTTTTTACTATTTTGTTATGGAAGTGGATCATGCGAAGGGCAACAACTCCTGTGTTGCCTTGGGACGTTTGACTTGCGCTAAGTACATACTGCGATCCGGACCTGTGTTTATTGTCATTCAAAATACCAGCACACAGCCCACAACTTCAGATTTTATGGAGAGGAGGGATAGGGGTTGGATCAGAGAAAAATCTCTGTCTGGTGATTCGATCCCTGGTTTCTTAAGTCGTTGACAGGAACTTCAACCGCTGGGCCACACGGACAACTCAACACTCACAGTACACAATCCGTGTTGACTGAAGAGAGTGGTGGCTAAAGATGAGTTATGCCATCAGCTAAATATGAAAAGACCATTGTAACAATACTGACCACTATCCTCAAACTTTTGACACGTCATTCTTTGTGTGTTCTGTGTAGACAAGGCGGATGGGTCCTGGCTTTGTTTATCCAGTTGAAACTCCTTGTTCAATCCCAACTGCATTCACTTGATCCTGTCTTGTCTGGTTGTAGTAAATAACGCGTTCTGGTTCTATTTTCATGTTTTTCTGGTTCCTGTCTGCTTGAACGCAGGCGGTAACACTTGTTTTGCATTCAAACTATTCCAATACTTAAGGTTAATCATATCATATCCATAAGATCAAGTCGCTGTCAACTCACCTACAAAAGAAGGCTGTGCACCGCTGCCAGGTCACTGTGGGGAGTCATATAGCGCCTGTAATGAATTAATACACAAGGAAAACCGACAACAAAGTCACCCTGATCATAAAAATCCTTTTGCGGCAGAGCCAGGCTGATTAATCCCCTCCGCCACCTGTCTGGTGTAAATACAATGTTCTTCAAATGCCGATCACCAGGAACCACCACCAACACAAAAGGATCTGACGTGATGTTACGAATCTCAATTCCAGTTTCAGTTTTCTCCACACACGGTCTCTGCTGTATAATAATTCCATGTGTACTGACACTGCACATGTCATGTGAGGGAACAGGATCCAACATGCTGTATAATAATTCCATGGGTACTGACACTGCATCCAACATGCTGTATAATAATTCCATGTGTACTGACACTGCACATGTCATGTAAGGGAAAAGGATCCAACATGCTGTATAATAATTCCATGTGTACTGACACTGTAAATGTCATGTGAGGGAACAGGATCCAACATGCTGTATAATAATTCCATGTGTACTGACACTACAAATGCCATGTGAGGGAAAAGGATCAAACATGCTGTATAATAATTCCATGTGTACTGACACTGTAAATGTCATGTGAGGGAACAGGATCCAACATGCTGTATAATAATTCCATGTGTACTGACACTACAAATGCCATGTGAGGGAACAGGATCCAACATGCTGTATAATAATTCCATGTGTACTGACACTGCACATGTCATGTAAGGGAAAAGGATCCAACATGCTGTATAATAATTCCATGTGTACTGACACTGTAAATGTCATGTGAGGGAACAGGATCCAACATGCTGTATAATAATTCCATGGGTACTGACACTACAAATGCCATGTAAGGGAAAAGGATCAAACATGCTGTATAATAATTCCATGTGTACTGACACTGTAAATGTCATGTGAGGGAACAGGATCCAACATGCTGTATAATAATTCCATGTGTACTGACACTGCACATGCCATGTGAGGGAACAGGATCCAACATGCTGTATAATAATTCCATGGGTACTGACACTGTAAATGTCATGTGAGGGAACAGGATCCAACATGCTGTATAATAATTCCATGTGTACTGACACTGTAAATGTCATGTGAGGGAACAGGATCCAACATGCTGTATAATAATTCCATGTGTACTGACACTACAAATGTCATGTGAGGGAAAAGGATCCAACATGCTGTATAATAATTCCATGGGTACTGACACTGCACATGCCATGTGAGGGAACAGGATCCACCATGCTGTATAATAATTCCATGTGTACTGACACTGCAAATGCCATGTGAGGGAACAGGATCCAACATGCTATTGAATAATTCCATGGGTACTGACACTGCAAATGCCAATGAGGGAACAGGATCCAACATGATCATAGCACAAAGCGTGCGCACAACCCTTATGTAATAACTAGGTCTTGAGGTTCTGCCTGACTTAGAGTTCTTTTTTACAGTTTTTTCTCTTCTTGTGTCACACTCCTAATTGGGTCTAATGTATTCTTTGTGTTACACTCATAATGAGGTCTATTGTATTCTTTGTGTCACACTCATAGTTAGGTCTATTGTATTCTTTGTGTCACACTCATAATTATGTCTATTGTATTCTTTGTGTCACACTCATAATTATGTCTATTGTATTCTTGTGTCACACTCATAATTGGGTCTAATGTATTCTTTGTGTCACACTCATAATTGGGTCTAATGTATTCTTTGTGTCACACTCCTAATTGGGTCTAATGTATTCTTTGTGTCACACTCCTAATTGGGTCTATTGTAATCTTTGTGTCACACTCATAGTTAGGTCTATTGTATTCTTTGTGTCACACTCATAATTATGTCTATTGTATTCTTTGTGTCACACTCATAATTATGTCTATTGTAATCTTGTGTCACACTCATAATTGGGTCTAATGTATTCTTTGTGTCACACTCATAATTGGGTCTAATGTATTCTTTGTGTCACACTCATATTTGGGTCTAATGTATTCTTTGTGTCACACTCATAATTAGGTCTATTGCATTCTTGTGTCACACTCATAATTAGGTCTATTGTATTCTTCGATCAGACTCATAATTATGTCGATTGTATTCATTCGATCACACTCAAAATTAGATCTATTGTACTTGTATCAGACTCACAGATATTTCTGTTATACTTGTGTCACACTCACATTTACGTCTGTTGTAATGAAATAGATATCTATATTGAACGTGGCAAGTGAAACCAAAATCAAACTCAGCATGACAGCAGGGCATGAAAGGCCACACAAATCGTAGATAGTTCTTCACTGGGAGGTCTCTCATTCCTTGTGGCAGTGTTACTGAGCGATTACTGTCGTTATTAGGGAGTATAATGGGCAGTACCTTTAGTAAGTTGGACTTGTGTTGTTAGTAGGGGGCTTAGTAGGCTGTACTCTTAGTAAGTTGGACTTGTGTTGTTAGTAGGGGGCTTAGTAGGCTGTTCTCTTAGTAAGTTGGACTTGTGTTGTTAGTAGGGGGCTTAGTAGGCTCTACTCTTAGTAAGTTGGACTTGTGTTGTTAGTAGGGGGCTTAGTAGGCTCTACTCTTAGTAAGTTGGACTTGTGTTGTTAGTAGGGGGCTTAGTAGGCTGTTCTCTTAGTAAGTTGGACTTGTGTTGTTAGTAGGGGGCTTAGTAGGCTGTACTCTTAGTAAGTTGGACTTGTGTTGTTAGTAGGGGGCTTAGTAGGCTGTACTCTTAGTAAGTTGGACTTGTGTTGTTAGTAGGGGGCTTAGTAGGCTGTACTCTTAGTATGTTGGACTTGTGTTGTTAGTAGGGGGCTTAGTAGGCTGTACTCTTAGTAAGTTGGACTTGTGTTGTTAGTAGGGGGCTTAGTAGGCTGTACTCTTAGTAAGTTGGACTTGTGTTGTTAGTAGGGGGCTTAGTAGGCTGTACTCTTAGTATGTTGGACTTGTGTTGTTAGTAGGGGGCTTAGTAGGCTGTACTCTTAGTATGTTGGACTTGTGTTGTTAGTAGGGGGCTTAGTAGGCTGTTCTCTTAGTATGTTGGACTTGTGTTGTTTTGTACCGGGCTTAGTAGGCTGTACTCTTATTTAGTTGGACTTGTGTTGTTAGTAGGGGGCTTAGTAGGCTGTTCTCTTAGTATGTTGGACTTGTGTTGTTAGTAGGGGGCTTAGTAGGCTGTTCTCTTAGTAAGTTGGACTTGTGTTGTTAGTAGGGGGCTTAGTAGGCTGTTCTCTTAGTAAGTTGGATCGGAACAGGCACTGTTCAACTCTACCGAAGTGACTGCACAGCGGTGCAGAGTCTCCTTTGGTGAGTGGCCCCAAATTGGCTCACATGAACTTCCTGACACTGAGATTTCGACCGAATGAGCATGGGGTTGGTGATGTGTAGAAAAGCCGGCATGAGCGGTATGGGTTCAAGTCGACTAAAGCGACACATAGCCACAAAAATATCTGAGACAATGTTCACCATAACGTGATGATTCAATACAATGGAAATGATTACGATGATGTTATTTATCATGGGGCTCCAGTTTGGATTGAGACAGGATGACCAGTCTACGACTGTATAGCTTATGCTTGCTATCGTCAACATTCCCAACGAAATGCTGGCGTCAACCAGGTCCGAGAGATCCCGACACCTGCTACGTTGATCAGGGCACAGCCAGACAGAAATGACGCTAACATCCTGATCTGTTGAATCTGAAGAAACTGACACCTGTGTTGTTGTTTTTTCTGTTGAGATTGTTCTGTTGCTTTTTTTTGTTGCTTTTTTGCTTGTTCGATATGACGTCATGTTTATATGACTGATCTTATTGCTGACTTCTGTTCGAATTCCTTAATATAATGCCGTGCTTATATGGCTGATCTTATTGTTGATTTATATTCATATCATTTGACATCATGTCATGCTCACACGTCTGATCTTATTGTTGATGTATGTTCATATTACTTGATATGGTCCATGTCATATGTCTGACTTATTGTTGATGTATGTTCATATTACTTGATATGGTCCCATGTCATAGTCTGATCTTATGTTGATGTATGTTCATATTACTTGATATGGTCCATGTCTATGTGATCTTATTGTTGATGTATGTTCATATTACTTCATATGGTCCCATGTCATATGTCTGATCTTATTGTTGATGTATGTTCATATTACTTCATATGGTCCATGTCATGTCTGATCTATTGTGATTTCTATCATTTTATGTATGATGTCATGCATATGTATGATCGTATGTGACTTCTGTTCATATTACTTGATATGATCCGTAAAGTGCACGACGCTTAACAGCTTGCCCTTTATAATAAACATTTTATTGTTATTGTTATCATCATCACCATCACCATCATCATCATCATCATCTCATCATCATCTCATCATCATCATCATCATCATCATATCATCATCATCATCATCATTGTTATTATTATTATTATTATATTATTCTTCTTGTTATCATTATCATTCTCTTCTAAACATCCTCACCCTCATTATCATTATCATTATTATTATTACTATTACTGCTGCTGCTGCTGCTGCTGCTACTGCCACTGCAACTACTACTGCTACTGATGATGATGACGACGACGACGGCTATTACTACTACTACACTTCTACTGCTGCTGTTACTGCCGCAGCTACTACTACTGTTACTACTACTTTTACTACTACTACTACTACCACTACTTCTACCACTACTACTACTATTACTACTACTAATACCACATGAATCCATGGGTGTGCTGTGTGAGTGATTATGTGTCTTATTGGAGTGTACGTACGGGGTGTGTGTATGTGTGCGTAGTAGTGTGTTTGTCTCGTGTACGTGCGCTTGTAGTGTGTGTAGTACGGGTCGGGATGTGTGTAATCTTGATGTGTGGTGTGGTGAGGAAAGAGAGAGAGAGAGAAGAGAGAGAGTGAAGGAAAGAAAGAGAGAGAGAAGAGAGGAGAGAGTGAGGGAAAGAAGAGAGAGAGAGAGAGAAAGAGAGAGAGAGGGAAAGAGGAGAGAGAGAGAGAGAGAGAGAGAAGAGAGAGGAGAGAGAGAGAGAAGAGAGAGAGAGGAAGGGGGCACCCGCGCGCATATGTATGTCAGTAATCGAGTGTATGTGTGTGTGCGCGCGTGCTGTTTGTGTTATTATTATTATCGTTATTTCTCTTTCCATTTTTCATCTTTTTTATTCATTGATTTATCTATAATTTTATTTGGAGGGGGGGGGGGGGGAGGGTCAGTCGAAGTTGAGTTGAATGTGCTATGGGCTCGTAAGGAAGACTGCAACCACCCAGTTAAGTTTCATCCACTTCACTGGATGCGTCAATGATAGTTTTGCTTACATTTCCTAACCAACACCGCAGGTGGCTATATCCCTGGCTGACCCTATGATATATTCATGAAAAGCCCTGTCACGAAGTCTCAATCCGACAAAGAACTCCAGGATATGTCAGTATCATGTCCATTCTCTATTCCTAGCATTGTGAAAAAAAGTGAGCGACAACCTGTGGCCTTTCACGATACCCTGTGTTCATGGTGAACCTAGTTCCAGTGAGTGTGAAGGGACATTTAAATTAGCGGTGGGGAAGGAAGAGGGGTTGGGGTGGTGGTGGTGGAGGTCAGTGCCACAGAAGCGATGCAGAAGATGAAGCAGAAAACACACACCACACACACACGTGCACACACACATACGTGCGCGCGCGCACGCATATACACACACGCACACACTCACACACACACACACACACTCATAACACACACACACACACACACACACACACACACACACACACACACACACACATACACACACACCGTCTATTAGCACTTATAATGAAAAGACGTTAAATCAAAGAACGAACGAACGAACACACACACACACACACACACACACACACACACACACACACACACACACACACACACACACACACACACCACACACAGAGGCACATACACACACCGTCTATTAGCACTTATAATGAAAAGACGTTAAATCAAAGAACGAACGAACGAACACACACACAAAACACACACACACACACACACACACACACACACACACACACACACACACACACACACACACACACACACATCACACACCACCATCACACACACACACACACACACACACACACACACACACACCACACACACACACACACACACACACACACACACACACAAAACATCAACGTGTCTGGGTGAGGGGATATTCAACACGTTTGACCTTTCTGTCACCGTCTCTGTGCAAGTGAGGGAACTTCGTCAACTGAAAGTGATAGGAAATCACACACACACGTCCTCTTTTGGCGCACACGTGTATGAATTACATGCACCTGCTCGTCATCAGAGTACCACGGGGACAAGGAGAGCAGGCGCAGCCGTGGCCCAGCGGTTAAAAAGCTCGTCCAAAATGTGGTGAGTTCCAGGTTTGATTCCTGGGTCGAATCGCGTTTTTTTCTTTTTTTTTTTCCTTTTTTTTTCTTATCTCCACCTTCCTCTAAACCTTGAATTGTGTTCAGGGTGTTAGTCCTCCAAAGAGCTGGTAAAACGAGGTCTTGTGCGCGCGTGCACATACGCACATACACACATAGACACACAGGCACACGCACACAACACACACGTACACAGACACACACACACAGACGCGCGCCGAGCACGCGTGCGCGCGCGCACATACACACACACAACACACACACACACACACACACACACACACCACACACGCACGCACGTGCATGGACATAAAGAGAGAAGAGGGCGCGGGAGGGGTGGGAGGGTGCAGAGGGGTGTAAGATAAGTTTTTACCTTATATTTATTGTACCCTTACTGTCATTTTCCATTAGCATGCACATTTCAGTACCGTCTCTGAAAATAATCATAATAATTATGGCAATAATAGTGACAACAACAAAGTAATGTTGATGATGATCACGACGACGACGACGACGACGACGATGATGATGATAATGATGATGATGATGTTGATGATGAAGAAGATGATGATAGTTGTCGCAGCAGCAGCAGCAGCAAGCTCACATTGTCATTTCTTATACTTTAAATGATAGTGATCACCTCTCTCTCTCTCTCTCTCTCTCTCCCAACCCCTCTCTCTCCGCTCATCCTCTCTCAGGCCCCGTCCTTGTCTATTTCTCTTTCCCTGCCCTCTTCCTCTCATTCCGGAACGATGGAAAGATAAAAAGCACACAAAAAAGACGGAACAATAAGATGACCAGACAGACAGATCTACAGCAACACAAAAGGCGGAAAAGGTTTTTGAGACTATTACCCAAGGGAGCGCACTCCTCAGCCCCTGACTGACAAGACTCTTCGCTAGGGGGCGCTATAATTGTGAGGGACTCTGGAAGCGTCACAGTTTCGGTTCCTGGTTTTCTTTGAAAGAATAGATTTTTTTCCTTCCTTTTGGCTATTCTGCTAGTCGCGAAAGCTTGGCACATACACAAACGCGTCACACTATTTTGAATGAGATACTTTCGAACTTTGGAAAATGTATAAAGCACTTTAGCAAAGTGGCAAAAGCTTGATATTCACACACACACACACACACACACACACACACACACACACACAGACACACACACACACAGACACACACACACACACCACAGACACACACACACACAGACACACACAGACACACACACGCGCGCGCGCTCGCGCGCGCATACACGCACACACTCAACACACTCACACTCACACTCAAACACACAGATATATATATATATATATACATATACACATATATATATTTATTCATTTATTTATTTATACATATGTAAACAATCCACACACACACACATAAAACATTATGTGAATGAACGAGCCACACACATACACACACACACACACACACACACACACACACACACACACACACACACACACACACACTCACACACACATAAAACAATATGTGAATGAACGAGCACACACACACACACACACACACACACACACACACACACACACACACACACACTCACACACACACACTCACACACACATACACACACACACACACACACACACACACACACACACACACACACACACACACACAACACACACACACATATATATACACGGGCGCGGGCGCGCGCTCTGTACTACAAAAGTTCACGCACGCACACAAAATACGGTATCCTAAAACGCATTTTAAAAGAAGTAACGTCAGATCAAACTATGATGGTTGGAATTTCAGAAACATTGTTACACAGTCCTGTCTATACATTACTTAAGTGTTTACACAGTTTGTGTTTTAGTGAGTTTTTATCCGCCATAGTTACTGTCATTAAGTGTTAAATTTCAGCTCCATCTGTCTACTAACCAAGATTTGTTTTTCTATGACCTTGTTTCTTCCTAGTACACACTTTGGCGCTCTCTCCCTCTCCTTTGATCTATCTCTCTGTCTTTCTTGCCGTATCTCTCTTTGTTCGTTTGTTTTTCTATCTAATATCACTTTGAGCGAAGAGACGTTAATGTGAGAACGAAAACAAACAAACAAACAAACAAACAAACAATCAACGAAAAAGCCAACAACAAACAAACAAACAAACAATCAACGAAAAAGCCAACAACAAACAAACAAACAAACAAAACACACACACACACAAAACGAACACACGTTGTATCAGTTTGCACGACATTTTAGAAATATCTAACATCACTTTCTTTGGAGTTTAGAGTTGTTCAAGAGGAATTCACCACACCTGGGCAATTCCATATGCGCTCAACACAAATCTGCAAGCAGTCGTCTGGCAAATTTCCTGAGCCAAAGCAAAACCCTGGCAAGATTTTGAAATAGAAAAGCGAAACTGAATCTAAGAAAGCTACGAAAGAATGACACAACCGGAATGACTGGAGCATTAAGATGGGCAGGGAACAGACCAGCTTTTATGTTGAGAGGTGGGATTTACTCGCGACTCGAGATAACAGCTGTAAGATTCTTGGAAAGTACATACAAGATTGGAGTAAGATAGTCTATTTCGCCATTCATACTGTGCATAGTTCACCATCAGAAAGTTGAAACCTTCACCTATTCTTCATGTTTGTTCGTTGGTCGCTTGAGGTTTAAAGTCCATCACACGTATAGTGTATACGAAGAGTAACAAGTGCTTTAAAAAAAACCCGTAAAACACCATGGTCACCTCCCCTGACGGGCCACACACCAAAGGAAGGTTGATGTGATCCTTCATGATTTCACATATCTCATGGCACTGGCCAACTGACTTTACACGTTGAATACAGTGTTGTGGCCGAAGTGTTAATACAGCCTTGGATGCGAGAAACCCAGGGTCAAATCACAGATGGGACAGGGATTTTCCAGTTCCCCCTTCTACTGGATCTTAAATTGTGGTCTGGGTGCTAGTCTTCAGGATGAGACGATAAACCGAGGTCCCCGTGTGCAGGACGTACTCAGCGCACGTTAAACATCCCACGGCAACAACGGAGTTACACTTGGCAAAATTATGTCGCAAAATCCGCTTTTATAGGTAAATAAAAATACACACACATAGAAAAGTGGCGCTAGGGACAGCAGCCTGAATTTCACATGATAAATCCATTGTGACCAAAAAGAAAGTGACAATTTTCACCGCCAAAATTATTTCTTCTATCTTCCCCTCCTCTTTCTAAATTGTTCATTTTGTATTTTTCTCTCCGGTGATAAAGGATATAGGACATCAGTTTATATGACAAAGTTATGTTACATATAATCCTTGTTTAGTTTTACTCTTTTATCTTATCACTGAACGAAGACAGCATAAACCGATTTGCTTTTGATGTATACGAGGCATCTTAAAATACGATCTGTTGTTGCACCATAGTCTCTGTATATATGATTGTGTAGTTGCAATGTTTTAGTGTTACCCCATTTCTGTGAAGTCGTGACCTCTATGAATAAACCATATGAAGTCTTTGTCTTTCTATTCTGCTTCCAATCAGTGTCTCACTTCTCTTGGCCATCTCTTACCCCCCCCCCCCTCTCTACGAATCTTACCCTCCCTTGCCATCCGCAAGAACAAAAGCGTCATGAAATATGCAAAGTCTGCAGCACTGGACGACAGAAGTAGAAAGACAGTACACAGATGACAGACAGGACAAAACCAAATTGCTGTCACTTGTCCAACTCGGTCTAACGGACTACCGACGGCAATGTTGTGGGTTCGAATCCCCATTGTGGGAATTTTTCAGCCCCCAAACCGGCACCTGCCCAGTGTTGAGTGTGCTATGGGCTCATTGGGAAGAGTGAGACCCCACACAGTCGAATGTCATCCACTTCACGGACGCGTCACTAATTGTGTTGCTTAACCCTTTGACTCCCGCACCTTGGCCACCAGCATCCTCCGTTGTCAACCATGCTAACAAAATAAAAACTTAACCCCTTGATTTCCTCACCATGTCCACCAGCTTCTTGTAAAGCTGGTACTTAGGATGAGGGAATCAAAGGGCTAAGTTTTTGCAGTTGGTGGATAGGGTGCGGGAGTCAAAAGGTTAAATCCTTGCTCTAGTATTCGTAGGTGCCTGTGTCTCTCGGGCCTGGTTGACGCCAGACTGGGTAGGTCGCATGAGCAAAGAGGAGATTGAGCGCATGGCAAATGACGCTGAGAAGTACAAAGAGGAGGACGACAAGCAGGAAGACCGCATCCAGGACAAGATCTCGTTTGAGTCTTATACTTTCCACATCAAGTCACTAACTGATGACGACAAGATCAAGGACAAGATTGATGACAGTAAGCGTAGAGTACAGCCTTGTCATGCAGTTTCAATCCAGATGGAACTATGTAGCATCAGAATGATCATGCCATCATTGTCATCACAGCATTATGAAAAAAATGTCCCTGGTTCTGTTGCCATTTGTGTGGTGCAGGAGATGGGAAGAAGAAAAAAAACTTCTCCCACTTTTTCCGATACAGGCAAATGTACAGAAAGATAATCCTCGTTCCCTTCTCTCCACTCCCTACTCGCCTTTGTGTCGGTATGATCAGATAGGTGGGCTGTCGGAAACACAATGCCAATAGACAGTAAAAGAGACTACGATCAAACTATCACACAAACGTGTACACGTTAAATGAACAGAACTGACCACAAAATGTCTTGGTGACGTAGTGGCCTAGCGGTTAAAGGCAATTAGCGAGTGTTCCCATAAGATCCAGGGTTCAATACCTGATCGTAAACAGATTTTATTTGCTCCTTCCGGCTTCCACTAGACCGTCAGTGGTGGTTTGGCTTTAAGTCTTTCAGATAAGGTTCCGAGTGCAGCGTGCATTAAGCAGAGTAAAAACAACCCCACAACAACAAAAGGAATCCCTTGCAAAAATATGTAGGAAGATCTACAGTATAATTAAATGAAAGCACATGGAGATAGAAATTTAAAAAAAAAGGAAACAGTGCTGTATCACTGTGGCGACACTCTTATCTCAGGAAAGGTCAACCCAAACTTGGCACGGTAAATCCGTTCTGACGTTGTGATAAAAAAAGTAAAAGAATATTAAAAAAAAAGAAAAGAACAGAACTAGATAGTCAAGTTGTTCTAAAAAATCTCCCTTTTTATATAAAATCCAGATTTCGTACTTCTCAAAATCACAGTGACCTTGAAGAAGCATCTGATGGAATAAGATTCCACGTGAAGTTTTCATTACTATCATTATCATTATTGTTTAAAACCCAGACGACAGCTCAGACCATGCCAGGGCTATAACTATCGCAACATCTCTTTGAAGTTATTAAAAAATCTGGAAAAGAAAATTAGATACCCATATCAATGCATTAGTGCACATGATCAAAGAATATGCCTCTGACGTTGACCGCTTCGTCCAGTTTATCACCAGGAAGTTTAGAAAAACAAACATGATAACAAACATATAAACATAACTAAATACGCTAAAACATATATAAAACTGGTCTATTTTACCTAAATTTGCTTCTGCACATCACATTTCCATAGAGCCCAAAATACACGTAATACATACACTCAATTATCGATCCTTGTAGAAAGTGTAGAAGGTTTTAAGGAAAGCATACAGGTGAATGGGCCAGCTAGACAGAAAATGATAGGAAGAAATGACAGAACGCAAAGGAGGAAGGCAGAAAAAAGACAGATAGAAAAGAGGAACTTTCTAGCACAGAATTTACAGAAGGTGGGGGTACTATTCATACTGAAGAGACTCGGCATCCCCACGGGGGATGACGTGAAGTGATGACAATGGGAGACTGTCACAACAGACAAAACCAGAATGTAAATATAGTTAGAGGTTCATGACAAAATGCTGTTTACACACCTTTCTCAAAAGGTGCTGATCTTAGGCACTGTTCTGAATGGTCTATGTGACTTTTCCTTCAGCCCCATGACGTCCAAATTATGCATACACAACTTCTTCATGATCTACACTTTTGATCTAAATTTGCTTGAAAGATCAATAAGGAAACAGCAGATAAATCTTGGAAAACATTTTTACTAAACAAGGAAGCTAGGAGAGAGAGAGAGAGAGGGAGAGAGGGAGGGAAAGAGGATGTGTGTGTATATTTGTGAAAGAGTGAAAGAGAGTGAGAGAGAGAATGAGGGAGACAGTGAGAGATAGACAGTGAGAGAGAGAGAGAGAGAATAAGAGAGAGAGAGAGAGAGAATGAGAGAGAGAGAGAGAGAGAGAGAGAGAGAACTGATTTTGGTCAACACTACGACCATAAAATGAAGTACACATATGAAGTCAAATGGTTTTAACTGAAACTGACCAAACAAACCCAAAAATAAAACACACACACCACACACACACACACACACACACAGACACACACACACACACACACACATACACACGCACACAAACGCACACTTACACACGCTCACAAACACACACGCACACACTTACACACACACACACACACACACACACACACACACACACACACACACAACACTCACACACACTGAAATGTAGAAAAAACAGTTGACGAGTTATCTGTCAGTCAGTCAGTGAACAATCTACATACCCTGTAGCACAGTGATCAAGTAGTATGTCAGTCAGTCAGTCAGTCAGTCAGTCAGTCAACAATCCAACATACCCTGTAGCACAGTGATCAAGTAGTCAGTCAGTCAGTCTGTCAGTCAGTCAGTCAACAATCCAACATACCATGTAGCACAGTGATCAGTCAGTCAGCCAACAATCCAACATACCCTGTAGCACAGTGATCAAGTAGTATGTCAGTCAGTCAGTCAGTCAGTCAGTCAACAATCCAACATACCCTGTAGCACAGTGATCAAGTAGTCAGTCAGTCAGTCTGTCAGTCAGTCAGTCAACAATCCAACATACCATGTAGCACAGTGATCAGTCAGTCAGTCAGCAAACAATCCAACACACCCTGTAGCACAGTGATCAAGTAGTATGTCAGTCAGTCAGTCAGTCAGTCAGTCAACAATCCAACATACCATGTAGCACAGTGATCAAGTAGTCAGTCAGTCAGTCTGTCAGTCAGTCAGTCAACAATCCAACATACCATGTAGCACAGTGATCAAGTAGTCAGTCAGTCAGTCAGTCAGTCAACAATCAACATACCCTGTAGCACAGTGATCAAGTAGTCAGTCAGTCAGTCAGTCAACAACCCAACATACCCTGTAGCACAGTGATCAAGTAGTCAGTCAGTCAGTCAGTCAACAACCCAACATACCCTGTAGCACAGTGATCAAGTCAGTCTAGAGTCTGTCAGTCAACAATCCAACATACCCTGTAGCACAGTGATCAAGTAGTCAGTCAGTCAGTCAGTCAAATCAACATCCGTACACATATCAAGAGTCAGTCACCTGTCAGCACATCAATGATCCAGTAGCAGTTCAGGTCAGTCAGTCAGTCAACAATCCAACATACCCTGTAGCACAGTGATCAGTCAGTCAGTCAGTCAGTCAACAATCCAACATACCCTGTAGCACAGTGATCAAGTAGTCAGTCAGTCAGTCAGTCAGTCAACAATCCAACATACCCTGTAGCACAGTGATCAAGTAGTCAGTCAGTCAGTCAGTCAGTCAACAATCCAACATACCCTGTAGCACAGTGATCAAGTAGTCAGTCAGTCAGTCAGTCAACAACCCAACATACCCTGTAGCACAGTGATCAAGTAGTCAGTCAGTCAGTCAGTCAACAATCCAACATACCCTGTAGCACAGTGATCAAGTAGTCAGTAGTCGTCAGTCAACAATCCAACATACCCTGTAGCACAGTGATCAAGTAGTCAGTCAGTCAGTCAGTCAACAATCCAACATACCCTGTAGCACAGTGATCAAGTAGTCAGTCAGTCAGTCAACAATCCAACATACCCTGTAGCACAGTGATCAAGTAGTCAGTCAGTCAGTCAACAATCCAACATACCCTGTAGCACAGTGATCAAGTAGTCAGTCAGTCAGTCAGTCAGTCAACAATCCAACATACCCTGTAGCACAGTGATCAAGTAGTCGTCAGTCAGTCAGTCAACAATCCAACATACCCTGTAGCACAGTGATCAAGTAGTCAGTCAGTCAGTCAGTCAACAATCCAACATACCCTGTAGCACAGTGATCAAGTAGTTGTCAGTCAGTCAGTCAACAATCCAACATACCCTGTAGCACAGTGATCAAGTAGTCAGTCAGTCAGTCAACAATCCAAGTACCCTGTAGCACAGTGATCAAGTACAGTCAGTCAGTCAGTCAGTCAACAATCCAACTACCCTGTAGCACAGTGATCAAGTAGTCAGTCAGTCAGTCAGTCAGTCAACAATCCAACATACCCTGTAGCACAGTGATCAAGTAGTCGTCAGTCAGTCAGTCAACAATCCAACATACCCTGTAGCACAGTGATCATGTAGCAGTCACAGTCAGTCAAATCAACACCCGTAGCACAGTCAAGCTGTCAGTCAACGTCAACAACCCAACACACCCTGTAGCACAGTACTTGATAGACAGCAATACCTTCAATGTACACCTGTAGCACAGTACTGATAGACAGCAATACTTCAATGTACACCTGTAGCACAGTACTTGATAGACCAGCAATACCTTCAATGTACACCCTATAGCACAGTGATCAAGTAGTCAGTCAGTCAGTCAGTCAACAATCCAACATACCCTGTAGCACAGTGATCAAGTAGTCAGTCAGTCAGTCAGTCAACAATCCAACATACCCTGTAGCACAGCACTTGATAGACCAGCAATCACTTCAATGTACACCCTCCTCAAGCAACAACACTTGCACTGGTCTGGTTATTTCTAAAGCATAAAGGACGGTGCCATCCCAAAGAACCTGCTGTATGGACAACTTGTGCAGGCAAAAGCAGCCAAAAGGCACTCTGATACTAGTATAATAGGCCAACAGGCCATCCATAACTGATGTAACAGGCCAACAGGCCAACAGACCAGACCCAACTAACGTACAAAGACAAATGCAAATGCAATCTCACGATGCCTGCCATCAGCACAGACACACGGGAGACAACTG
>JAPXFY010000016.1:7003041-7008041 GCA_030674185.1 Monoplex corrugatus | reverse complement strand
GCGGAATGTTCTATCATCGGTAGCAGAGCGAAGAGATCTGGGTGGTACATAGATCGTAAAGATGTCAGAAAGGTATTTAGGCGCAGTGCCAATTATGACTTGGTAGCAGAGACAAGAAGCTTTGTATTTGATTCTTTGTTCAATAGGTAACCAGTGTAACTCTCGTAGAAGGGGTGTACAATGTGCCGATCTTTTTGCTTTGCACACTATTTTGGCTGCTGAGTTCTGTACTTGTTGTAGTGGTCTGATCAGGGTATGTGGAGAACCGACAAGAAGAGAATTGCAGTAGTCTAGTCTAGATAGTACACAAGAACTGACAAGTGTTTTTGTTGCATCAACTGTGAGGTAGCGACGTATAGAGCTGATGCGTCTGAGTTCATGGTAGGCTACTTGACAGGTTTTACTGATATGATGTTTCATGGACATCTCTTTATCAAGGAAAAAGCCAAGGTCACGTACATTGTCTGAAAATGAGACGGGCGTATTTCCTAGGTCAAAAGTAGGAGGTAGGGAAGTGGCATCAACTGATGGAGGAAGGAGTCTAAGAGCTTCAGTCTTGTCATCATTTAGTTTCAGTTTGTTTTCGGTCATCCAATTTTTAACTTCTGTGACACTATCTTGGAGAGATTGAATGAGATTATCGTAGTTTGAAAGCGTATCAGAATGTTCCAGTTGAGTATCATCAGCATACATTTCATGACGAATGGAATGAGTATCAATGAGATGAGTGAGTGGAGTGGTGTAGAGTATGAAAAGAACAGGGCCCAGAACAGAGCCCTGAGGAACGCCGAAAGTGAGAGTAGATTCAGAGGATCTATTTCCGTCTACTAGAACAATTTGCTTTCTGTCAGAGAGATATGATCGAAACCAGTTGAGCACGATATTTGTAATTCCAAATGTTGTATTCAGGCGTGAGAGAAGGATGTCATGATCTATTGTGTCAAAGGCAGCAGAAAGGTCCAAAAGTAGAAGAACATATACATGTATGTGTATGTGTGCATGAATATGTAAGTGTGTGTGCGTGTATGTACGTGTGTCTGTATGCACGTTTGTGTGTCTCTGTTTGTATTTGTGTGTGTGTTTGTGTCATGTGTGTATATTGTGTTTGTATGAGGGCGTCTGTATGTATGTGTGTGTGTGAGTGAGAGGAGAGAGAATGTGTGTGTGTGTGTGTGTGTGTGTGTGTGTGTGTGTGTGCGTGCGTGAGAGGGAGAGAGGGAGAGAGAGAGAGAGAGAAAGAAAGAAAGAGAGAGAAAGAGTAGAGGAGAGGGAGGGTGAGAGGGAGTATGTGTATGAAAGAGAATAATGTTGTTATTGTTCATTTCTGTTGGTGTTGTTTGCTTTTTGTTGCTTTCATTCATACAGAAAAGGTGTTGTATTACTTCACACTTCCTGTTCCCTCCCCATCTCTCCCCCCCCCTCTCTCTTTCTCTACCTTTCTCTATCTCTCTCTGTCTCTCTGTCTGTCTCTCTTTCTCTATCTAGCTCTCTCTGTCTCTCTCTCTGTCTTTCTCTGTCTCTGTCTCTGTCTCTATCTCTGTCTGTCTGTCTCTCCTCTCTCTCTGTCTGTCTGTCTCTGTCTCTGTCTGTCTGTCTGTCTGTCTCTCTCTCTCTGTGTGTCTCTCTCTCTCTCTCTCTCTCTCTCTCTCTCTCTCTTACTCCTTTCCTCAGGCTATCTAAGTTTCATTTTCTTTCTCTGAAAGCACAGAATAAAAATGTGAATGGAATTACGGAAACTGACTCGACATGTGCAGAGAATTTGAGCATTGTATATCTGCTTGTCTTATATATTGTGGTCATATTTTTGCAGTTTCATGGTATTCACCGTAAGAGAGAGAGAGAGAGAGAGAGAGAGAGAGAGAGAGAGAGAGAGAGAGAGAGAGTGTGTGTGTATGTATGTGTTTGTGTGTGTGTGTGTGTTTGTGTGTGTGTTTGTGTGTGTGTATGTGTGTGTGTGTGTGTATGTGTGTGTGTGTGTGTGTGTATGTATGTGTGTGTGTGTGTGTGTGTGTGTGTGTGTGTGTGTGTGTGTGTGTTCGTGTACCAAAGGCCTACTACATACAGTACTGTGTTGCTGTTGTTTTTGCTTTCTTTTTTGTTTTGTTTTGATATTAACGGATCCTGAATTCGATCTCCTCAGACAGCTCCACCTGGTGGGTAAAAGGTAGAAATGTTTTCCGGTCTCCAGATCGATACGTGTACCTACCAACCTGCTAGTGCGTAAACTCCCTTCGTGTGTATACGCTTGCAGAATATCAAATACGCACGTTAAAGATCCTGTAAATCATGTCAGTGGCTGACTAATGGAAACATGAAAACACCCAGCATATACGCCCACTGAAGATACAGACTGTGCAACAACGTTGTGGAGTGTAGCCCGTTCGCGTAACAGCTTGAGTTCTCTGTCTCACCTGTCGGCGTCTCCGGGTTCGGTGTTGGCCGCTGCACACCTGGATGCTACCATCTCACCTCCATACCGCTCTGTCTTGACTTTTGTGGACAATTTCTTGAATATTTAGGCCACTGATGTTGGTTATGTTCTCGATGTATGAGATTTGAGGTCTGCCGTTCTCCATGCTCCATGTAAAAGTCTGATAATGTGTATTATGAAATAAGTCCAAATGAGTTTGAAGAATAGCTCCATACAAGAATGCTTTATAATTATAATCACAATCGCAACAGTGTTCTTATTGTCTGGAACGTCATCTTGGACGTTTTGTGTTGTTCTGTATTTTTAAACAAAGCTTCTGGAAAAGCATGACAAGGAGGTAAGCTGGGTTTAATGTTTCAGTGTTTCAATAATTAACAGAATCTTTTAAGATCAGTTGGCACACGAAGGATAACAAGTAATAAATGAAATCCAACGATTAGCGTAAGACATAAAGCAGAAAGAATTTATATCAGTCCTAAAGAAAAAGTACATTTGACATTGTCTTACAATGGGGTACTCAAATGTTTAAAAGATAACTGTACAGTTTCAGACAATTTGATACATTTTGCTGTTTTCAATTGATCTTGTCTTCCTTCCAGAAACTCATCAATGGCGTTGGTGCTCATAGCCTAAAATGATCTTTCCCGTGTCACCGCAAACACATCTTCCACCCTCTCTGTCCTCAGTCAACTTGCAACTCCGTCCAATATTTTCTCGCTGGGTCTACCTAGTGTTCTCTTTCCCTCCAGCTTTCCTGTTGTGACCAGGTGCTCAATTCCCGTTTCCTCATAAAATGAACTCATACAGCATGTGAAATAAACTTCAAAAGGTCATCATGGAATTTAGAACATTTTCAAATAAAGTGAAACTCATCGCCTAAGGCATTGTTACAAAACTTACAGTCTGTTTTGGTCCACCTATTCCTTTCGCAAGCTTGTCACAGATACATCGAATTTAATCAAAGGACAAACATAAAGATCTGGTAACTTTGTGATGTATTTCTCTATTCTGAATTCGTTTTTGAAATTTCGATATAATATGCATTTACTACTGTTTTCGAGAGCTCTCTTCCAGACTTGCTGATAATTAGCGTGGAATGAATAACAAACACTTTTCACATGTATTTGTTTCCAAAACGTTTAGATTCCAAACAAATCAAAACCCGTGTCGATCAATATTTTGTGAATACGACGTATTCTGTCTGAACAGTATATATATATATATATATATATATATATATATATATATATATAATATATATATATATATATATATATATATATATATATATTTTTACATATACATCATTGAGAACTTTGTATGATTTAACAGTTTCTATGCATTGTCGTTTGATGAAAGGCTGTACCAAAAAGAATCATTTCAGAATTATCGAGCTCTGGAAATAATCCCGTGTAACCATACACCATCTCCGTCATATTTCTTCTCGGTAATTTTAAAAAATGCTTCAAAAATTTAAGCTGCAATTTCTCAAGTAAGTTCAAATTATCATCAATACCTGCACCCCACCCCGGCGCCATAATTCACAATCACACAGTAATATAGGAGCCAACGTGGAATAGTATGATTTTAGAATAACATTTACAGGCAATCTCTCTCTCTCTCTCTCTCTCTCTCTCTGTCTCTGTCTCTGTCTCTCTCTCTCTCTCTCATCTCTGTCTCTGTCTCTGTCTCTGTCTCTGTCTCTGTCTCTGTCTCTCTCTCTCTCTCTCTCTCTCTCTCTCTCTCCTCCCCTGTTTTACTATATCCGAAGTATATTAAGGACGTCCACCTCAATTTACCAATGCCACATCTTGTTTCCACTTTTCTTCCCGCGAGCAGGTGTTCACTCCAAGGTTCAGCTACTCTCCTTCTCCTTTCTTCTCGCACTGGGAGTAGTTTCCCTTGCTACTGGCCCCGGAAATGGCCGCCATTGGCATGGAAATTGATTTTGAAAGAGCGACGTGCCAGTTTCAATTATGCGAAGAAGCCAATTTCACGTGCTAGGGTTGTTCCCCTTGTCGTTCTCCTGTCTTTTCTTTGTATTGATTTCAAGGTTGTTTTGATACATTTGTCTGTGTTGTTTCTATTGGTTTAGTCATCTATACATACACATATACATACGCACACATATCTATATATATATATATATGTATTCATTTTTATTGCTTGCTTTTTGCCTCTTTGTTTGCTTGTTTAAATTGTTTCTTAATCAATGCTGAAACGAAATATTTACATAACTGTGATTTTCTCTTTCTATATGTGTGCATGTGTGTGTACGTATGTGTGTGTTTCAACGACACACGCAGCTAGATTCATTTTAGATAATTAAAGTACTGTTTTCAGCAAGAAAACACAGCTTAATTTCAAAGTAAAAGATAATAAAAAATCACGTTTTAGCAAACAGATGTGACTCAATGTTAATATGCTCTCTATAATTTTCCATTGCTTTTATTCTTTCTCCCCATTTTAGCCGTGTACGTGTGCGTGCGTGTGTATGTGTGTGTGTTGTGTGTGTGTGTGTGTGTGTGTGTGTGTGTGCGGTGGTGATGTGTGTAGTGTGTGTGTGGGG
>JAPXFY010000016.1:6990541-6993041 GCA_030674185.1 Monoplex corrugatus | reverse complement strand
TGATTTAAAGCGTTAAGGACCTCAGACTTTCCCTGATGGAAGTTTTTGTTGTAGTGGCATTTATCAGCCCGTTCTCTTCCCTTAACACCTACGTGTCCAGGGCAGTAGATGTAGATCCACGTGAGATTTTTGGTCGATACTGTTCATTGCTTTGTGCCATTCTGGGGTCCCTACTCCACCTTGCAGTTTTTGAAGTAGATTCACGAGTCAGTCAGGATGGAGGCTTGGCTTTCTTTCATGTCGTTACCCAGTGAGGTTAACCATTGTGTGCATGTCTAACTGCCTCAGTTTCTGTCCTTGCTAAATCCTTGAGTAATAAAATGGATTCAAGTTTCAAGTTTCTCTGCCACTATTTCTCTGTCTCTATCTCTGTGTCTCTGCCTCTGTCCTGCCTCTGTCTGTCTGTCTGTCTTGTCTGTCTGTCTGTCTGTCTGGTCTGTTCTCTCTCTCTCGATTTATCTATTCTTCGCTTCTTATTTTTTCTTTTCTTTTCCTTTTTCTTCCAGAGTGAGATGTGCAGAGATTTGCCACGCGTTAGAACTCAGTAAGGTTTTATTTTAGCTTTTGTTTTATTTTACTTTTTTCTTTGGGGGAGGGGAAAGGGTCTTTTTTCTATTATTTTTCTGTTCTTTTCTGTTTTTCTTCCCTTAAGATTTTTTCTAACTTTATATTAACTTTTCTTGGATGAATAATTCAGGTGGCATAATTGACTAGACACCACTGCAACAAAAACGAAAGAAAGAAAGAAAACAAGGAAAGAAAGAAAGAAAGAAAATAAGAAAGAAAGAAAGAGAGAAAGAAAAGAAGAGAAAACAAAAAAGAAAAAAGAAAAGAAAAGACAAATAAAAAAGAGGAAATAATAATGATAAAAAAAAGCCTTCACAGTCTTTCACATGTAGAAACGTATTTCGTTGAAAGAAGAAAGAAAGGAAATACTAGGAATAATTGAACAGAAGTGAATAATCCAAGAAACGAAAGAAAAGAAAGGAAATAAGAGAAAAAGAAAGAGAAACAAACCTTGCTTAAAAACACACGAGAGAAATCATGCCCCACCCGTCGTACCTCGAAGAAAACAACGTCCAAGCCACACTGATGTTCCAGGGTAATCAAGTGGGTAAATGCAGACTTCCATTCGGAAGGTCCAGAGTTCAATCCGCCTAGATATTTCCGCCTGGTGGGTAAAGGATGGAGATTTTTCGCCATCTCCCTGATCAACATTTATGCAGAATTGCCAGTACCTAAACCCTCTTTGTGTGCATACGCATGCTGAATATAAAATATGCACGTTAAAGATCCTGTGAGTCATGTCAGTAGATGGCTTATGGAAGCACTGAAACACCTTGCAAGCAAGCAGCGGCAAGTTTGAAAAAAGGCTAATATTGTTTTGTTTTTTTGAAAACAAAGTATCATCATCATTATCACTATAATCATTATTGTGTTTTATTCAGTATTTCATTTTCATTAAGAAAATGAAGTTCAGTTCTTATTATCAAGATCAGCTAATGAATACGGTAATGACACAGATAATCGACACAGAACAACAACACAGACAGCAAACACACACAAACACAAACAGCACAGCACGACAGCACAGCACAGCACAACACAACACAACACAAACACACACAAACACCACACACAACACAACACAAAACAACACACAACACAACACAACACAACACAACACAACAAACACAACACAACACAACACAACACAACACAACACAACACAGCACAACACAACACAACACAATACAACACAACACAACACAACATGAAATAGACTGACACACAGTTTAGATGGAGCAGTTATATCTGCAACCAGCCCTTGTACCAGAACTTCCGTTCCACTTCAGGCACTGTACATTGTCTGTCATGAGTTGTTGTTGTTGTTGTTGTTGTTGTTGCTAAGAAAAACCGTGGCACACGAAGTCGGTGTTATGGTCAGTGTGTAGCCACACTTTTAACCTGCCTGTCTGTTTGTGTGTCTGCATGCTTGTATTTCTGTCCGTCAGTCCGCCCGTCTGTTTGCCTCTCTGTTTATCTGTCCGTTTGTCTATCTGTGTATGAGTCTGCCAGTCTGTCTGTCTGTCTGTCTGTCTGTCTGTTTATTTTTCCATCCCGCCGTCTGTCTAACAGTCTGTCTGTATGTCTGCAGTCGGTCTTCTGCCTGTTTCTCTCATCTGTGTATGTTCTGCCTGCCTGCCTGCCTTTTTTCTACGTGTGTGTTCTGCTCATACGTCTGTCTGTATGTATGTCTGTAGATCTGGTCATCTGCCTGTCTCTCTCATCTATGTGTGTGTGAGTGTGTGTCTATCTGCCTGTCTGTCTGTTTCTCTGTCCATCTGTTTCTGTGTCAGGTTTTGTTTTCTCTGCTGATATGTTTGTCCGTCCGTCTGTATGTCTGTGGCCATCTGCCAGTGTCCCTTATAATCCACCCGCCTGCTTGCCAGTCCGCCTCTCTCTCTCTGTCTCTCTGTCTCTCTCCCTCTCTCTCTCC
>JAPXFY010000016.1:6983041-6988041 GCA_030674185.1 Monoplex corrugatus | reverse complement strand
ACACCACACACACACACACACACACACCACATACACACACACACACACACACACACTATAATATACAGAGAGAGCACACACACGCACTCATACACTCACATACGTACGCACATATCTATATACATTCCTTGAGTCTGTCTGTCTGTCTGTCTGTCTATTTTTCTCTCTCCCCCTCTTCTCTCTCAACACACACACACGCACGCACACACACACACAAACGCACACACACACAGACAAACACACACACGCACACACACAGACACACACACAGACACACACACACACACACACACACACACACACACACACACACACTGCTTGCTACAGCCCTGGGTTCGCTCCATTCAACTTCAAACACTCTCCATTCTCTCTTTGTTCCTTGTTCCTGGCTACTCCTTTTTTTTCTTTTGCAGTTTCTCTAGAAGCAATGAAACGGAGAGAGAGAAAGAAAGAAAAAACAAACAAAGAGGGGAAAGGGAGGGAGGGAGGGAGAGAGACAGCGAGACAGACAGAGAGAGGGGAGGGAGGTAGCAAGGGAGAGAGGGAGAAGTAGGGAGGAAAGGAGGGAGAGGTAGGGAGAGACAGAGAAGGTGAAGAGAAAAAGGAAGAACAAAACCAATGTCTATTTTCGAGAGCAGTATCATTAGCACATTAATGCTTTTTTAGATTCCAGCCGCAGCCTATGGAAGATCTACACTTCAAAGTTTCAAAACACTCTATTGCTCGAGGACGATAGGATTAGTTCCCATCGGATCTGTCTTACAGCTAGTCCTTACTAGTCTTCACACACATACAGATTAAAAAAGAAAGAAAGAAACAACAACAACAACAGCAACAACAAAGAAAAAGACAATGAAAGAAGCATTAAAACCAAACAAAGAAGAATGACGTGAAGGGTAGGCATACGGACACGTTAAATCTTAACGCTACGACGAAAATAGACACACACAATATCAAAGACGTTATAAACATAAATAATCATAAATGCGATCGGTACATGTCATCTGGTCAAGCGCGTTACCACAGCATGAGAGAAAATGGTAGACACATGTAAAATAAAAAATCTTATTATTGTTCTGCATCGTTGCTTCAAGCCCAGCCGACTGCGTGGAGCCATATCAGGGCTGTAACCGTTTCAATACACGCACATTACTTCAACAGGAAAAAAATAGGAACAGAAAATTAAGTACCCATGTCAACGCACTCGCGCACATGCCACTCCCTAACAACGACAACAATAACAATAACAAAAAGAATAATAATAATCTAATAATTGCGGCAGTCGCATTACTTTTAAATCACGATACAAACAATGAAAATAGAAATAGTAGAAACAAAAACGGAATCAAAGGAAAAGAAGAACGTAAAGGAAGCATTTAAAACAAATGGTGGAGGGGAGAGCGTGTCAACTCAAATGCTGTTATGAAAATGGACAAACCGTAACACACCTAACATTAAAAGAAGTTATAAAAATGAAGAATAATAAAATACATGTATTGAATTCTATATGTCAGTCGATCAGACATTTTGCACAAGAATGAGAGATATAAACAAGGCACACGCAAAACAAACACATGTCAACTCTTGACAGCAGCAACAACAACAACAATAACATAATACAATTACTCGACGCTAATTTTGCATATCTTATATTGATACAAAGAAATTATGGTATCATAAACACATCAAACTGTATATAAAAAAGGAACTATTAGTAGCATTGACAGAGAGACAGAAACAGAAAGAGGGAGAGAGACAGAGAGAGAGACAGACGGACAGACAGAGAGATGGAGGGAGAGACAGAGAGACAGAAAGAGAGAGAGAGAGACAGACAGACAGAGACAGGGAGACAGAGATACAGAGAGACAGAGACAAGGAGACAGACAGACAGACAGACACAGACAGACAGACAGAAAGAGAGAGAGAGAGAGAGAGAGAGAGAGAGAGAGAGAAGGTAGTGGCGAGGGGGGGGGGGAGGGGGGCAGACAGAGCAACATGAACAATAACTCAGTCATATATAATGTGTAAATGCTTCTCATCTGGTGAATGTATCGCCCACGCTTCTCCCTTGGATTATCTCCCTTGAAACATTATGTGCCCTTTTCTTGGTTTGTTCTCTCCCTTGCACTTAAGCCTATTTCGCTGGGAATTGTGGTTCTTCTCTTGAATGATTTATAAGGATCAAAGGCAGATATTCCTCGGGTCAACATTGTTCCTTCATTACCAGGGGAAGAAAAATCGTGGCATGTTTTGAATCACACAAAACGCTCCTAAAGGTAGCAATCCAGTAAAGCCTTACAAATTGTTTATCGTTTATCAGTGTCTTTTGTGCAATTGTAGGATGTTTCGCAACACATATAATTCTCCTTAATGTATAGCACTGGTAAAGTCTTATGAATTGTTTGTTTTTCAAGCTATATAGTTAACCAGGAGAAACCTGATCTGCTTGCATTCACTTAGCATTATATTATGTTCATTTGCTAAACTATGATATTTTGATTTAAATATATTTGGGTTCTAGAATTCATCTAGTCTATTCCTACTTTTTGAAACACATACATACATGTTCATGGACGCAGACTCATGTTCATCATACACAGACACAAACGGACACACATAGAATACATATACACAGATATGTGCGTACACAAATGCACACATATATGAGGAGAGAGAGAGAGAGAGAGAGAGAGAAGAGAGAGAGAGAGAGAGAGAGAGAGAGAGAGGGAGAGAGTTGATCACACATAAGTAAATCAAATGTTTTTTCTTAAATAATATAAATTTAGACACAATGAAACAAGCTTAACCATGCAAAAGAACAAACAAACAAGCAAACAAAAACGAGGCATATGATAAATAAACAAGTGGATATATAGACTGACAGACAGATAGACAGACAGACAGATAGATAGAGAGAGAGATAGATAGAGAGACGGATAGATAGATAAATAGACAGACAGATAGATAGATAGATAGATAGATAGATGATAGATGGATGGATAGATGGATGGATGGATGGATGGATGGATGATAGATGATGGATGGACGGATGGATTGATACATACATACATACATAACCATACATACATACATGCATACATACATACATACATACATACATACTCACATACATACACATACATAGTAAACTGAACAGACATTATTGGCGTTTGTTTGCATGATATTATGGATTTTTTTTAGAAGGTTCCTGTAGGCCTGGTACTTCTGACTCAGTTCTTTAGTTTTCTGAAGGGATTACCCCACCCTTAGCTCACGGCCAAAAACATGCTCTGTGGGCACAGTGGGCTAGAGCTTTGTGCGTGGCCTTCACCGGCCCGATGTTCCGTCATAGGACATACAGGGCATTTTATGGTGTAGCATTACCAGGCAGTAATCACCCCGTCCTAACAATAACCATGGCCCGTTGACCGAGACTGGATGTTCATCCAGGCAAGTCTGGCTTATTTCGCAGCTAGCCTCCATATCTGAAAACCATTCTCTATCCGCCACGTGCGATCCGCTGGGTTAAGGACGGTCGCTCCAACACCAATCTGGACGTAGCGATTCCGACATGTACCATTCCGCCAGTGCCCCTGCGAAGAAGCTGACCAGACAGCAGAACACATCCTCCAGGACTGTGAGAACTACTGGTCGCTGAGGAAGGAGATCTAGCCTACACCCTGAGCATGCAGGAGAAGTTGTCTAGGCCATAGCCTATAGCAGACGATCTATTTCATCCTCAAGACAAAACTCCAAGCGTGACTGCGAACGATCGGAGGAGGAGGAAGACGACGAACCGAACAGAGACAAACGCATCGATACAACCTTGAAATCAGCACGAAGAAAACGCAGAAGAAAGTCAAGGGGAAACAACCCTAGCAGATGAAATTGCCTTCTTCGCGTAATTGAAACTGGCACGTCGCTCTTTCACAATCAATTTCCATTCCTATGGCAGCCATTTCCGGGCCAGTGGCAAGCGGAACAACTCCCTGTGCAGGAAGAAATGGACAGATGAGTAGCTGAACCTTGGAATGAACACCTGCTCGTGAGGCAGAAAGTGGAATCAAGATGTGGCATTGGTAAATTGAGGTGGACGTCCATGATATACTTTGGGTATTGTAAAAAGGGGAGTGAGAGAGGGAGAGGGAGGGAGAGACAGACAGACAGACAGAGAGGGACAGAGACAGAGACGGACAGATAGATAGATAGATAGATAGATGGATAGAGAGAGAGAGAGAGAGAGAAGAGAGAGAGAGAGAGAGAGAGAGGAGAGAGAGAGAGAGAGAGAGAGAGAGAGAGAGATGGGTTGGGAAGCATTGTACTTTAGATAACACTTCTGAATTCAGTCCCATCAAGTAACGTAAAAACTGACCTGTTTGCTGCCCATATTAATTAACCCATTGACTCCATTCCACCAAATGCAGAAAATTAACCCTTTGACTCCCTCAGCTGAGAGATAGTTTGCTTTGATAGCATGGTTGACAGTATACGATGCTGGTGGACAGGGTGCTGGAGGCAAAGGGTTAACGCTCCAATTTATTCTATTGGAGTCAGCTCGTGTTTCGTGGGTCCCATCTTCTTCTCTTCCTTCTTCCCTCCACATTTCAACGCCTTGCCAGCGCACAGTTTTTGCACAAGCTTAAGGGGTCTGCCAGATACTTTCTGGCAGGTTTGGGTGCAGCGTATATGGATTTGTTCCAGTGCAAACAATTTTTTTATCAAGGAACTTTCACACTTCTAACACATTTACGATTCTCACGCATATTCTCTCATTTACAGACAAACACACACTCACACACACACACACACACACACACACACACACACACACACACACACACACACACACACACACATACACACACACACACACACACACACACACACAGAGCACGCACGCGCACGCACGCACTCACGCACCCGGACAGAGACAAAGAGAGACAGACAGACATACATACATACATACAGACAGACAAACAGACAGACAGACATAGAGACAA
>JAPXFY010000016.1:6975541-6978041 GCA_030674185.1 Monoplex corrugatus | reverse complement strand
GACAGACTGACTGACTGACTTGATCACTGTGCTACGGGGTATGTTGGATTGTTGACTGACTGACTGACAGACTACTTGATCACTGTGCTACAGGGTATGTTGGATTGTTGACTGACTGACTGACTGACTACTTGATCACTGTGCTACAGGGTATGTTGGGTTGTTGACTGACTGACTGACAGACTACTTGATCACTGTGCTACAGGGTATGTTGGATTGTTGACTGACTGACTGACCGACAGACTACTTGATCACTGTGCTACAGGGTATGTTAGATTGTTGACTGACTGACTGACTGACTGACTACTTGATCACTGTGCTACAGGGTATGTTGGATTGTTGACTGACTGACTGACTGACAGACTACTTGATCACTGTGCTACAGGGTATGTTGGATTGTTGACTGACTGACTGACCGACTACTTGATCACTGTGCTACAGGGTATGTTGGATTGTTGACTGACTGACTGACTGACTGACTTGATCACTGTGCTACAGGGTATGTTGGATTGTTGACTGACTGACTGACTGACTACTTGATCACTGTGCTACAGGGTATGTTGGATTGTTGACTGACTGACTGACTGACAGACTACTTGATCAGGGTGCTACAGGGTATGTTGGATTGTTGACTGACTGACTGACTGACTGACAGACTACTTGATCACTGTGCTACAGGGTATGTTGGATTGTTGACTGACTGACTGACTGACTACTTGATCACTGTGCTACGGGGTATGTTGGGTTGTTGACTGACTGACTGACTGACTACTTGATCACTGTGCTACAGGGATGTTGGATTGTTGACTGACTGACTGACTGACTACTTGATCAATGTGCTACAGGGTATGTTGGGTTGTTGACTGACTGACTGACAGACTACTTGATCACTGTGCTACAGGGTATGTTGGATTGTTGACTGACTGACTGACTGACTACTTGATCACTGTGCTATAGGGTATGTTGGATTGTTGACTGACTGACTGACGGACTACTTGATCACTGTGCTATAGGGTATGTTGGATTGTTGACTGACTGACTGCCTGACAGACTACTTGATCACTGTGCTACAGGGTATGTTGGATTGTTGACTGACTGACTGACTGACTACTTGATCACTGTGCTACAGGGTATGTTGGATCGTTGACTCACTGACTACTTGATCACTGTGCTACAGGGTATGTTGGATTGTTGACTGACTGACTGACTGACAGACTACTTGATCAGGGTGCTACAGGGTATGTTGGATTGTTGACTGACTGACTGACTGACAGACTACTTGATCACTGTGCTACAGGGTATGTTGGGTTGTTGACTGACTGACTGACTGACAGACTACTTGATCACTGTGCTACAGGGTATGTTGGGTTGTTGACTGACTGACTGACAGACTACTTGATCACTGTGCTACAGGGTATGTAGATTGTTGACTGACTGACTGACAGACTACTTGATCACTGTGCTACAGGGTATGTAGATTGTTGACTGACTGACTGACAGACTACTTGATCACTGTGCTACAGGGTATGTAGATTGTTGACTGACTGACTGACAGACTACTTGATCACTGTGCTACAGGGTATGTTGGATTGTTGACTGACTGACTGACAGACTACTTGATCACTGTGCTACAGGGTATGTTGGGTTGTTGACTGACTGACTGACTGACTACTTGATCACTGTGCTACAGGGTATGTTGGATTGTTGACTGACTGACTGACAGACTACTTGATCACTGTGCTACAGGGTATGTTGGGTTGTTGACTGACTGACTGACAGACTACTTGATCACTGTGCTACAGGGTATGTTGGATTGTTGACTGACTGACTGACTGACTGACTACTTGATCACTGTGCTACAGGGTATGTTGGATTGTTGACTGACTGACTGACTGACAGACTACTTGATCAGGGTGCTACAGGGTATGTTGGATTGTTGACTGACTGACTGACAGACTACTTGATCACTGTGCTACAGGGTATGTTGGATTGTTGACTGACTGACTGACTGACTGACTACTTGATCACTGTGCTACAGGGTATGTTGGATTGTTGACTGACTGACTGACTGACTGACTGACTGACTGATCAACTGTTTTTTTCTATCTTTTGGTGTGTGTGTGTATGTATGTGTGTGTGTGTGTATGCGTGTGTGTCTGTGTGTCTGTGTGTGCGTGTGTATGTGTGTGTGTGTGCGTGTGTGTGTGTGTGTGCGTGTGTGCGCGTGTGTATATATATGCGTGTTGTTGTTTTTGTTGTTGTTGTTCTTTTTGTTTTGTTTCTTCGTTTCTTTAGTCTGTTTTAATTGCAGCCATTTAATGGGAAATGTTTATTGTACAGTGCTATGTGGGAGTGACAATCCCTACCACAATGTATTCTTTATTTTCAGTCTGTTTCACAAAATTCGATTTTTACGAGGTGACTACTGCACGCTCAGACAGCTCCAAAAGTGCTTCAAAAAACAAAAAACAAAACAAAAACAAAAAACAAAAAATCAAAC
>JAPXFY010000016.1:6963041-6965541 GCA_030674185.1 Monoplex corrugatus | reverse complement strand
ACCCAACTAGCAACATAAAGCAAAAATTCGGAATTTGGAGTCTGTTCAAGAGAGATTCACCGCACTCGGAAAATTCTATATGTGCTCCACCCAAATCTGCCAACAACTATCTGACAGACTCCCTAAGCCAGATCAAAAACCCTATCCACTGGTAACGTCTTGAAATTGGTGTAGGAGTGGGGGAGGGACTTTTGAAACACTAAACTGACACCAGCAGGATGATGGACACATTAAGATGGGCAGCGAACAGGCCAGTGGACCTATGAAACACTAAGCTGACACCAGCAGGATGATGGACACATTAAGATGGGCAGCAAACAGGCCAGTGGACCTATGAAACAATAAGCTGACACCAGCAGGATGATGGACACATTAAGATGGGCAGTGAACAGGCCAGTGGACCTATGAAACACTAAGCTGACACCAGCAGGATGATGGACACATTAAGATGGGCAGCAAACAGGCCAGTGGACCTATGAAACACTAAGCTGACACCAGCAGGATGATGGACACATTAAGACGGGCAGCCAACAGGCCAGTGGACCTATGAAACACTAAGCTGACACCATCAGGATGATGGACACATTAAGATGGGCAGCCAACAGGCCAGTGAACCTATGAAACACTAAGCTGACACCATCAGGATGATGAAAACATTAAGATGGGCAGTGAACAGGCCAGTGGACCTATGAAACACTAAGCTGACACCATCAGGAATGATGAAACCATTAAGATGGGCAGTGAACAGGCCAGTGGACCTATGAAACACTAAGCTGACACCATCAGGATGATGAAACCATTAAGATGGGCAGTGAACAGGCCAGTGGACCTATGAAACACTAAACTGACACCATCAGAATGATGAAAACATTAAGATGGGCAGTGAACAGGCCAGTGGACCTATGAAACACTAAGCTGACACCACCAGATGATGAAAACATTAAGATGGGCAGCCAACAGGCCAGTGGACCTATGAAACACTAAGCTGACACCAGCAGGATGATGAAAACATTAAGATGGGCAGCAAACAGGCCAGTGGACCTATGAAACACTAAGCTGACACCAGCAGGATGATGGACACATTAAGACGGGCAGCCAACAGGCCAGTGGACCTCTGAAATACTAAGCTGACACCATCAGGATGATGGACACATTAAGATGGGCAGCCAACAGGCCAGTGAACCTATGAAACACTAAGCTGACACCACCAGGATGATGGAAACATTAAGATGGGCAGTGAACAGGCCAGTGGACCTATGAAACACTAAGCTGACACCACCAGGATGATGGAAACATTAAGATGGGCAGCCAACAGGCCAGTTATTTAATGATGCAGTCTGGGGTTGAACTCGAGATATCAGATCTGAATCCACGGCTCTACCATAAGAACGGACAAGTTGCGAGAAAAGCAGGAACATGTGGGAGTGCAGAAGTGTTAGTTTCATGATTTATAGTTCTCGTTGAGTTCACTGTTCAGTTTGGAAGCTCCGTGATAAACGTGTTACGACGTGTTTGTTTGTGTGTTTGTGCCAAGCTTTTGCCACTTTCATCACTTTTTCGAAGTATCTTATACACAACCACTGCGACGTGAGTGAGACACAGACAGACAGACAGAGAGAGAGCGCAGAGAGAGGGGGGGAGTGAGTGAGTGAGAGAGAGAGAGAGAGACTGTTTGTGCGTTGTGTGTGTGTTGCACGTGCGTGCGTGTATCGTGTGTGTGTGTGTATGTTGTGTGTGTGGTGTGATTCATGTGAGCGAGTGTGTATGATCGTGTGTAGTGTGTGTGGTGTTGTCGTGTGTGTTCGTGTGTGCGGCTGTCGCGCGCGGCATGTGCGTGCGTGCATGCGTGCGTGCGCGCGCGCGTGTGTGTGTGTGTTGGTATGTATGTGCAAGCGCACGCCCGTGTGTGTGTACGCGCGAGCCACGCGCTCATGCGCGCCAAGGTTAGGTGTCCAGTACAAAGGAGAAAAGAGAACCCATCCCCTCAAAGAAAACCAGGAACCGAAACTGTGACGCTTCCAGAATCTCTCACAATTATAGCGCCCCCTAGCGAAGAGTCTTGTCAGTCAGGGGCTGAGGAGTGCGCTCCCTTGGGTAATAGTCTCAAAAACCTTTTCCCCTTTTGTGTTGCTGTAGATCTGTCTGTCTGATCATCTTATTGTTCCGTCTCTGGCTGGCTTTTGTTTCTTTTCAACCTCCCCCTCGTACCTACCCCCTCCCATATTTTTTAATCTCCATTATTTCTTTTTAAAGGATATTATGTTATGCGGATAAGATTTTATGTGTGTGTGGAGGGGGGAGGGGAGAGAGTGAGTGAGTGAGTGAATGTGTGTGTAGTGAGTAGTGAGTTAGTGAGTAAGTGAGTGAGTGAGTGAGAGAGAGAGTGAATGATAGAGTGAGTGAGTGTGTCTGAGTGTGTGTGTGTTTGCGAGTGTTAGTGTGTGAGAGAGTGAGTGAGTGAGTGAGTGAGAGAGAGAGAGAGAGAGGGGAGAGAGAGAGA
>JAPXFY010000016.1:6955541-6958041 GCA_030674185.1 Monoplex corrugatus | reverse complement strand
TCTCTCTCTCTCTCTCTCTCTCTCTCTCTCTCTCTCTCTCTCTCTCTCTCTCTCATATTCTCCTGCTTTCTTTCTCTCTCTGTCTCAATCTTTTACCGTTGGAAAATATAACAGCACATATTCTCTCTCTCTGTCTCTGTCTCTGTCTCTCTCTCAATAACTTTTACCATTGGAAAATAAGCGTCATTATCAATGTCATTCTACATTATCTCTCTCTCTCTCTCTCTCCTCCCTCCCCCTAGTAATATTTTTACGCAATACAGAAAATAGAAACAATCTCATGAAATAGCAGCGTGCTTGTGTTTAGACTTTAACAGATTTATTAGACATGTGTTCACAAGGGTGAGGCTTTGTACGTCAGTGCATAGATTAAGATATAAAAGACGTGATAAAGAGGCAGCGAAATGCCCATGATGTAAATGTTACTGAAAATGAAAATCACTTCATTCTATGTTGTGCTGCTCTTGAGGAGCTGAGACGTCTGCGAATTCAGCCAAAGTATTACTATAAACCTAATGGAATGTTCTGAGCTTACCACTTTATGCTTTGTGGCTGCATCTATGCTAGCTGAACGGGTAGCGCAAATGTGTTGGGTTTGAGAAATTCTACATGGGAGATAACTCCGTGACTCTCAAGAGTTATGTTACTTAGTTGATATAAACCAGATGATTTCAGATTAATAATGCTCATGGCTTCAAAAAATGAGCGTACAATTAGAAATCTGGCAATATACGTACGTCTATAAAGCTTTTAAGAGAGAGAGTTTGTCTAATCGTAAAGTTAAGTTCTTGTGATGTGTGTCTGCCAAACCTATTTGTATACATGTTCCTATTGTATTATTGAAGTTTGGCTGCGGGTCCTACATTGTAATTATTCCAAAACATTTGAAGTATGCATCATCCAAGAACGACGGTGCATTATGTTTTGAGTTTGTATAATGTTTATAATATATTCACACCTCTTCAAATGGGGCTTTGGCCTTACTGAATACATTTCTGATTCTAATTCCCCCCACCTCCCGCTCTCTCTCTCTCTCTCTCTCTCTCAATAAATCTTACAACTGGAAAAACGCATCATTATCAATGTCATTCTACATTCTCTCTCCCTCCCTTCCCCCTTCTCTCTCTCTTTCTCTCTCTGTCTGTCTCACTCCCTCTCTGTCTTTCCGTCTGTCTCTCTCATGTATTTTTCTCTTGGTTTCATCGGTTTGATGATTCGCTGCAGTACAATTTTCTGCTGAAACGCTGGCTGTCTTCCCAAGGGAAAGCGAGTGATCTTAGTAAGGCGCTATTGATTCTTCTTGATTTTCTTTACTCCTGTTTGTATGCATTTTCATTTATCAAGGAAAGTGAATTTGTATAAAGAATTTTTTTTCTTGGATATCGTGTTTGTGGCTATTACCCATTTTTCATTTTATTCATTTTTACTTTATCATCATCATCATCATCATCATCATCATCATCATCATCATCATCATCATCATCATCATCATCATCATCATCATCATCATCATCATCATCGTCGTCGTCGTCATCGTCGTCGTCGTCGTCGTCATCATCATCATTATCATGATTTTATTATTACTATTAATATCAGCAGCAGCAGCAACAGCAGCAGCAGCAGCAGCATATCATCATCATTGTTATTATTATTATTATTATTATTATCATCATTATCATTGTCATTGTTGTCATTATCATTATCATTATTATTATTATTATCATCATCTTACTAAGCACATGATGTATACGCCACTACGCTTAAAGAATTCACCCAAAAGATCAACACTCATATATCACCACTTAGGCTTCACGGGAAGGTATGGAAGCCGAACTCCCTATCAGGTCCCGAAGTCAAACCCAGACCTTCTTGCATACTACGTGTATGTAGGCTTTAACCACTAGGCCGCTGTTGCATTTGCTGCCCTCATCTCTGTAGGGGAGCACGTGCATGTAATTTATATGTGCATGTGGCCTGAGTGACCGACTGCCTGTCAGTGTCTGTGGGTTCCCATGTAGTAAGCTGCCTTACTTTTGTAGTAAGGTTGTCAAAAGGTCACGTGTATTAAAGTATCATGGTTTCTAGGTGAAGGGATCTTTTTATATCCTTCCATCTAGAAACCATGATATTTTTGATTGTCTGAGCCGAGTGGGTGGGTGTATTTGCGCGTGTGTTTGTTTGTTTGTTTGTTTGTTTGTGTGTGTGTGTGTGTTTTTGTGTGTGTGTGTGTGTGTGTGTGTGTGTGTGTGTGTGTGTGTGTTGTGTGTGTTGCGTGTGTGTGTTGTGTGTGTGTCTGTGTTGTGTGTGAGTGTGTGTGTGTGGTGTGTGTGTGCGTGTGTGTGTTTGTGTGTGTGTGTGAATATATGTGTGTGTGTGTGTGTGTCTGTGTGTGTGTGTGTGTGTGTGTGTGTGTGTAAGTGTGTGTACGTGTGTGTGTTGTTTCTGCATGTGTGTGTGTGGTGTGTGTGTGTGTGTGAGTGTGCGTGTGTGTGAGTGTGTG
>JAPXFY010000016.1:6943041-6945541 GCA_030674185.1 Monoplex corrugatus | reverse complement strand
CGTCTCGTTGTCGTCGTCGTCGTCGTCATCATCATCATCGTCGTCGTCGTCGTCGCCATCGTCGTTGTCGTGGTCGTGGTCTCCGTCATCATCATCATTCTCAGCATCATCATGTCTCTACCTTCGTTTGTCTGTCTGTCTGTCTGTCTGTCTGTCTGTCTGTCTGTCTCAATCTGTCTTTTCTACGTCACTCCATCCCCAGCTTTCCGTCTGTGTATGTCTGTCTGCTTTTCTCTTTCCAAGTTGAAACAAACAAACAAACAAACAAACAAACAAACGAGCGAACAAACAAACAAACAAATAAACAAACCACACAAGCAAGCAAGCAAATGTGACAATCATATGTTTACATAGGGCTTTTAAAACCTCCCAAATGTTCCCAATACATATTGGTAATGTGTGTAGGATGCGTAAAGCTTGATGATTTCATGCGTGTTTCTCTTCCTGGCATGGTGAATGGTGTGTGTGTGTGTGTGTGTGTGTGTGTGTGTGTGTGTGTGTGTGTGTGTGTGTGTGTGTGTGTGTGTGTGTGTGGTGCGTGTGTGTGTGTGTGTGTGTGTGTCTCTGTGTGTCTGTGTGTTTGTATGTGCGTGTGTGTGTGTGCGTGTGTGTGTGTCTGTCTGTGTGTGTGTGTGTGTTTGTGTGTGTGTGTACGTGTGTGTGTGTGCGTGCGTGCGTATGCGCCTGTGTAGGGGACTCCATGAATAAATCATCTTTCTTTCCTGTTAAGTTCTTATCCTCCTCTCTCTCTCTCTCTCTCTTTCTATCTCTCTCTCTCTCTCTATTCTCTCTCTCTCTCTCTTCTGTCTCTGTCTCTGTCTCTAATTCACACCTCTGTGAGTCTATCTGTCGTCCTATTTGTCTACTCGTTGTCTGTCTATCTCTGTCGATCTCTGTCAGCTTCCCTGTTTCTCTGTCTATCCATATCTGTCTGTCTGCCTTTCTGTAGCTGTTGTTGACTGGGGTTTTTTCTGCCTAGTTGTCTGCTCTCTGTGTCTCTGTCTGTGTCTGTCTGTCTGTCTGTCTCTCTATCTCTGGTTCTGTCTGTCAGTCTGTCTGTCTGTCTGTCTGTCTCTCTTTCTTTTTCACTCTCTGTACCTCTCTGTCTGCCTCTGTCTTTCTGTCTGTCTGTCTGACTGTCTGTGTGTGTGTGTGTCTCTCTCTCTGTCCTTCTCTGTCTGTCTGTCTCTGTCTGTCTGTCTGTCTGTCTGTCTGTCTCTCTCTATCTGCATAATTACGTAGACACATCTATCTATATCTATCTATCTATCTATCTATCTATCTATCTACGTATCTATCTATCTATCTATCTATCTACCTATCTATCTATCTATCTATCTATCTACCTATCTATCTATCTATCTATCTATCTATCTATCTATCTATCTATCTATACATCTGTTGAGCATGCTGGAGGAATCGGAGGACAATATCGTGAGAGCAGTTCATCCAAAGCTGAGAACTGGCAGAAAGTGGAAAGTCCAAGAGGCTGTAAACAATGCCAAGAGAAACCTCAGCATCAAAGAAATAATTGGACACACGCAAACCAACAGACAGGGACTGGGAGCAACAAAAATGCAGTGGTGGTCCAAAGCCAAAGGGAAGGAAAAAAGAGACATGATCATACAGGAGTTGAAGGAAGAAGAAGATGTCAAAAGAGTGCAGAAGGCAGTCCAGCAAGGTCAACAGGGGCAATGGACAACATGGGACAGTGCACTCCAAAGAAGTCTCAGCTGGAACGATATGTGGCACATGGCTCCTCTAAGGATAAGCTTCCTCCTCAGATCTGTATATGACCTGCTCCCCTCGAATGCAAACTTAGTGAAATGGGGGAAAGCAGACGACCCAGCATGTCCGCTCTGTCAGAAGAAACAAACAGTGGAACATGTCCTAAGCTCTTGCAAAGTAGCGCTAGCCCAAGGAAGGTATACATGGAGGCACAACCAAGTTCTGAAAGTGATCACAGATGTGGTTAGCGAAAAAACCATGACCCCAAACGCACCAATTGCTATGACAACGTTCTACAAAGCAGGAGGGAAACAGGTCTGGCCCGAAAAGGCTATGACAACCAGCACATTGCCAAAGGGTCTTCTGGATGGAGCAGTCGACTGGGAGTGTACAGCAGACCTCCCAGAGTGGAGAAATTACCCAGATGTCATCAGCAAGACAGGCATGAGACCAGACATCGCTCTCCACTCTGACTCCTCGAAACAAGTGATTCTGATAGAACTCACTGTGCCATACGAAAGCAGAATGGAAGAAGCACATATCTACAAGACCGAAAAATACGCCGGTCTTGCCAGCACCCTGAAGAAAGCAGGTCTGCGGGTCAAAATCTTCGCCATAGAGGTCGGGGCAAGAGGGTTTGTGGGCACCTCCGCTTATGATCTCATGAAACAACTCGCCATTTCTGGGAAGAAGAGGACTAGAGCCCTTAAAGCGATGGCAGAGGCAGCAGAAAGGAGCTCAAACTGGATCTGGGCAAGGAGGAACCAAAAAA
>JAPXFY010000016.1:6933041-6935541 GCA_030674185.1 Monoplex corrugatus | reverse complement strand
ATTTTAAAATATAAGCCCTGGCTTCGCTTTGAGAATAAAAATTCGAGAAGAGTAGGGGGGGGAGGGGGGAGGGGGGCGGCGGGGAGGGGTCCACATCTTCTGCAGGCGTGTTTTGTGGCTAACGAGATCCGGTCTGAACTACATGCTGAAGTATTTTAGTTTTTCTATCTGTTCCTATTCTTCTTATGCTGGTCGTTCTGGTGTCCCCAAAGAGGATGGTAGCCCAGTGGACTGTGGTCTCCATGCCTGGCAATCAGTCCTAGAGTTGTCCATTGGCGGCGATCGATACGACTAGCAGTAAAGGACATTTTCAAAGGATATGTGTACCTCTTCCGTGGTGCCCCTTTGTCGTAATAACCAGAGAACGGTTCTCCATACAGTGTGATCATCGGCTGGCGAGTCTTTCATCCCGAATACATGCTTGCCTGGCATATTTGAATCCTTAGCAGCATACCCCTCAGTGCTGGTGGCTCCGCTGCTGTGATGATTTCGATGATGGTAATGAAATTACTCCAGTGGATGTTGAGGGTGGTAGGAAGACAACGCTGATGAAAGTGTTCGAGGAGTCACAGGTGTCGACAGTACGTTACCTAGGACTCGATCCCGTACAGGGGAGGTTTTGGCACAACAGCTTTGTACGCGTTGATCGTTGTGTTTTTCTTGAGGTGGTGGTGGTGGTTCTAGACACGTTTGCGGAGTCTGCGGAAGGCGATGAATAATTCATATACACTGAACACACACACACACACACACACACACACGCACACACACACACACACACACACACACACACACACACACACACACACACACACACACACACACACACACACACACACACACACACACACACACACACTCACACTCACACACACACATACAGAGAAAGAGAGAGAGAGATAGACAGACAGAGACAGAGGGAGAAGACTTTGGATTGTTTGTTTAGAGAGAGAGAGAGAGACAGACAGACACAGAGAGATGACTGTAGATAGTTTATTCAGAGAGAGAGAGAGAGAGAGAGAGAGAGGCAGAGGCAGAGACAGAGACACAGAGACACAGAGACACAGAGAAAGACACAGAGAAAGACAGAGACAGAAAGACGGAGAGACACACACAGAGACAGAGAGAGAGACAGGCAGAAAGAGAGAGAGAGAGACAGAGACAGAGAGACAGAGAGAGACAGAGACAGAAACAGAGACAGAGACAGAGACAGAAACAGAGACAGACAGACAGACAGACAGACAGACAGACAGACAGACAGACAGACAGAGACATATACAGAGAGTTTCCACGATGCTTTGCTGCTTAGTTTTATATTCGTAGAGATGGATGACACCATGCCCGACTGCAGAATTCCTCATGAAGAAAAACCCCTTTCATGACCCCAACAATGAATCGCTAGAACCCTCCCCGCCCCCCAACCCCCTAACTCCCCTCACCCCCTCGCTTCCAACCCCCTCCCTCTCCCCTCCTCTTCTCCTATTCCTTTTGTGTCCCCCTGTTTCAATAACGGAATGTTGTGTATTAGCACGATTGATCTCCCCTGAAGTACTGAAGCGTGCCACGTGGAGCTGATTAGAAGCTGACACCCCCCTTTTTCGGTCGTTGTGGCGTAGTGGTTAGTGCTACGGATATATGACTAGGGTGTCGTGGGTTCAAATCCCTTCAGTACATATCACTGCTAGACTTGTCGACCTCGACCGGTACCTACCCGAAATTGAGCGTGCTGCAGGTTCATTTCGGAAGACGACGACCACACAATCGATTCCTTTCCACTTCACGTATACGTCACTGGGGATATTACTCAAAAAATTCTTCCCAATACTGAGCCAGTATATACAGACAGACAGACAGACAGACAGACAGACAGACAGATAGATCGATCGATAGATAGATAGATAGACAGATAGATAGACAGACAGACAGACAGATAGACAGATAGATAAATAGATAGACAGACAGATAGATAGATAGATAGATAGACAGAAGATAGACAGATAGATAGATAGATATATAGATAGATGGATAGATAGATAGATAGATAGATAGAGAATTAGAGAGATAGAGAGATAGCTAGATAGCTAGACAGATATGTATGTATGTATGTATGTGTGTATGTATGTATAAATGCATGTATGTATGTATGCATCTATGTATGTATATGCATGCATATGTACATGTATGTATGTATGTATGTATGCATCTATTTATGTATATGTATGCATATGTATGTATGTATGTATGTATGTATGTATGTATGTATGTTGTGACAGCAAAGATAGGTTACAGCCCTATCACACAGACTCAGCCGACAATGAAACTCCATAGCATCGTCACTATCGTCCCTATTTATGTATCAACATGGCATGGGGGACAAATTGGCCCATACCCCATAGCCCTTCATGACTCGTTCTCCTCACGGGCAGTGCAAAATTAGCTCTATGGGGACACTGACACAGAGGCGTAGCGGAAGACGGGACAAACAAACAATTAATCAAAC
>JAPXFY010000016.1:6913041-6925541 GCA_030674185.1 Monoplex corrugatus | reverse complement strand
TCTCTAAGTGTACAAAAGAAACAGACAATGGTTTCTCTGTCTCTAAGTGTGCAAAAGAAACAGACAATGGTTTCTCTGTCTGTAAGTGTACAAAAGAAATGGTTTCTCTGTCTTTAAGTGTGCAAAATAAGCAATGGATTCTCTGTCTTTAAGAATGCAAAAGAAACAGACAATGGTTTCTGTGTCTTTAAGTGTGCAAAATAAACAATGGATTCTCTGTCTTTAAGTATGCAAAAGAAACAGACAATAGTTTCTCTGCATTAATCTTACAGAAGAAACAGACAAAGGTTTCTCTTTCTTAAGTGTAAAAAAGAAACAGATAGTGGTTTCTCTGTCTGTAAGTGTAAAAAAGAAACAGACAATGGTTTCTCTGTCTGTAAGTGTAAAAAAGAAACAGACAATGGTTTCTCTGCACTATGCTTACAGAAGAAACAGACAATAGTTTCTCTGTCCCTAAGTGTGCAGACGAAAGAACACTGGTGTCGATGACCATTCCGACAGGCACAAATTGAATCAGCGACACATCAAGGGAGACAAATGACCACACACTCCACACCATTCCCCTGTATACGCACCTTTATCTGACTCTTAGAGGTGTCAGCAGGAGAGACAACTCTTCTAAACGTCCACTGGTCAATTGACCCTACGCCAGTAACTGACCAATTTGTTGGACATCAGTGATTGATCAATTTGCCCAAAATCAGCTAGGTTTTTTTTTCTTCTCATTTCTTTTCTCTCTGTCTGTCTGTCTCTGCCTGTCTCTGTCTCTGTCTGTCTGTCTGTCTCTCTGTCTCTCTCACTCTTTCTTTTTTCTCTCCTTTCTCTTTATCTGTCTCTGTCTGTCTCTCTTTCTCTCTCTCTCTTTCTCTCTTTCTTTATCTGTCTGTCTCTCTCTCCCTCCCTGTATCTGTCTGTCTATCTGTCTCTCTTCCTGTCTGTCTGTCTGTTTATCTGTCTCTCTTCCTGTCTGTCTGTCTGTTTGTCTGTCTGTCTGTCTCTCTGTCTCTCTGCCTGTCTGCCTGTCTCTCTGTCTCTGACCGTACCTCTGTCTCTCTCTGTCTCTCTCTGTTTCTCTCTGTCTCTCTGTCTCTGTCTGTCGTCTGTCTGTCTGTCTGTCTGTCTGTCTCTCTGTCTCTGTCTCTCTCTCTCTCTCTCTCTCTCTCCACTGTTTTCTGCACCGCTCCAGGGTCACCACCCTCCACACCGCTCTTTTCGGCACTCCAACACATCTGTCTGTCTGCCTATCTGTCTGTCTGTCTGTCTGTCTGTCTGTCTGTCTCTCTTTCTGACTGTCTCTCTCTCTTTCCTTCTCTCTCTCTCTCTCCCTCTGTGCATCTGTCTGTCTGTCTATCTGCTTGTCTGTCTGTCTGACTCACTCTCTCTCTCTCTCTCTCTCTCTCTCTCTGTGTGTGTGTGTGTGTGTGTGTGTGTGTGTGTGTGTGTGTGTGTGTGTGTGTGTGTGTCCTGTCTTCTGATCCCCTCTTTGGTCACTACCCTCCACACCGCTCATTTCGGCACTGCAACACACCTACGAACCCGCTAAAACTGAGGTCACCATAAGAACAGGTCACGACGGGCCACAGAACATGAGACATCCGTTCACAGGACTACTGTGATATAAATGGAGATGACAGTAATGATGCTAGGGAATCCCAGTTTTGGGTTCACACGGTATGACAGGGCTGTGCTTTACGTTTATTTCATTAACACACCCTGGTGTCAGCCAGGCCCGAGATTAACTGATACCTGCAGCACTGGGCCTGACGTTTTGAGCAAAAATGAGCGAAAACCTTCAATGTCTCATACGTAAATTGCACGCGCGGGACTTGACCGTTTGGTCTCAGCCTTCCCAACGAGCCCAGAGAATGCACAACTCTGGTTAGAAGCCGGTCCGGTCTGAACAACCCCATATAAATCTTTAGACTGATAAAGATTTGAACCTACGACCAATAGTCCGTTGTGCTGACCACTTCGCCTCATTGAACAGTTCGGATCCAGCGTCAACGATTTATAAGCCTGTCCAATTCCAGCAACTGGATATATCAATGGATTTGAGCGATTGGTTAAAGGTTCCACACGAGAATTACTAACACAAAAGACAAATGATTACATCGACGATTGGTTTTATCGTGTGTCCGACATGAGAACTACAAATACAAAAGAAAATATGAATAAATAAACAAAATAGGATAACAGCAACCAAGGAGCACCAACATTGTACTCGCTGTCCACTGAGATAAAGAAGGAACAGCAAGAGGAAACAAAAAATGGAGAAGAAGGAGAAGGACGAGGAGGAGCAGGGGAGGGGAGAGAGAGAGAGAGAAAGAGAGAGAGACAGACAGACAGAGAGAGAGAGAGAGACGGAGAGACAGAGACAGAGACAGAGACAGAGAGAGAGTGAGATAGAGACAGACAGACAGACACACAGAAAGCGAAATGGACAGAGAGCGAACAAGCGGGCAAGCGACAAAGAGAGAGAGAGAGAGAGAGAGACAGACAGACAGACAGACAGGCGTACAGACAGACAGACGGACAGACAGACAGACAGACAGGGATGATGGTAGCGGAGGCAAGCACAGGAACAAGAACAAAGTGTTATTTTTACGGGTAATGACATGAACAAAAGGACACCTCTTTACATCCAGCCCTAGCCCATACAAAACCCACATAAACACAGATAATGATGATAATAGCTATACATTAACATGGATAACAACAGCAATGACAGGTCATGTAATTTATAGAAAAATAACGTTCAGTTACTAAATGTCAGTAAGCACAACACACAAACTATCACCAGGACACTTAAAATTCTCCTTATAAGAACAATGTCCATGGACATTCAATTACTAATTCCAAACAATACAATGATAATGATAATAGTAATGATGATGATGATGATAATGATAATGATGATGATGATGATGATGATGATGACGACGACGACGATGACGATGACGACGACGATAACAACAACAACAACGACAATAACAATAATGATGATGATAATAATAATGATGATGATGATGATGATGATGATAACAACAACAACAACGATGATGATGATGATGATGATGAAAAACACTGATAATGATAATTATCATTATCACAATTATAACAATATTGATAACAGCAATGATGATGATGACCACCACCACCACCACCACCACCACCACCACGATGATGATGATGATGACGATGACGATGATGATTGCTGATTGCTGCTGCTGCTGCTGCTGCTGATGATGATGGATGATGACGACGACGAAGATGATGATGATAATGATGATATCATCAAAGTAATACTAAAAATAATGATAGTAACAATAATTCTCGCATAGCGCTGTCCTCAAAACTCTGATAGACTCACTGCGTGTTACACATGTTACAAGACAATAGAGTGTAACATGTAATCTCTTAACAAGGACAGTTATACCAAGTATTGCAAATTGTCTCAAGAAACCTTACAGAATCTTTATGTGAATGGTTATACTGTACAATCGTTCAAATTGCGTTGTTTAGATAAGCTTTTTCCTAAAGCTTCGTCTCTTTTGATGGGGTCTTCGGGTAGGTGGGATAGTGTTCCTGGGCAAGCTACCGGAATACGAGAAAGAGAGAGAGAGAGAGAGAGAGAGAGAGAGAGAGAGAGACAGACAGACAGACAGACGGACAGACTGACAGACTGACAGAGACAGAGAGAGAGAGAAAGAGAAAACGGGAGAGAGACAAAGAGAGAAAAGAGACAGACAGACAGACAGAGAGAAAACAGGAGAGATACACACAGAGAGAAAAATGGAGAGAGAGAGAGGCAGAGAGAAAGTAAAGGAGAGAGAGAAAGGAGAGAGTGACAGAGAGAGAGAGAGAGAGGAACGGAGAAAGAGAAAAAGAGAGAGACCGTGAGAGAGAGAGTGGGAGTGAGACAGACAGACGGAAAGCGAAATGGACAGAGAGCGAGCGAGCGAGTGAGAGAGAGAGAGAGAGACACACAGAGAGAGAGAGACACAGAGAGAGAGAGAGAAACAGAGAAAAAGAGTGAGACAGAGAGACAGACAGACAGACAGACGGAAAGCGAAATGGACAGAGAGCGAGCAAGCCAGCGAGCGAACGCGAGCAAGAAAGAGAGAGAAACTGAAAACTGAAACTGTTTATTGTCATAGCCCGAAAAGGTCTTTTGACAAGGGGGATAACAATTTTCCAGTAGTGCGACACATAATCCACTCTTTGTATGTGCGCAAATTCTTCACACATAATCAAAAAAAATATCGAACATCCATTCCTTGAACAGTCGAACATATTCAAATCATATATAATGAACAATCATCCATTTTACCACTACTACATAATACAAAGAAAACAACAACAAAAAATATCAGAACAGTGTTCCCACATTCAGGCCAATAATTTGTCTAGGTTTAGACAAACCAAAATCTTTTTCACACACACCACACCCACACACACTCACACGCATCCATATACGCTCACACGCGGGCGCGCGCTCGTGCGCACACACACACACATCAAAACTGTAATATGATGAAACATCTGGGCTAGACCACCCAAACCTTACATTTAGTAATAATAATATAATCTTCACATAACTGCCCCAAAATACTCTATTAACAAGGGACATCACTATGCCTTTTATTTATTTGTTTTTTGGTTTGTTTGTTTTTTTGTTTTTGTTAACATGTATAGTAGACCCTTAAGTGTCTATATACCCTTTCAATATCCACTTCTAACATATTCTACAAATATACCATTATTTTCATATTATTAGCTACTCTTAAATTATCGGCAAACAAAGCAAAATAAAGCAAATGAAAACAGCTCTTTACAAAACAGTCTATAATAAAGCGGCTTCTTTTGGAGTTAACGTGATATAGCCCACATCAGTCAAAAGAGATTAAATTAATCCCAGTATGATATTGTCTAGCACTATTGTCGGGCTTGTAAGTGTTTATGTCTTATTTTTTGTGCTTCCGCAATATATAGTGCCACTGATTTGATTATGACTTCGTCATCAGATGACAAAATAGATACAACATCTTGTCTTTTGGCCATGTCGGATTCAAAAACTTTGCATTTTCCACGTATTGTGTCAAAAATTTGGCATTGGAATAAAAAGTGTTTTTCATTATCGACACTGTTTCCACATAAGGGGCAAGGATATACTGTGGACGTCCCAGGTTGAAACCAATTTTTATTTGCATTGAAACCAAGTGTTCTTAATCTAAATCTTGCGTAATTAGTTCTTTGCCATTTATCCGTAACAACACTGAGATATTTTTCGGTTTGAAAAACATCTTTAAATGAGAAGAACCAACTATATTTTTCTTTGTTTTCCATATCTGAGTGCCAATTTTGTTTAAACGAACAAAAAAGCCTGTCTTTAAATTCATTAATAAACTGACACTCATTTCCTACTCCCTGGGACAACCACACGATTCCAAACCCAAGTTCTGATAAAGCCTTTTTTACCTGATAGGCCCAGTTCTGTTTTCCTATTTCCATTTGAGTAACCATCATTTCATATGCCTGTTTACATAACCGAGATTGTGGAAGCCTTAACAATTTCAACCAGTATTTAATACTCTTCACAAAGGTTCTAATGTATAAAGGATATCTTCCAGTTTCTCCATATAAAACAGTATTAGAAGAGTGAATTGGTACAGCCAAAAAACGTTTTATAGCATATGTATGCACTTTTTCCATATGTGGATTTACAGTAAGACCCCATACTTCAGCTGCATATGTAAGTAAAGGTTCTATCTGTGTATCAAACATTTTTCAATATAAATTACAATCAATAGAATTGAGCTTCCGTAAGGATTTTAGAATTTCAATAACACCTTTTTTCCCTTTATTACAAGATTCTTCCCATGCATAATTTAAACTTAATTTTGTCGAAAATATTATTCCTAAGTATTTATAAGAATTAACAACTTTAACCTCGTTAATTCCATAGAACCATTTTTCGTGTTTTGATAAATGTCCACCCTTCCTGAAAATCATAATATTAGTTTTATCCATGTTAACTGTTAAAGCTAGTCGATCCGATTCTTCCTTTAAGACATTTAACTGGTTTTGTAAGCCTTTGACTGTACCAGAGAGAAGAATAACATCGTCTGCAAACAGCAATAGGAATATCTCAATAACCCCAGGGATAATTTGAATGCCATGCCTGCCTTTTCTTGACAGTTCCACTGCTAATTCATTAATGAAAAATGAAAACAATTGAGGACTCAATTGACACCCCTGTTTCACTCCTTTAGGGCATTCAAAATAATCTGAATATACACACTTCTCACGCACGCATGCAAACACTGAGTTATAAACTCCTCTTAGGGCCATATGTAATTTTCCATTCACACCACTTTTACGTAATATATTCCAAAGATTATTACGATTCACAGAATCGAATGCCTTCCTAAAATCCACAAATGCAACATACAGTTTCTTATTTAAAAGTAAATGCTTCTGCACAAGGGAGTAAAGTGTGAAAATATGATCAATTGTACTGTATTTTGCTCTAAATCCAGCTTGTTCTTCAACTATTTTCTCTTCCTTTTCTGCCCACTTTGTTAATCTCTTATTCAAAATATATGTATAAACTTTACTCACTATACTTGTTAGAGCGACTCCTCTATAATTATCTGGATTATTCACATCTCCTTTTTTATGAATTGGGATTATTATGGACTTTGCCCATTCTGACGGAAAAATGCCATTATCAAAAAGCTTGTTACATAAATGGACAAGGAAATCAATTACATTAGCATTTGCATGTTTTAACATTTCGCTGATTATTTGATCTGGTCCTGCGCTCTTTCCTGCTTTCAAATGCCTGATACTCGCAGTCACTTCTTCTTTAGTTATAGGCTCATTGAAAAGGGGCTCAAAATTATTTTCTTCCTCTACTATATTACTCTCTTGTGCAGTATTTCCCCCGATATCATTGAAAACACTGCAGAAATGATTGTACCATTGTTCAATAGAGATTTCATTGTACACAAAGGCCTTTCAAGAAAGAGAGAGAGAGGGGGAGAGAGACAGACAGACAGAGACAGACAGAAAGCGAAATGGACAGAGAGCGAGCAAGCCAGCGAGCGAACGAGAGAGAGAGAGAGAGAGAGAGAGAGAGATAAAGGGAGAGTGAGGGAGAGACAGAGACAGACAGACAGAGACAGACAGACAGGGATGGTGGTGGTGGTGGCAAGAACAAGAACAGCAACAAGAACAAAGTGTTATTTTTACGGGTAGTGATATGAACAAAAGGACACCTCTTTATATCCAGCCCTAGCCCATACAAAACCCACATAAACACAGATAATGATGATAATAGCTATACATTAACATGAATAACAACAGCAATGACAGGTCATGTAATTTATAGAAAAATAACGTTCAGTTACTAAATGTCAGTAAGCACAACACACAAACTATCACCAGGACACTTAAAATTCTCCTTACAAGAACAATGTCCATGGACATTCATTTTACTAGTTCCAAACAATATAATGATAATGATAAGATAATGATAACGATAATGATAATAATAGAAAAAAAAATTATGATGACGATGACGATGACGATGATGATAACAACAACGAAAATAATGATGATAATGATACCACTACTACTACTACTACTACTGATGATGATGATGATGATAATAATAGTAATAATATTATTAATAACAATAATAATAATAATAATGATGATGATGATGTTGATAATGATAATAATAATATAAATGATAATGTAATGAAAACATTGATAATCATAATTATCATGATAACAATTATAACAGCAATGATAACAGCAATGATGATGATTGATGACTGATGATGATGATGACGACGACGATGACGACGATGACGACGATGACGACGATGACGACGACGACGATGATGATGATGATGATGACGACAATGATAATGATATTATCAACGTAATAAATTAAAATAATGATAATAACAATAATTCTCGCATAGCGCTGTCCTCAAAACTCTAATAGACTCACTGCGTGTTACACATGTTACAAGACAATAGAGTGTAACATATAATCTCTTAACAAGGACAGTTGTACCAAGTATTGCAAACTGTGTCAGGAAACAGTACAGAATCTTAACGTGAATGGTAATAATGTGCAATCGTAGAAATTGCCTTGTGTTCAGTTTAAGATAAGATTTTTCTGCAAGCTTCGTCCGTTTGGATGGATTCTTCGGGCATGTGGGACAGTGTTCCTGAGCAAACTACCGGAATACGAGAGAGAGAGAGAGAGAGAGAGAGAGAGAGAGAGAGAGAGAGAGACAGACAGACAGACAGACAGACAGACAGAGACAGAGACAGACAGAGACAGACAGAGAGAAAGACAGACAGAGACAGACACAGAGAGACAGACAAACGGAGACAGACGTGGAGACAGAGGCAGAGAGACAGAGAGAGAGACAGAGAGAGAGACAGAGAGAGACAGAGAGAGACAAGGAGAGACAGGGAGAAAGAGAAAACGGGAGAGAGAGACAAAGAGAGAGACAACGAGAGACAGACAGACAGAGACAGAGACACAGACAGACAGACAGACAGAGAGAAAGAAAAGGAGAAAGAAAGAGAGACAGACAGGCAGAGAGAGAGAGAGAGAGATGGGGAAAGAGAAAAGAGATAGATGAGTGTGAGAGAGAGAAAGGAGAGAGAGAGAGAGGAGAGAGAGGAGAGAAAGAGAGGAGAGAGAGAGAGAGAGAAGAGAGAGGAAGAGAGAGAGAGAGAGAGAGAGAGAGAGGAGAAGAGAGAGAGAGAAAGAGAGAGAGAGAGAGAGAGAGAGAGAAGAGAGAGAGAGAAAGAGAGAAGGAGAGGAGAGAAAGAGAGAGAGAAGAGAGAAGAGAGAAGAGAGAGAGAGAGGAGGAGAGAAGAGAGAGAGAGAAAGAGAGAGAGAGAGAGGAGAGAGAAAGGAGAGGAGAGAGAAGAGAGGAGAGAGAGAAGAGAGAGAGAGAGAGGAGAGAGAGAGAGAAAAGAGAGGAGGAGAAAGAGAGAGAGAGAGAGAGAGAGAGAGAGAGAGAAAGGGAGATCAAATTGTGTTACTAAGAACACAACCGGTCACTAAAGCAAAATGATCAAGACTAACACCATGTTAAAAAACAACTGCAAGTCGAATTAAGAAGCCAATAGTTTTAAAACCAAGCAAATGACTAGACGTTCAAGTCTAAGATGCATTTAAGGTGTTTTCTGTTCGTATGACCATATAAGATGAAATCTATCGATCGCTTGTAAAACCATGAAGAGTACGTCTGGGGGAAAGTCTCTGAAGTGGTTGTTGAAGGGTGTGCTGTATAGTGCTTTTGTCTCACATCCAGCAAGTCCAGGCATTCAACAAGAAGGCGTTTGATAGTGAAGTGGCTCGTCATATGGCATGCACTATGGCGTTTCTTCATTCTTTTAAAAGGTATGATGAGTGAGTGTAGTATGTTCCCATGAACAGATGGGAGGAACTATTTAACCCTTTGACTCCAGCACCTTTATCATCAACTGCAAAAACTTAACCCTTTGACTCTCATCCTGTCCCTAAAGGAAGCTGGTGAATAAGGTGAGGGAGTCAAAGGGTTAAGTTTTTGTTTTGCTGGTATGGTTGACAATACAGGGTGCTGGTGGACAGGGTGCAGGAGTCCAAGGGTTAAAGTCGGGGCGGATTTAGTAACGGTTATTGTCTGTCTGGTTGCTCCAATCCTCTTGCTAGAATTCTTCTTTTTTCATTATAAGTTTATACTTTGGGTTTCAGATTTGTGTAATGGATGAAGGATTTAGACGTCTTTTCTGTTCGTGGCATACTTGGCAAGGCAGTCAACTATTTCACTGCCTCAGATACCAACCTGGCCAGGAATCCAGGCAAGAACAATGTTGTAACCGTCAGATTTATGACAAGGATAAGAATTCAAAGAATTTCAGAAGTTCTGGGTGGCTGATGTTACGGTCAGCAATTGCCTCCAGAGTGAAAAGAGAGTCTTAAAAGATGACACAGTCTTCATGCCTCGACTTGGACTCCATTCTTAGTGTCCAAACTAGAGCAGTCATCTCAGCGCTAAAGACGAAACTATCAGCGGGAATGTGTTTTGAGAATGATCGAGAGAGAGAGAGACAGAGAGACATACAGATAGACAGAGACAGAGAGAGACAGAGACAGAGAAAGAAAGAGACACACAGAGACAGACAGACGGACGGACAGACGGACGAGACAGACACAGAGAGGGAGAGAGGGGGAGAGAAAGGTGTTGAACAGACAGAGCAGTACTTCACACAGGTCAGCCCCAGAGGACGTCTCCACTATTGACCGTGTGGTCTCGGTCACTGTCTGTCTGTCTGTATGTACATGTATGTATGTATGTCTACCTATCTGTCTGTCTGTCTGTCCGTCTGTCTGTTTGTCCGTCTGTCTGTATGTATGTATGTATGTACATGTATGTATGTATATCTACCTATCTGTCTGTCTGTCTGTCCGTCTGTCTGTCTGTCCGTCTGTCTGTATGTATGTACATGTATGTATGTATATCTACCTATCTGTCTGTCTGTCTGTCTGTTTGTATGTATGTATATCTACCTATCTGTCTGTCTGTCTGTCTGTCTGTATGTATGTATGTACATGTATGTATGGATATCTACCTATCTGTCTGTCTGTCTGTCTGTCGTTCTTCTGTCATTTTCACTTTGGGCATCAGTTTCAGCTTTCTCAAGATGCCGTTAGAACGCTCAGATGATTTAACCCTTTGATTCCCACAACCTGTCTACCAGCATCCTGCATTGTCAATCATGTTAGCAAAACAAAAACGTTACCCTCTGACTCCCTCACCCTATCCACCAGCTTCGTACAGAGGTTAAAGTTACAAGTTTAAGCTTGTCCTTTTCTCAGGGCTAGCATGTGAGTATAAGGATGGTTTTCTTTCCTCTCGCTCACTCCTTTACCTTCATCAGTGCCCTCGTGGGCAGTAGAAATAATATCCCCACCTTCTGGAAATTCTGTGCTAGAAATATTTTCTTCTTTCTGTCACTCTCTTTGTTTTTGCCTTCCTCCTTTGCTTTCTGTCATTTCTTCCTATCATTTTCTGCCTTGCTGATCCATTCATCTGTATGTGTTCTATAAAACCTTGAATATTTTCTATTAGGATTAATAACTGGGTACATGTCTATTAGGATCGGACAGATAGTTGGAGACATGTAATAACTAAATTTTCGGTTTTGAGGAAATGTGATTTGCAAAATAAAATTCAAGTAATTTCGGCCGTTTTAGTATATATTTTAGTGTGCTTAGTTATGTTAATGTTTGTATTCAGGTTTTCATTTAGTTATGTTAATGTTTGTATTCAGGTTTTCATTTAGTTATGTTAATGTTTGTATTCAGGTTTTCATTTAGTTATGTTAATGTTTGTATTCAGGTTTTCATTTAGTTATGTTAATGTTTGTATTCAGGTTTTCATTTTAACCCCACAGTGATAGTTAGGGCTGAATGATCAGCGTCAGGGGCATTTCCGTAGAGCAAGTGCGCAAATTCATTAGTATGTGTACTGAATTTTCTTTTCCAGGTGTTTTTTGTTAGTTAGTTTGTTGGTTTGTTGGTTGGTTTGTTGGTTGGTTTGTTGGTTGGTTTGTTGGTTGGTTTGTTGGTTTGTTGGTTGGTTGGTTGGTTGGTTGGTTTGTTTGTTTGTTTGTTTGTGTTTGTTTAGTTGTTTGTGTTATACGTTTGGTTGTTTGGTTGTTTGATTGTTTGTGTTTGTGTGTTTGTTTGTCTTTGTTTGTTTGTTTGTTTGTTTGTTTTACAAAGGGTCACCGAGGCCTTCTGTGTGTTTTGAGATGGTTATAGTCTTGATACAGCATTAAATATTGATGATAACCTTCACCCGTCCTGATGGAAAGTAGGTACTCATGAACAGGAGATCACACACACACAAGGTTTCTCCAGGCAGTGTCGAACCCGAGCAGATCTGTGCAGACAGGCTGGAAGTTGGGAGCTCTACCTCTACGCCAACCTGGCCTAACTTTGCTCTGGGGCGCCAATTCAAACGTCTCACTCGCAGACCACCAGTCTCGCCGACAGCACGGGATCTCCCGAGAAATTAGGCACGCGGAAGCGTGGGAGGTCACGTGGGAGGTGGTGGTGACACCTGGCGCAGAATTGAGTTAGCCGGTGGACTGTGGTAGTGGTAGTGGTGGTGGTGTGGTGGTGGTGGTTGTAGTGAGATGGGATAGACGGGAAAGAAGGACTGGTCGTCTACCTAGAAGTGAAGATTTACACGCAGAAGGTTTTAGAAGGTTCTGGAATGTTCCAGAATGGAAGACATACTTTTTACTTTCTAGTTTGCTTGGTAAGCTATATGGAATGTTTGTTACTTTTGTTACAAACATTTGTTTTAAACAAGTTTAATCATCCAAGTTTTGTTTTATCGTTTGTTTAGGTTTTTTGTTGTTGTTGTTGTCGTTTTCGTCGTTGTTGTTGGTATCTGTGTTTTTAATCTTTT
>JAPXFY010000016.1:6868041-6908041 GCA_030674185.1 Monoplex corrugatus | reverse complement strand
TATATCTGTATGTGCGCGTTTTTGTTATATATGTGTGTGTTTGTGTGTGTGCGCGCGTGGTGCGTATGTATACGTGTGTTTGTGTGTGTGACTGTGAGTGCGTGTGTATTGTGTGTGCTTGTGTAAGTGTATTTGAATTTGAATGTTACTGACAGCTGCCCATTGTAATTTATGGTAACAAAGGTTGTTGGTTGTTGTTGTTGTGGTATTAGTAGCAGCAGTAGTAGTAGTGGTGGTGGTGGTGGTATTATAGTAGTAGGAGAATCTGCATCAACAGCGTAGTTAGTAGTGGTGGTAGTGGTATATAGTAGTAGGAGAATCTGCATCAACAGTGTAGTAGTAGTGGTGAGACTGGTGTTATAGTAGTAAGTAAATCGCATCAACAGTAGTAGTAGTGGTGGTAGATGGTGTTATAGTAGTAGGAGATCTGCATCAACAGTAGTAGTAGTGGTGTGGTAGTGTGTTATAGTAGTAGGAGAATCTGCATCAACAGTAGTAGTAGTGGTGGTGGTAGTGGTGTTATAGTAGTAGGAGAATCTGCATCAACAGTAGTAGTAGTGGTGGTGGTGGTAGTGGTGTTATAGTAGTAGGAGAATCTGCATCAACAGTAGTAGTAGTAGTGGTGGTGGTAGTGGTATTATAGTAGTAGGAGAATCTGCATCAACAACAGTAGTAGTAGTGGTGGTGGTAGTGGTATTATAGTAGTAGGAGAATCTACATCAACAGCTGTAGTAGTAGTGGTGGTGGTAGTGGTATTATAGTAGTAGGAGAATCTGCATCAACAGCTGTAGTAGTAGTGGTGGTGGTAGTGGTATTATAGTAGTAGGAGAATCTGCATCAACAGCTGTAGTAGTAGTGGTGGTGGTAGTGGTATTATAGTAATAGGAGAATCTGCATCAACAGCTGTAGTAGCAGTAGTATTTGTAGTGATAGTAGTAATAGCAGTTGCAGTGATAATAGCAGCGGCAGCACCAGCAGTAGTAATAGTATTACTAATAAAAGTAACAGGAGTAGTACTAACAGCAACAGTAATTTAGAAGAAGCAGTGGTAGCAACAGCAGCAGCAGTGGTAGTAAATAGTAGTAGTACTAGTAACAGTCATGTACGGCTACGAGTAGTAGAACTTGAGCTGCAAAAGTAGTAGTTGTAGCAGCAGCAGCAACATAAGACTAGTATCAGTAATAGTAGTAGAGGTGATAGTAGCAGTAGTAGCAACAGTAACAATAATAGTAATAGTGGTGGTGGTATCGGTGGTAGCAGCAGCGGTGATAATAAATCAAGTAAGAGTGGGGATAGAAGCAGTAGCAGCAGTAGTAATAATAGTAGAAGTAGCAGTAGTATGTAGCAGCAACATCAGCAGCAGTAATAATATAGTAGCAATAAAGGTGGTAGTAGTAGCAGTAGAAGTAATAATAGTAGCAGTCAGTAACAATAGTTGTAGCAGTAGCAACAGTAATAATAGTAGTACTTAGTATTAATAACAGCAGTAATAGTAACCACAGAAGTAGCAGTAGCAACAGTGATAATAGTAGTACTTAGTATTAATAACAGCAGTAATAGTAACCACAGAAGTAGCAGCAGTGATAATAGTAGTACTTAGTATTAATAACAACAGTAATAGTAACACAGAAGTAGCAGTAGCAGCAGTGATAATAGTAGTACTTAGTATTAATAACAGCAGTAATAGTAACCACAGAAGTAGCAGTAGCAGCAGTAATAAATGTAGTATTAGTATTAATAACAGCAGTAATAGTAACCACAGAAGTAGCAGTAGCAGCCGTGATAATAGTAGTACTTAGTACAAATAGTAGTAGCAACAGTAAAAGTAATAGTAGAAGTAGCAGTAACGGTAATAGTAGAAGTAGCAGTAGCAGCAGTGATAATAGTAGTACTTAGTAGCAGTAGCAGCAGTGATAATAGTAGTACTTAGTAGCAGTAGCAGCAGTAATAATAGTAGTACTTAGTAGTAGTCGTAGCAGCAGCAGCAGTAGGTAATAATAGAGTAGCAGCAATAGTAGTAGTACTTAGTAATAGTCGTAACAGCAGTAATCATAATAGCAGTAGTAGTAGCAGCAGTAATAGCAGTAGTAGTAGTAATAGCAGCAGCAGTGACAGTAGAAGTAGCAGCAGTTATAGTAGTAGTAGTTAGTAGTCGTAGCGGCAGCAATAGCAGTAATAATGGTACTACTAGTAGGAAGTAGCAGTAGCAGCAGTAATAGCAATAGCGGTTGTAGTAGTAGCGTAGCAGTAGCAGCAGTAATAGCAATAGCGGTTGTAGTAGTAGAAGTAGCAGTAGCAGCAGTAATAGCAATAGCGGTAGTAGTAGTAGAAGTACAGCTGCAGCAATAGCAGTAGTAGTATCTGAAAAAGAGAAGAATTGATTTGCTCGTCCACGTGTTATGGTCTCATCCATCTTAATGTCTTCGTCTGTGAGACAGTATCTGATCGAATCTTATCCAATCCTTCCCTCCCTCTGCGCCTCTAACTCTCTCCCCCCCCCCCCGTCTCTCTCTCTCTCTCTCCCTCTCTCTCTTCTCTTACATTCTTCTTTTCGCTTGTCCACCTTCCACCCACCCCCACCTCTTTACTTTCACTGTTGTCTCCTCCTCGTCCCTTCTTTCCCACACGCTATTCTCTGTTTCTCTCTGTGTGTCTGTGACGGCCTTTGTGTCTGCTTTATTTCTCTAGAGATCACAGCTACAGATATAATCAAATCTCTCTCTCTCTCTCTCTCTCTCTCTCTCTCTCTCTCTCTCGCTCTCTCTCTTTCTCTCTCTCTTCTCTCTCTCTCTCTCTCTCTCTCTCTCTCTCTCTCTCTCTCTCACTCTCTCTCTCTCTCTCTCTCTCTTTCTCTCTCTCTCTCTCTCACTCACTCACTCTCTCTCTCTCACTTACTCACTCACTCTCTTCTCTCTCTCTCTCACACACACACACTTTCTTTCTCCTCCTCACTCATCACACACACACACACACACTACTCCTCTCTCTCTCTCTCTCTTTCTCTCTCTCTCTCTCTCTCCTTATGTAGTGTATGTCTTGGAAGGGTGAGGGCTGGGTGTAAAGAAGTAAGCAAATAAACAAAAACAAAAACAAAAACGTCCCTCGCCCTCCCTCCGTTTTTGTTTGTTTGTTTGTTTGTTTTTGTTTTTTTGTCGCTCATGCCAGTCACTTGGATTGTAAATATAGAACTGTTCTTGCTCTCTCTGTCTCTGTCTGTCTGTCTGTCTGTCTGTCTGTCTTTCTCTCTGTCTCTGTGTTTTTTCTCCTGACTATTCTGATGTTTTTGTATTGTTATATTCATTTGTGTTAGTGTATACCTCCCGTGGGTGAGGGCTCCATGTGCAGGAGCATTATTCTGTTTATGACATTACTCTCGAAAATAAAATTTTGCTGTCTCTCTCTGTATCTCTCTCTCTTTCTCACTCTCGCTCTCTCTCTCGCGCGCGCTCTCTCTGTTTCTGTCTCTCTCTCTCTGTCTCTCTCTCCTCTTTCTCGCTCTCTCTCTCTCTTTCTCTTCTCTGTCTCTCGCTCTCTCTCTCTTTCTCTCTCTCTCTGTCTCTCGCTCTCTCTCTCGCTTCTCTCTCCTCTCTCTCTCTTTCTCTCTCTCTCTCTTTCTCACTCTCTCTGTCTCTCTCTCGCTGTCTCTCTCTCTCTCTCTTTCTCTCTCTCTCTGTCTCTCTCTCTCTCTCTCTGCTGTCTCTCTCTCTCTTCTCTCTCTTCTCTCTCTCTCTCTCTTTCTCTCTCTCTCTGTCTCTCTCTCTCTCGCTGTCTCTCTCTCGCGCGCGCGCTCTCTCTCTCTCGCTGTCTCTCTGTCTCTCTCCTTCTCGCTCTCTCTCTCTCGCTTCTCTCTCTCTCTCTCTCTCTCTCGCTCTCTCTCTCTCTCTCTCTCTCTCTCTCTCTCTCTCTCGTGTCAGTTGCCCTCTCTTTCTCTCATTCGCTCTACTCCTCTCTCCTTCACTTCTCATTCTCATTCTCATTCTATTGCTCTCTTTCTCTCATCTTGTCCGGATGAAAGGGGGGGAGAGTAGGAAGGCCACACGAAGACCGAAGTTTAAGTAGAGATGGTTTGTGGTTATGTCTGGGATAATCAGGGCATACAGTCTATGTCTGCTTTCCTTCAAACGTTGGCACACACAACTGTCGACAGTACACAGACCATTACTACATCATCCTAATGAAAATGGTCAAATAGTTTTTCGTCTGCTTCTGTGTTACTGGGCTGCACCTCCCGAATATTCTCACCATGTGGACATGAATTAAGGAGGAAAAGAAGAGAAAAGAAGAATCAAGGGAGAATTTGATGAAAACGATAAAGAAAGAAGAAAGAAAAGAAGGGAAAAGGAAAAATGAAGGGACAGTTTGATAAAAACGATGTGTATCTATAATGCTAGTGTGGAGTTTGGAGTATGGCGTTTGTTCAAGAGGGATTCATCACACTCGGACAGCTCCATAAGCGCTCCGCCCAAAGCTGCCATCTATTATCAGTGAGACTCCTGTATTGTTATTTGTTATTGTTATTGTTATTTTTGTTAAAGACCAGCTGACTGCGCACAGCCATATCGTTTAAATACACACACAATACTTCAACCAAAAAAAAAAAAGAGACAAAAATTAAGTACAGAGATATATGAATTCGCACGCATAATCCAAGGAGATGCCTTGGCGTTGACCACTTCCGTCCAGTTTATCACACAAAAGATTCAAAAAGCATACCTGAATATACATTTAAACAGAAATAAGGACACTGAAGCATGTATCAAAAAGGGCCTGAATTACTTAAAATTAGTCACGCTCCCTGAGCCTGGGCAAAACCTTATGCGCTGGCAAGGTCTTGAAATGGGAAGGCAGGGGTGACGGACATATGAAACAGTAAGCTGACACCACCAGAATGATGGAAACATCAAGATGGGCAGCGAACTGACCAGTTTTTAATGTTATGGTCTGGGACTGAATTCGAGATGGCAGATCTTGAGTCCACAGCTCTATCACAACAACAACAACAAACAAACGAAAAAAATCCGCGTATGAATGCAATACTATCTGAAAATAAGTGAATGTTGACCAACTTGGAATGACAAATTTGTAGATGACCAGAAAAAAAGGATGAATGTTGAATGTGTTTGAATGATGAATGTGAAACAATCAGACCAGACATCGTGGCCACAACAAACTTCACCTGGAGCCAGAAACTGAGGCTTTAAGAAATGTCAACCATGGGGAACAATCAACAGGCGGAAAGTAAACAATAATAATAATACAAAAAAACAAACAAACAAACAAAAAACCACAACAACTCACACCACAAACACACACAAGCACCAGCACAACACACAAAACACACACAACACACACACACAACAACACAACAAACACACAGCCACCAAGCATCGGAAGCCAGAACTACACTCTGTACACACAGCAAGCGTATACCCAATGACAGTACACAAACACATGCCTGAAACAGTGGACCAAAGAGAGAAAACCCAACACAACAACAACAACAACAACAACAACAAAACAACAAACAAAGAGAAGAAATGACTGCAAACACGGCACAGAAGAAAAAGAGGATTATGATGAAGAAGAAAAGAAGGGAGGAGAGGGACAGAGAGGGAGAGACAGAGAGAGAGAGAGAGGAGAGAGAGAGTAGAGAGAGTGAGAGAGAAGTGAGAGAGAGAAAGTGAGAAGAGAGTGAGAGAGAGAGTGAGAGAGAGAAAGTGAGAAAGAGGAGAGAAGGAGAGAGAGACGAGAGAGAGAGGAGAGAGTGAGAGAGTGAGAGAGAGTGAGAGAGAGAGAGAGAGAGGAGAGAGGAGAGAGGAGAGTTCATACCAGACTTCAGAACACTTTATTACCCGAGGACAGTAACATTAGGTCCCAGTGGACTTGTCTTACATTGAGTTCTTACTACTCTTCACACAAAATATGAGCATAAAAAAATAAAACATTGCACATAGAATGTGAGACAAGCGAAAGTCAGAGAGAAAGAGAGAGAGAGAGAAACAGACAGACAGACCAAAACAGACAGACAGACAGCCAGATAGACAGCCAGATAGACAGAGAGAGACAGAGAGAGAAGGAGAGACAGACAGACAGACAGACTAGACAGACAGATAGACAGCCAGATAGACAGACAGAGACAGAGAGAGAAGGGGAGAGACAGACAGATACATACAGACAGACAGACAGAGACACAGAGACAGACAGACAGACAGCCAGAATAGACAGAGACAGATTTAATCACGTGTCATCTTTGTCCATGTCATAGAAGGCTAAAGAAAGAGAGCAAAGATTCCTTCCAGTCTACAGGCGCAGACAAAAAGTGTTTCACATCTACTCTGCATTACAGACTACAGGGGAAATAATATCCTTAAAAAGACAAGAAATAAATAAATAAATTGATAAATAAATGAATAAATAAATAAATGAATAAATGAATAAATAAGTAAATAAACAAAGAAGAGGAAGAAGAAGGAGAAGAAGAAGAAGAAGAAGAAGAACAAGAAGAACAAGAACAAGAAAGAACAAGAAAGAAAAAAAAGAAGAAGAAGAAGAAGAAGAAGAAGAAAAGAAGAAAAAAGAAAAGAAGAAAAAGAAGAAGAAGAAGAACATTGGAGATCTTTCTCGCGTTAGACCTTTTTAATTTCCTCCCTTTTGTTTGTTTGATTTTATTTTGTATTTTCTCAGTTGGTTTTAGCGCCACAGTTTGCTTGTTTGATTGTTTGTTTGTTAATTTGCTTTTTTCTGCTGGATAATTACCTCCATCGATAGAGCCGCGGACTCCAGATCTGTTGTTTTAAATACAATTCCAGCCCGCAACATCAAAACTGGCCTGTGTGTTGCCCCTTTTAAACCCTTTGGCTCCCGCACCCTGTCCAGCAACTGCAAAAACAACTTTTTTGACTACCTCACCCTGTCCACCAGCTTCCCGCAGAAGTTGGTGAGTATGGTCAGGGAGTCAGAGGGTTAAGTTTTCGCTTTGCTAGCATGACTGACAATGAAGGATGCTGGTTTAAAGGGTGAGGGAGCTAAAGGTTAACTTTTCGCTTTTCTACCATGGTTTACAATGCAGGATGCTGGTGGACAGGCTGAAGGAGTCAAAGGTTGAGGCTCCAAACATTCTTGGCGTATTTGCTGAGTCTTTCACAGGTTCTGTTCTTCACCCACCCACTCACCCGCAACAATGTCCCCATTCCTCATATCAAGATCTGCCTGCGTATAGGGTTTTGCGTAGGCTCAAGGAGTGTGCCGGATAATCACTGGTGGATTGAATAAAGCGCATATGAACTTGTCCGAGTGCGATCAAACTATTGAACAAACTCAAAACAACTTCTCCAAACAATAAAATAATATATATTATATTCTCTTATTTTATCTATCTCCTCTCTCTCTTCTCTCTCCCTCTTTCTCTCTTCCTCCTTCTCTCTCTCCCTTTTTCTCTCCCTCTCACTCCCTCCCTCTCCTGTCTCTCTTTATTCCCTCCCTCCTCTGTCTCCTCTCTCTCTCTTTCTCTCTCTGTCTTTCTCTCTTTCTCTCTCTCTCTTTCTCTCTCTCTCTCCCTCTCCCCCATCTCTCTTTCTCCCTCCCTTCTTCCCACTCTCTCTGTCTCTCCTTCCCTCCCTTCCTCTCTCAAGCCCTGTCTCTCTGCCCCCCTCTTCCTCCTCCCCCCCCCCCCCTATTGACACTTGTCTAATTTCACAAGTAAGTTCTGGTTAGTAATGTCTGCAAGTTCAGTCGATTTTCTAGTCTAGTAAGAGTGGTGTGTGGTGTGTGTGTGTGTGTGTGTGTGTGTGTGTGTGTGTGTGTGTGTTGTGTGTGTGTGTGTGTGTGTGTGTGGTGTGTGTGGGTGTGTTTGTGTGTTTGTGAGTGTGTTGTGTGTGTGTGGTGTGTGCTGATTGTGTGTGTGTGTGTGTGTGTGTGTGTGTGTTTGTATGTTTGTGAGTGTGAGTATGGGTGTGTGTGTGGTGTGTGTGTATTTGTGTGTGTGGTGTGTGTGTGTGTGTGTGTGTTGTTTGTGTGTGTGTGTGTGTGTGACGTGCATGGTGTGTGTGTGTGTGTGTGGTGTGTGTTTGTGTGTTTGTGGTGTGGTATGGTGTGTGTTGTGTGTATGTGTGTGTGTGTGTGGTGTGTGTGTGTGTTTTGATGTGCGAGCGTACGGACTCGATATTAGTGAGTGTGCTACTTTGTGCGCTGTGGTTTGTAGGAGTTTGCGCTGTGTGTTGCGGCGTGCGTCTGGTGCGTGGTGGTGTGTGTGTGTGTGTGTGCGTGGGAGTGTGTGTGGCACACGTGCGCGGCGTAAAAGAATCATAATACTTTATGTCACTGTGTTTGACTAACCCGCAGCTGGTTGAAGCGTTGTAAAGATACGTATTAAAGCGACCTTGTGCTTCACTGGTCTGCAATGTTTTTAACTGTGCGTGCGTGTGTGTGTGTTTTTGCGCGTGCTGTGCCCGTATGTGTGTACCGGGATCGCCCAAATAAGTTGGCAGTGATCGGTAAAGTAATCCATTATCTCTACTTTTCTATTTTTATTCTTTCTTCTCTTTGACGTCCTCCTCTAGCTGGTTGTGAGGCACGGTGTTTAGTAGTCTACGTGCGTCGTCGCTGTGTTCTGGTGATCTGTAATTTGTTTTTTTGTCGTGTGTTCTGTCTGTGTGTGTGTGTGTGTTGTGTTTTAGACGTTGGTTTTGTGCGTGTGCCAGTCTCGTCTGGGTTTAATTCTGTGTTGGTAATTTGTTGTTTTTGTTAGTATTGTCTTCTCTCTCTGTTTGTGTCGTCTCTTTCGTGTCTCGTGTTTTTGTGTGTGTCTGTCTGTGTGTGTGTGTGTGTGTGTGTGTGTGGCGTGTGTGTGTGGTGTGTGTGTTGTGTGTTTGTGTGTGTGTGTGTGTTGTGTTTGTGTGTGTGTGTGTGTGTGTGTGTTTGTGTGTGTGGTGTGTGTGTTTGTGTGTTGTGTGTGTTGTGTGTGTGTGTGTGTGTTGTGTGTGTGTGTTGTGTGTGTGTGTGTGTGTGTGTGTGGTTTGTTGTGTGTGGTTGTGTTGTGTGGTATGGTGTGTGTGTGTTTGTGTGTGTGTGTGCTGGTGTGTTGTGTGTGTGTGTGTGTGTGTGTGTTTTGTGGTGTGTGTTGTGTTGTGTGTGTGTGTGTGTTTGTGTGTGTGTGTGTGTGTGTGGTGTTTGTGTTTGTGTTTGTTTGTGGTGTGTTGTTTTGTGTGTGTGTGTGTGTGTGGTTGTGTGTGTGGGATGTGTGTTTGGTTTGTGGTGTGTGTGTTGTTTGTGGTTTTATATCTGGGAACGTCTCTCTCCAGACGGTAGATGTTTAGGGTTTAGCACGGGCGCGAGGTCATTTCGATAACATTGGAAATTGTGGAGTCGCATATTGGGTTTGTCGATTGCTGGTCCGTCTTGAACTCGAAACTTACTCCGTCTGTGCAGATGTGGTTGTGTTGTGTGTGTGTTGTGTATGTGTGTGTTGTGTGTGTGGTATGTGTGTGTGTGTGTGTGTGTGTGTGTGTGTGTGTGTGTGTGTGTATGGTGTGTGTGTGTGTTTGTGTGTGTTTTGTTTGTGTGTGTGTGTTGTGTGTGTGTGTTGTGTGTGTTGTTGTTATGTTGTGTTGATGTGTGTGTGTGTGTGTGTTGTTGTTGTGTGTGTGTTGTGTTGTTGTGTGTGTGTGTTGTTGTGTGTGTATGTGTGTGTGTTGTGTGTGTGTGTGTGTGTGTTGTTGGTGTTGTTGTTGTGTGTTTGTGTGATGGTGTGTTGTGTTGTTGGTTTGTTTGCGTTGTGTGTTGTGTTGTGTTGTTGTTGTGTTGTGTTGTGTTGATGTTGTGTTGTGTTGCGTTGTTGTTGTTGTTGTTGTTATTGTTTTGTGATGTGTTGTGTTGTGTTGTGTTGATGTTGTGTTGTGTTGCGTTGTTGTTGTTGTTATTGTTTTGTGATGTGTTGTGTTGTGTTGTGTTGTGTTGCGTTGTTGTTGTTGTTGTTGTTATTGTTTTGTGATGTGTTGTGTTGAGTTGTGTTGTGTTGTGAGTGATTGTGTGCGTGTTTGTGTGTGTGTGTGTTTGTTTGTGTGTGTGTGTGTGTGTGTGTGTGTGTGTGTGTGTGTGTGCGTGTGTGTGTGTGTGTGGGTGTGTGAGAGAGAGAGAAAGAGAGCGCGCGCGCGCGTATACGAGGCGCACGCAGAGTTGGCAGAGATCAGTAAGGAAATCATGACACACACACAATCACACACACGCACATAATCACAAATACACACAGACATACACACACACACTTATACACACGCACATACACACACACATACACGCACACAGCACACACACACACGCACACACACAAAACACACACATACACACACACACACGCACAAACACGCACACACATACACACACGCGCACACACACACCACAACGCGCACGCACAAACACGCATTCACAATTACGCACACTCAACACCCCCCCCCCCACAAACACACAGACACACACACACATACAAACACTGACACACACAAACACACTCGCATACACATTCACACACACGCAAACACAACAAACAAACAAACACACACACACAAACACACACACGCACACACACACATACACAAACGCTAACGCTTATATCAATGGCTATTTGGTTACCTACGTCTCTTCTTCTATCTCTTTCAAATGACAGCAAACATTCTGATTTTTTTTTGTCATCTATTTTTGAAACTGACTTTCAGCAAATATCTTCCAACGTTGGAAAATGTAACTGTTTGTTTGTTTGTTTGCTTGCTTGTTTGTTTGTTTGTTTGCATGCTTGCTTGTTTGTTTGTGTGTTTGTTCGTTCGTTTGTTTGTTTGTTTGTTTGTTTATAGATAAATGAACAGTTTACTTGTCTGTTTGTTTTAGCTTCTTTCAAAGGAAACTGAAACATAATATTGACGCTTGGCGACACGGCCAACTTAAGAGTTTTAGCACTTTCAGGATAACATGTCGAAACAATTGTCACCGGAATGGTATTGTGTGCACGTTCGTGCGTACGTCCGTGCACGGGCGAGCATTTATGTGTATATATGTATATACATACATAAATACATACACACGCATACAAAAAGTTATATATATATATATAATTATGTATGTATGTACGTGCGTTTGTGTCTCCGTATTGTGTGTGTGTGTGTGTTCCGTGTGTTTTTGAGTGATTAAAGAAATCAAAACCCAGATCATAAAGGTAATGTAGGTTAATTGTTTTACGTTGGTGAGAGAGAGAGAGAGAAAGAGAGACAGACAGACAGAGACAGAGACAGACAGAGACAGACAAAGAGAGAGAGAAAGAAGAGAGTAGAGAGAGAGAGAGAGAGAAGAGAGACAGAAGAAGAGACAGAGACAGAGGAGACAAGAGAGAGACAGAGAAGAAAGAGAGACAGAGAGAGGAGAGAGAGAGAGAAGAAGAAAGAGAGAGAGAAAGATTTCAGACATTATATACAAGGGGTGCTTAAATGTGCTACAAAAGAAATAGTCAATGAAATTAGACAGCAAGATTAACAGCTACAACAAAACAGCCACTGCATATTCATCATCATCATGTGCCCTGCTGCATGGCGTTGGCAATCATGGCCCTCCACACGAATCTATACCCTGTCGCCGCAAGTACATCTTCCATCCTCTCTGTCCTCAGCCACCCTGCAAGTTCGTCCAATATTTTCTCCCTGGGTCTACCTGGTGTTCTCTTTCCCTCCAGCTTTCCTGTTGTGACCAGGTGTTCTAATTCCCCTATGCCTCACAATATGTCCTATAAATGTTGCTTGTCTTTTCTTAATCGTCTTTATTAATGGTCTTTTTGTGTCTGCCTCCTTCAAGACTGTCTCGTTTGTTTTCTTTGCTGTCCATGGAACCCTCAATATTATTTTTAGAAACGACATTTCAGTTACCTTAGTTTTGTTCTGACTTTGCGTGATGCCTCACAACCGTACAACAGTACTGGTTCTATATAACATTCAAGAACTCTCTTCCTGATGTTAATCGATAGGCATTTGTTGGTAAGAACCTTTTTAATCTTCTTGAATGCTGTTTTGGCTTGGGCGATTCTGCTGGCTATTTCTGATGTGCATCTACCGTCTGGTGAAATGACCGTTCCCAGATATTTAAACTTATCAACCTGTCTCAATGTTGTGCCATTTGCTGTTATTTTGCATGAGGAGATTTCTTGTTTTTTACTGATTATCATGACTTTAGTCTTCTTGCTATTTAGCTCCAACCCTTTATTTTTCCTTTCTATTTCTATTATATTCACAAGGTTTTGTAGGTCTTTTTTTATTTTTCTGCAATCAGCATGTGTCGTCTGTGTAACGAATGTTGTTTGTCATTCATCATCTAATTTTATCCCAGGGCATTCTACAAGGTTTCTCATGATGGTTTTTGCTGTAAAATGAAAACAAATTTGGTGACAGAACACATCCCTGCCTGACCCCTCTTTTGATATTTTGTAAAGGGCTTATATCGTTTTCTATTCTCACTGCTGCCGTTTGTTCCCAATACTTATTTCTGATTATTCTCAGATTTTTTCCATCAATATTGAGCCTTTCTACTTGGTTGATTGGCTCTTCGTGTCTTACCCGATCAAAAGCCTTGGTATAATCAACGAAGCATAAAAATAAATCCTTATTCAACGCTACTGACCTCTCTATGATAGATCTTATGATGATTAGGGCTTTAATAGTTCCTTTCCTTTCGACAAATCCACACTGTTTTACTGCTATTTCTCTTTTGATTCTGTTCCTTGTCCTCATCATGATTATTCTTAATAGGATTTTTGTTACATGACTCATCAAGCTGATTGTACAATGGAGTTCGCATTCTATAGCCCCTGTTTTCTTTGAAAGTGCAACGAAAATTGATTTTGACATATGTTTGGGGAATTTTCGGTGTCATACATTTCATTTAGGAGCACATTACGACTTTGCAATTTCTCTTATTTTAAATGCTTCATGTAGAGGCAACCCGAAATGAGAGAGAGAAGGGGGGGGGGGGGGGAGAGAAGACAGAGAAAGAGAGAGAGAGAGTGAGAAAAGAAGAAAGAGAATGAGAGGGGAAAAAGAGAGAGAGAAAACACAGAGAAGAGAGAGGGGAGAGAGAGAGAGAAGACAGGAAGAGAGAGAGACAGAGAAAGAGAGAAAACAGAACGAGAGAGAGACAGAGAGAGAAAACGGGGGAGAGGAGAGAGAAGACAGAGACAGAGAGAAGAAGAGACAGAAAGGGAGGGAGAGAGAGAAGACAGAGACAAGAGAAAGAGGAAGAGAGAAGAGAAAAGAGAGGAGAGAGAGAGAGAAGAAGAGACAAGAGAAAAAGGAGGAGAGAGAGAAAGAGAGAGAGAGAGAGGAGGAGAGAAGAGAAGAGTAAAAGAAGAAAGAAGGGAAGAAGAGCAGAGGGAGAAGAGAGAGGAAGAGAGAGGAGAGAGAGGAGAGAGAGAGAGAAGGAAAAAAAGAGGAAGACAAGAGAATTGTAGGAGAAAGGGTCCGTGTATAGGTGATCATTTTACCTGATTGTGTAATATCTACAGGTGACGTTACATCAGACTTGGAAATTGCTTCACGATACCGATCTAAATTGGGTAAAATGATTAACTCGTCTTTCTCTCCTTCGCGACCACACACACACACATACACACACATACACACACACACACACAAACACACACACACACACACAAACACACACACACACACACACACACACACACACACATACACACACACACAAACGCACACATGCACACAACACACACACACAAATACACACACATATACACATACATACACGCACAAACACACATACACACAAATACACTCACACTCACACACACACACACACACAAACACACACATATAGACGCACACACACACACAACGCATAAACAACACGCACAACATACACACAGACAGACAGATACACACACACACACACATATATATATATATATATATATATATATATATATATATATATATATACATATAAATATATGTGTGTATATATATATATGTATATGTATGTGTGTGTGAATACGAGTGTGTGTTATATACACATATACAGATACATATATAATATATATATATATATATGTATGTATGTACATGTATAAAAGCGGAATGTTTTGAAGAGAGGAAGACAGAGAGAGAGGGAGACAGAGAGAGAAAGAGAGACAGAGACACAGAGAGAAAGAGAGAGAGACAGAGACACAGAGAAAGAGAGAGAGAGAGAGACAGAGAGAAAGAGAGAGACAGACAGAGACACAGAGAGAAAGAGAGAGAGAGGGGGGGACAGAGAGAGAGAGAGAGAGAGAGAGAGAGAGAGAGACGAGAGAGAGCAGAGAGAGAGAGAGAGAGAGAGAGAGAACAGAAAGTTTTGTTTTTCAGTGTATTGATTCTGTTCCGTTCTTTGCAACGGCGAAAAGTTGAACCGAGAAACACACGAAGGAGAATTTCAACGCACTGTGAGGATTATGTTCCCTTCAAAAAAATAACCTTTGTAAAGAGTTACAAGACGCGTGCGTTTGTCTGTTTGTTGACTTCCTTGTTTATGCTTGTTTGTGTTCGTTTTCTTTAGTTTTGTTTTTCAAACTTGGATGTTGAAAAGCCCAGTGACAACGATAACAGACCGGTCAATGTGGCCAGAAGGTTAGCAGCCCTGCAGACTACTGACTGGGAATCTTAGGTTCAAATCCTCACCAGTCAATGACAACAGTACATCGGATTTTACAATTTATTCAAAAGGGATTCACCGCACTCCGGCACTTCCATACACGCTTCACCCAAATCTGTCAGCCATTATCTGGCAGATTTCCTGAGCCTGCGCAAAACCCTATGCACTGGCAAGGTCTTGAAATGAGAAAGGGATGGGGGGGGGGGGGGGGTAGAAGAGACCTATGTAACACTCAGCTGACACCACCAGAATGATGAAAGCATTAGGATGGGTATCTAACTTGCCAGGTTTATTGTCGCCCGCTGGGGTTAAACTCGAGATGTTGGTCAGATCTGAGTCCACAGCTCTATCAAAAATACCAACCATCTCTGTCTGTCTGTCCGTCTGTCTGTCTGTCCGTCTGTCTGTCTGTCTGCCTGTCTGTCTTTCTCTGTCTCTCTTTCCTGTCTCCCTCCCCCTTCTCTCTCTCTTTTTCTCCCCCCCCCCCCTCTCTCTTTCTGTCATGTGTTGATTATCTTTTTTATCAAGCATTTTGTGTTTGTACCTGTTTAGGATGGGCAATGACCTAAAAATACATAACCATTCCCCCCCCTCTCTCTCTCTCTTTCGCTGTCTCTGTCTCTCTTTAGCTGTCTCTGTCTCTCTGTCTCTATCTCTGTCTCTCTCACTCTCTCTATCTCTTTCTCTGTCTCTGTCTCTATGTCTCTGTCTATCTGTCTGCCTGGCTGTCACTCTCTCTCACTTCTCTGTCTCGCTCTCGATCTCCCTCTCTCTCTCTTCTCTCTCTCTCTCTCTCTGTCTCGCTCTCTCTCTCTAATGAATGCTGTTACTTTTTGACAGCCTTGTGTATTATATCGTTTTACTGATTTATGGAACTTTTTTTTTTTAGTATTTTTAAAAGCTATTCAAGTGTGAAGGTGATAAGTTGTAGCGCTGGAAAATTAAATACTGCTGTCACTGTCATTGTCATTGCTATTGTCACTGTCTCTTTTAAATACAGATACACACACACACACACACACACACACACACACACACACACACACACACACACACACACACACACACACACACACACACACACACACACATACTCACTCACTCACACAGACACAAGCACGCAATACAAAAGAGTCAACAATAGAAACACACCATTGTTTAAAAACAAGACTGAGTTACGAAACTTTGTATGACAATGTTGATCAATCTATTCACTATCTGTTAACTAGATATCGTAATTTTCATCTATCCATTAACTTGACGTCATACTGGTCAGCTGTGGGGATGCCATGGAGCTCTTTCAGTATAAACAGCATCCCCCACCTTCTGGAAATTCTGTGCTAGATTAAAGCCCTTGACATTCTGTGCTAGATTAAAGCCCTTGACATTCTGTGCTAGATATTTCCTCTTTTCTGACACTGTCTTTGTTTCTTGCTTGTTCCTTTGTTTTCTGTCATTTCTTCCTATCATTTTGTGCCTTGCTGGTCCATTCACCTGTATGTGTTCGATAAAGTCTTACATACTTTTTCTTAGGCAGGCATTAAGTGCATTTTTTTGCTTTAAGGAGATGAGACATGCGGAAACAATTTTAGGTAATTTATGCCCGTTTTTATATATGTTTTGGTGTCCTTAGGCATGCTTAAATTTGTAATTAGTTGTGTTTTTTAAATCACCTCTACCATAAATTGGACGGAATGGTCAACATTGGAGGCATGTCCTTAGATTGTGTATGCACGAATGCATTGATATGTGTACTTAATTTTCTTTTCTTTTTTTTTTCCTATTGAAGTTTTGTGTCTTTTGAAGCGGTTGTAGCCCTGATATGGCTCTACGCAGTCGGCTGGGCTTTAAACAACAATAACAGTAACAGTAACTTGATGTTATACATTTCCTCTATCTGTTAAGTTGAGATGGTGATGTTCATCTACATGTTAACTTGATATCATAATGTGTACTTATCTGTTGTTTAACATGCTGCACAGAGATCGGATGGCATGGTAAGAGAATAACGTGTGTTGTGTTGCCCACGTGTGTGTATGTGTGTGTGTGTGTGTGTGTGTGGTGTGTGTTGTGTGTGTGTGTGTGTGTGTGTGTGTGTATGTGTGTGTGTGTGTGTATGTGTGTGTGTGTGTGCTTGTGTGTGTGTGTGTATGTGTTTGTGTGTGTGTTGTATGTGTGTGTGTGTGTGTATGTGCGTGTGTCCGTGTGCGTGTTTGCGTGTGTGTGTGAGTGACAGCGTACGTGCGTGTGTGGATGCCTGTGTCTGTGTGAGACTGAACGTGTGCGTGTATGTGTGTGTGCATGTGTGTGTGTGTATGTCTGTATGTGTGCGTGCGTGTATGTGTCTGTGTGTGCGTGCGTGCATATGTGTGTGTGAGTGAATGTGTGCGTGTATGTGTATTTGTGTGTGTGTGTGTGTGTATGTAATATATATATATATATATATAATATATATATATATGTGTGTGTGTGTGTGTGTGTGTGTGTGTGGATGTCTCTCTGTCTGTCTGTCTGTCTGTCTTTCACTCTCTCTCTCTCACTCACTCACTCACTCTCTCTCTCCTTTGTTCCTATAACTTTGTTCATTTAACTCTCTCTTTTAATTATTCACAAGTTTCTATTTCTGTTGCTCCTCTCCCCCCCCCCCCCCCTCTCTCTCTCTCTCTCTCTCTCCCTCTCCGTTTCTCACTCTCTTTCGCTAATTCTCTCCCTCTGTCCTTTTCCCTAAATGTCCACGAGAGTTATAAAAACGCGTTTTTGTTTTTAATCTGATGATGAATTTGAGTCGAAGCTTGATTTTGTAGCAAAGGATTTTCCGTACTGTAACATCACATTTAATCTGATGATAAATTTCAATTGAAACCTTGTTTGGATAACGAAGGATTTTTTTTTCTGTTTTATAAAATCACATTACTTTTATCGCTAATCATGATTGACTTATGTCTGTGTTTTAATGTAGTTTGTAATGATGATATGTGCGAGTGTTGAACCCAGTGGATGAATGTTGTGATTTCCAACTTGGATTGATAAAGCAGTAGTGTATATTGTGTTGTGTTTGTATTGCATTGCTTGTATTGCATTATTGTGTTTGTTCTGTTGTGTTACGTTGCGTTGGATTGTATTGCATTGTATCGTTTTGTATTGTATTGCATTGTATCGTATCGTGTCGTTTCGTATCGTATTATATTGTATTGTATTGTATTGTATTGTATTGTATTGCAATGCATCATATCGCATTATCTTGTCTTGTATTCTACTGTATTGTACTATCGTTTTCCTAACACCATTAATCGGTTAAGTGCGTGTTTTATTCGTGCCATATCCCTTTTGGACGAAGAGTGTCATTTGAACGGTTTGAATAAACCCGTGCTCTTTAGGCTGTTGTGCTTCAAAGTTGTTTATTTTTTTCAAACGAGAGGGTAAGCACTTACAGGTAAAAACTGCACCGTGTAGATATGTTTTGCGTTTCCTGAATTCTCTGGTTTCATCATTTTTATTTGCCTGTGTATTGATTTTCTTCTTTAGATGTGGTTGCCCCCCTGTGTGTGTGTGTGTGTGTGTGTGTGTGTGTGTGTGTGTGTGTGTGTGTGTGTGTGTTGTGTATGTGTGTGTGTGTGCGCGTGCATATGTGTATGTGTGTGTGTTAGTTTGTGGATGTATGAGTGTGAATGAGTGTGTGTGTTTTGTGTGTGTGTGTGTGCGTGTGTGTGTGCGTGTATGTGTGTGTGTATGTGTAGTGTGTGTGTGTGTGTGTATGTGTGTGTGTGTGTGTGTGCGCGCGTGCGCGCGTGCATATGTGCATGTGTGTGGTTAGTTTGTGGATGTATGAGTGTGTGTATGTGTGTGTGTGTGTGTGTGCGTGTGTGTGTGTGTGTGTGTGTGTGTGTGTGTGTGTGTGTGTGTGTGTGTGTGTGTGTGTGTGTGTGTGGTCACCCGTGTGTGGATATGTGCTTGCATGTGTATCCGTGTGTTTTGTTTGTTTGTTTGTCTGTCTGTACCTACGTATATGTGTGTCTGTCTGTACCTACGTATATGTGTATATGTGTCTGTGTGAACGTTTAGAATGCGCCTACGAGTGAGTAACACGTAGTATGTTATTTTACAAGACTAACAGTGTGACTGCATGATCACTGACTGATCGATCGACCAGTTGATTGAGTTATGGATTGATTGATTGATTTCCTGATCTAAATTGAATAAAAAATCTTTCTGTTCACTATGCAATACAGAGATCGGAAGAAATGGTAAGTTATAATGACTTTTCTGTTTTTTCGTACTCTGTCTGTCTGTCGTCTGTCTGTCTGATGTAGTGTATGTATATAGATATGTTGTTGTAGTATGTATGTATGTATGTATGACATGGATGTATATGTATGTATGTATGTATGTATGTATGTATATATGCATGTCTGTTTGTCTGTCTGTCTGTCTGTATAGTATGATTATGTATGTAGTATGTAGGTAGGTAGTAGTAGTATGTATGTATGTAGTATGTAATGTATGTATGTATAATGTATGTATATGTATGTATATGTATGTATGTATGTATGTATGTATAGTATGTATTATGATATGTATATTATGTTTGATAATGTATGTATTATGTATGGTATGTAGTGTATGTATAATATATTATGTATATGTATGATGTATGTAAACGATTATGTATGTATGTATGTAATGTTATATACATTTATGTAATGTATGTATTAGTATGTATGATGTATTATAGTATGTATATGATATGTATATTGTGTGTTTCTCCCTTCCCTTCCCCTTTCACTCTCTCCCCCCTCCCTCTCTCCTCCCTCCCCTCTCTCTCTCTCTCGTATCTTTATTACCACTCCCAAAACTCAAGTTATTCCATGATCATAGTTCAAATATAGTCTCTGAGTCATCTATAGAAGGACATATCTGTCTATTTTTAGCCTGATTACACGCCTGTTTTGTGCATACAAAGCCCTGAAATTCGATATTTTTAATCTACTAGCCTTTGGCTGGTACTTATAAAAATTTTACTAGAAAAACTGACAATTTTCACCAGTTAAAATATAAACCAAGCCACTCAATACCAAGCTCTGCTATGAGATTTTACTTGCACAGGCTGATTTAGCATAGGGGTGAGGGGGGAGGGGGCAGGGGGAGAGGCAAGGCAAAATAAAGACAGCACTGGATTTCTTCAAATTTTATATTCCAGTGAAAATAGAAATACAGTTTAACAGAAAGCTAAAAAAAAAAAAAAGGATTGTGCTGAAAATAAAAAGTAGCAAAGATGAATAAATACATACATAAACAAACAAACAAACACAAACACAAACATTGAATGAATAAATAAATAAGTAATATAAAAATAAACAAATAGATAAACAAACAAACAAACAAACAAACAAACATTGAATGAATAAATAAATAAGTAAAATATAAATAAACAAATAAACAAACAAACAAACAAACAAAAACAGAACAGTCTTTCGATTTCAGACTCTGCTTTAGTTTGTTTCTTGTATAAGTTTTTCGTACTCCTAGATCAGGTCCAGACAATGGGCCACTCAGTGTATTGGAGCTGTTTTGGCCTGGGAGAGGAGGTGGTGGACTTAATGCAGCGTGCTCGCGGTTTTTTAAAATTTTTTTTATTATTATTATTTTATTTTTTTATATAAGTTTTTTAACCAGATTTCTCACTCAGTTGTTTGTCATCAACTTTGTTCACACTGTGACCAGCCACGTAAACTTCTTCTTCCATTTGGGAAAAAGCTTCGTTGACTCGTGATCACTTGCTTTTCTTCCCAGTAGAAGTTTCTGATACAACGGCCGTAGCTTTTGAGCGCTTTATCACAGACATGTGGCTTTTACGACAGGAAGTGCAAGGTCACTGTTTACCTTAACCGTAAAGCTGATGACTGGACCGAAAACCGCGAAAAATGTAAAACCTAATCGAGGTACTCGAGAACGGATCGGAAAACTCGCGAAACAATGTAAGCCTAATCGAGGTACGCGAGTAACTGGATCGGAAAACTCGCGAAACAATGTAAGCCTAATCGAGGTAGGCGAGTAACTGGATCGGAAAACTCGCGAAACAATGTAAGCCTAATGAGTAGGCAGTAACTGGATCGAAACTCGCGAAACATGTAAGCCTATCGAGTACCGGTAACTGATCGGAAAACTCGCGAAACAGCGTAAGTTTAATGAGGTACGGGGACAGATTCAGACCCTTATTGCGAACTCGCCACTGATGAACGAAGTTTTATTTTTACCCGACAAATATTTTTTTGTTCTCGTCTTGGCAAATAAAAATACTCACCAGTTTCCAGGCTGATACATTTGTGTGAGACATTTATACAGGCGGCTATTTTTATCATTAATTGCCACTCCACCAGCACTTGTTCTTACCGTTTGTTGTTCTCATTATTGCCGTTAAAGGTGTTGGCGGTGATAGTGGTGATCTTTTATAATCATCGTCGTCGTCGCCGTCATGATGATATGATAATGATGATGATTATGAGACGGACGACGACGACATCATCATTATCATCGTCGTCGTCGTCGTCGTTGTCATTATCATCATCGTCCGTCGTCGTCATCATCACCATCATTACTGTCATCATTGTCCGTCGTCACTATCATCATCATCGTATCCGTCGTCGTCATCATTGTCATCATCATTATCAATAGTATCATTGCTATGTCATTATTGTTATTATTTTTTTTGTTACAAGTGGTTTCATTATTGTTATTATTTTTTACAATTTGTTTCTACTTTATTTCTCTAGTTTTAATGAATGCATTTCGGCTTTTTGTTTGTATGTTTACATAGATATCTATAACAGCAATGGCTAGCTATAAGGCAGATCCTTAGGGACTTGAATTAATGCTTCCAACCTTGAATCGTAAAGCGACTGCGGTTTCAAATATCTGCGCCAGTCTTTTGTTTTCTTGGTGAGAGAATGTTTTGTTCTGTCTCGTTTTCTTCTTGTCTGTGTGGTTATATTCTCTGCTTCTGTCCTTGTGTTTTTTCTCTGCCCACTCACCTCCTCTCTCTCTCTCTCTTCCTCTCTCTCTCTCTCTCTCCCTCCTCTCTCTCTCTCTTTCTTTCAAACTTTTTATACACCATCTTTATTTGACATTTCATTTGTACTTTGTTTGTCTGATATTTTCAAATATATGGTATTGTTCCATTTAAAGTTTACAGATATAAAACCAAACAACTTTTTTTGGGGGGGGGGGGGGGGAGGGGATGAAGTTTCAAGAACAGTAACAGAATTAGATTGTCTTCTGCCCCAAGACAGGGAAAGCTGGGTTCTCTGCCATGAATGCCTACCACACACAAATGCACACACACACACACGCACATGTCGCGCGCGCACACACACACACACACACACCACACGTACACATGTACAGACGCGCGAACACGCACACGCACACACATACATACATACAGATGTATGAATGCGCGTAAGCACAAACATACACACTCGCGCATATTCTCTTTCACATACACACACGCGCGCGCCGCGCAATTACACACCACACACACACACATACACACACGCTCAGAAGAGAGAGACAGAGACAAGAGAAGAGAGAGGACAAGAGAGAGAGAGAGACAGGCAGACAGACAGACAGATCTGCACAGCAACATCAAAAGAAATGTTTCCACACTTAAGGTTGGACAAGTGTAGGCATTTTTTTTATTTGCGACATCTGAGCAGAAGACAAGTGTTTTAAACTTTTTGTCTTTTGCTTTGATGGAGTTTTTGTCACAGGGAAGTACATTACACGTGCTGACAAAACTGTGTCAATACAATGAATACGTTCACAACACGAACCAGAAAAACACAAAAACAGAATTAGAGCACGTGTTTACAATAACAAAGCCAGACAGACCGGAACTTGTGGACAGCTGGTCTTTGTCAAGCGTATACAAAACACAACAAAGAATAAATGCACAACAATTAGCACAAAAAACAAACAGACAAACAAAGCAGTAGACAACTTCCCAAACGTGGTGTTAGCAGGAGAAAATGGCAGATGTGTACATCACATTCACGACATAAATTATTGAATGATTTGTTCTCTCTCTCTCTCTCTCTCTCTCTCTCTCTGTCTCTCTCTGTCTCTCTCTTGTCTCTGTCTCTCTCTGTCTCTCTCTGTCTCTGTCTCTCTCTCTCTCTCGTTCTTCTCTCCCCGTATGTCTCTGTCGGTCTGTCTGTCTGTCTCTCTCTCTCTTTCTCTGTCTGTCTCTCTCTCTCTTTCTCTGTCTCTCTCCCTTTTTCTGTGTCTCTCTCCTTCTCTGTCTCTCTCTTTCTCTGTCTCTCTCTCTCTCTCTCTTTCTCTGTCTCTCTTTCTCTGTCTCTCTCCCTCTTTCTGTGTCTCTCTCCTCTGTCTCTCTTTCTCTCTCTCTCTCCCACCTCTCTCGCTCTCTCTCTCTTTCCCCTCTCTCTTTATTATTCTGTTTTTCTGTATGTCTTCCACTGAACGGACAATTTTACTGTGACGATCTTCCCTTGTACCAATTTTGTGTGACTATGTCTGGGTTTTCTATGTTGCAATGTTTTATTTTGGTTTTTGTCGTTAATGGCGGTGTTCTTCTTTCTTTATAAACTGCACCATCCCCGTGTTACTACCCTCACGCTGCTTACTTTGGCTCTGCTACACACCTCCATACTTTTCGACACTCGATACTGAGATCACATGAGACCAGGCATCAAGGCCACAGAATCTGGGACTTTTTTTTCATTACGTTAAACTATGATGATAGAAATGATAGTGATAATGCTGTGGGGTTATGTTTTTCTTATCAAACTGATTAACAAGCTTCGCTGTATGTTTACTTTCATAACAAATCTTGGTATCAGTCAGGCCTGAAAGAGACAGACACCTGTGGTGCTGGTACGGTAATTCGAGCAACAGAACACCACCTATGACGCGCCCATAAAGTGGATGAGACTTGACTGTGTGGTCCCACCCTTCCCAGCAAGCCCATAGCAAGCCCAGCTCTGGGTACATGCCTGACCGGCCGAATAATCCCACATGATATTTGGTACTGGTGGGGATTCAAACTCACGACTCCCAGTCATTAGATTTTTGCACTCACCACTTCGACATGTCGCCCTGGTTCTTTTGTAGTGTGTGTGTGTGTGTGTGTGTGTGTGTGTGGTGTGTGTGTGTGTGTGTGTGTGTAGTGTGTGTGTGTGTGTGTGTGTTGTGTGGTGTGTGTGTGTGGTGTGTGTACAGTTATTTTTCCGATTTTATATTCGTGTCTTCGTTTTTTGTTGTTTTTGTTGTTGTGTGTGTGTGTGTGTGTGTGTGTGTGTGTGTGGTGTGTGTTGTGTGTGTGTGTGTGATGTGTGTGTGTGTGGTGTGTGTGTTGTGTGTGTGTGTGTGTGTGTGGACAGTTATTTTTCCGTTTTTATATTCGGTGTCTTTGTTTTGTTTTTTGTTTGTGTGTGTGTGTGTGTGTGTGTGTGTGTGTGCGCGTGCGTGCGTCGTGCGTGCGTGCGTGCGTGCGTGTGTGTGTGTGTGTGTGTGTGTGGTGTGTGTGTTTTTTTGTTTTTGATATGCGATTCATTTTAAAATAGCGATTTTAAAACGTCAATCTGGCGTTTGGATGCGTCTTCATCATAAGATCATTATCTACATTTATGCCTTTATTTTTTTTCTAGTTTTTCAGTTGTCGGTTGTTAGGTTTTTTTGTTGTTTTTTTTATTGTATTTTATCTTCGATATGAAAGTATTTCAATTGTTTTGATGCATCACATTACAGAGTTAGTGTCCATGGTTACGTTTATGTCCTTTACAGCTCATTCATTCAGAGAGATTGCAATAGGATGTAAAATGTACCATGGACATTACCATCCTCATCATCGTTATTCTCCTCCTCCTAACCATCATCATCATCTTCGTCCTCCTCTTAATCATCATCAGGATCATTGGTATCATCATCATCATCGTCGTCGTAGTCGTCGTTGTCGTCGTCGTCTTCGTCGAAGTCGTCCATCGTCATCGTCATCATCGTCGTCGTTGTCATCATCATTATTATTACTGATGTTACTGTTGTTGTTGTCTTTATTATTACTGTCATAATTATCACTATTATTATGATGATCATCATCATTATCAATGTAGCTGGTCACTGTGGTGCAGTGGTAAGTGCAACGGATTGGCATCTGGAAGGCCGTGGGTTCGAACCCTTATCAGTCCTGTGGAAATTATTGTGGGATTTTTCGCCCCGGCTGGCTCCAAGCGCGCTAAGGGAAGACAGGGACCACACAGTCAAGTCTACACTTCACGGATGTGTGTCGCTGAAAATGTTGTTCATATTTCAGGTGTCTGTATTTCTCGAGCCTGGTTGACACCAGGATATATTATGAAAGAGAGCATAGGCTGCAGCCCGGCCACCTAGTCTCAGTCTACTTAGAATGAAGCTGCATAGCATCACGATTATCGTCCCCATCGTCATCATCACCATGGCATTATATAAGTTTCCAACACTCTAACGGCCACTGAAGTGGCAAAGGTAACGAAACAGCTTGACTGATTCTTTTAAAGGATCATCGAACTCAGGCAGTTTTCTTTGTGCTCATCTTCTTTTCTCTAGTCTTCTACGCCACGTTATTAGCCGCAGAAGCTAGCACAGATTTTACAATGGATCGATGAATGAAAGACGATGAGGATGATAATCATGATCCTTTGGAGTTCCATCTAGGACTGAGACGTTACAAGGCTGTTTTCTACTATTATGACATATCCGGGAGTAAACCAGGCCCAAGAGATACAGACACCTGCGGTGTTGGTCAGAAGATTTAAGCAGTATTTACGATGACATATCCGTGAAGTGCATGAGTCTCGATTGCGTGGTCTCAGTCCTCCCATGAGCTCACAGCACTGTCAACTCTGGATAGGAGCTGGTTAGAGCCGAAAAATCCCACAATGACTTTGAAAAGACTGATGGGGATTTGAACCCACAAACTTCCAGTCTGTAGTCCTTTGCGCTAGCAATTGCACAACGGCGACACAACTCACAAAGTCATCATATGTCAAATAATGATAGTAGTGGTATTGGAGGCCTGATTGGCGTAGAGATAGAGCTCCCTTTCTTTCAAACTGACTGCGCGAGCTCCAGTCTCACTCTAACAAATTTGTGCGTGTGGCCTTCAGTCCACCCAGCTGCGAATGGGTACCTGAACCTGTTCAGGGTTGGGAAGACAAAGCATCGAGGGAGAAGAGATGAGCACCATCCTTGTGATGCTGGCCCCAAGAAAAGTTGAGGTTTTGTACCACCTCACTCCCGACAACCTCAGGATTATGAAACAACTTTGCTATCTTTGTCTGTCCCCGTTAGTGAACAACACACAGATAACCGTTATATCTTTTACTGTCCCCGTTAGTGAACAACACATAGATAACCGTTATATCTTTTACTGTCCCCGTTATGAACAACACACAGATAACCGTTATATCTTTTATTGTCCCCGTTAGTGAACAACACACAGATAACCGTTGTGTCTTTTACTGTCCCCGTTAGTGAACAACACACAGATAACCGTTACATCTTTTACTGTCCCTGTTAGTGAACAACACACAGATAAACCGTTATATCTTTTACTGTCCCTGTTAGTGAACAACACACAGATAACCGTTATATCTTTTACTGTCCCCGTTAGTGAACAACACACAGATAACCGTTATATCTTTTACTGTCCCTGTTAGTGAACAATACACAGATAACCGTTATATCTTTTACTGTCTCCGTTAGTGAACAACACACAGATAACCGTTATATCTTTTACTGTCCCTGTTAGTGAACAACACACAGATAACCGTTAATCTTTTACTGTCCCCGTTAGTGAACAACACATAGATAACCGTTATATCTTTTACTGTCCCCGTTAGTGAACAACACACAGATAACCGTTATATCTTTTACTGTCCCCGTTAGTGAACAACACATAGATAACCGTTATATCTTTTACTGTCCCCGTTAGTGAACAACACACAGATAACCGTTATATCTTTTACTGTCCCTGTTAGTGAACAACACACAGATAACCGTTATATCTTTTACTGTCCCTGTTAGTGAACAACACACAGATAACCGTTATATCTTTTACTGTCCCCGTTAGTGAACAACACACAGATAACCGTTATATCTTTTACTGTCCCCGTTAGTGAACAACACACAGATAACCGTTATATCTTTTACTGTCCCCGTTAGTGAAAAACACACAGATAACCGTTATATCTTTTACTGTCTCCGTTAGTGAACAACACACAGTTAACCGTTATATCTTTTACTGTCCCCGTTAGTGAACAACACACAGATAACCGTTATATCTTTTACTGTCCCCGTTAGTGAACAACACACAGATAACCGTTATATCTTTTACTGTCCCTGTTAGTGAACAACACACAGATAACCGTTATATCTTTTACTGTCCCCGTTAGTGAACAACACACAGATAACCGTTATATCTTTTACTGTCCCCGTTAGTGAACAACACACAGATAACCGTTATATCTTTGTCTGTCCCCGTTAGTGAACAACACACAGATAACCGTTATATCTTTTACTGTCCCCGTTAGTGAACAACACACAGATAACCGTTATATCTTTTACTGTCCCCGTTAGTGAACAACACACAGATAACCGTTATATCTTTTACTGTCCCCGTTAGTGAACAACACACAGATAACCGTTATATCTTTTACTGTCCCCGTTAGTGAACAACACACAGATAACCGTTATATCTTTTACTGACCCCTTAGTGAACAACACACAGATAACCGTTATATCTTTTACTGTCCCCGTTAGTGAACAACACACAGATAACCGTTATATCTTTTACTGTCCCCGTTAGTGAACAACACACAGATAACCTTATATCTTTTACTGTCCCCGTTAGTGAACAACACACAGATAACCGTTGTGTCTTTTTCTGTCCCCGTTAGTGAACAACACACAGATAACCGTTATATCTTTTACTGTCCCCGTTAGTGAACAACACACAGATAACCGTTATATCTTTTGCTGTCCCCGTTAGTGAACAACACACAGTTAACCGTTATATCTTTTACTGTCCCTGGTAGTGAACAACACACAGATAACCGTTATATCTTTTACTGTCCCCGTTAGTGAACAACACACAGATAACCGTTATATCTTTTGCTGTCCCCGTTAGTGAACAACACACAGTTAACCGTTATATCTTTTACTGTCCCTGTTAGTGAACAACACAGCAAACAGCCTTTATTTTTATATCTTCAGCCACCCTTATATACATTTGCCCCCCCCCCTCTTTATTAGATAACTCAGCAAACAACCTGTCTCTCTTTTCAGCGCCCCCCCCCCTCTTTACTGAATAACTCACAAGCAGACAACCTTTGTATCTGTTTCATCTCCCCCCCCCCCCTCTACTGAATAATTGAGCAGACAACCTTTATGTCTTTTTCAGCCCCCCCCCCCCCTTACTGAATAACTCAGCAGACAACCTTATGTCTTTTCAGCCCCCCACCCCTTTACTGAATAACTCAGCAGACAACCTTATGTCTTTTTCAGCCCCCCCCCCCTTTACTGAATAACTCAGCAGACAACATTTATTCTTTTCAGGCCCCCCCCCCTTTACTGAATAACTCAGCAGTCAACCTTTATGTCTTTTTCAGCCCCCCCCCCTTTACTGAATAACTCAGCAGTCAACCTTTATGTCTTTTTCAGCCCCCCCCCCCTTTACTGAATAACTCAGCAGTCAACCTTTATGTCTTTTTCAGCCCCCCCCCCCTTTACTGAATAACTCAGCAGACAACCTTTATGTCTTTTTCACCCCCCCCCCTTTACTGAATAACTCAGCAGACAACCTTTATGTCTTTTTCACCCCCCCCCCCTTTACTGAATAACTCAGCAGCAACCTTTATGTCTTTTTCAGCCCCCCCCCCCTTTACTGAATAACTCAGCAGACAACATTTATGTCTTTTTCACCCCCCCCCCCTTTACTGAATAACTCAGCAGACAACCTTTATGTCTTTTTCACCCCCCCCCCCTTTACTGAATAACACAGACAACCTTTATGTCTTTTTCACCCCCCCCCCTTTACTGAATAACTCAGCAGACAACATTTTATGTCTTTTTCACCCCCCCCCCTTTACTGAATAACTCAGCAGACAACCTTTATGTCTTTTTCAGCCCCCCCCCCCTTTACTGAATAGCTCAGCAGATCAACTTTATGTCTTTTTCAGCTCCGCCCCCCTTTACTGATAACTCACACACCTTTAGCTTTTCACTCGCCCCTTTACTGAAACTCAGCAGACAACCTTTATGTCTTTTTCAGCTCCGCCCCCTTTACTGAATAACTCAGCAGACAACCTTTATGTCTTTTTCAGCCTCCCCCCCTTTACTGAATAACTCAGCAGACAACTTTATGTCTTTTTCAGCTCCCCCCCCCCTTTACTGAATAACTCAGCAGACAACCTTTATGTCTTTTTCAGCCCCCCCCCCCCCTTTACTGAATAACTCAGCAGACAACCTTTATGTCTTTTTCAGCTCCCCCCCCCCTTTACTGAATAACTCAGCAGACAACCTTTATGTCTTTTTCAGCCTCCCCCCCCCCTTTACTGAATAACTCAGCAGACAACCTTTATGTCTTTTTCAGCCCCCCCCCCCTTACTGATATACTCAGCAGACAACATTTATGTCTTTTTCAGCCCCCCCCCCTTACTGAATAACTCAGCAGACAACACTTTATGTCTTTTTCAGCCCCCCCCCCTTTACTGAATAACTCAGCAGAAACCTTTATGTCTTTTCAGCCCCCCCCCCCTTTACTGAATAACCACAGTCACATTTATGTGTTTTTCAGCCCCCCCCCCCTTTACTGAATAACTCAGCAGACAACCTTTATGTCTTTTTCAGCCCCCCCCCCCCCTTTACTGAATAACTCAGCAGACAACCTTTATGTCTTTTACAGCTCCGCCCCCTTTACTGAATAACTCAGCAGACAACATTTATATAGATTTTCTTCTGTTCCCCTTTCTGAACAACACAACAGACAAAATTGTGTCTTTTTCAGCCCCCCCTTTCTCCACCTAAGTGAACAACACAGCAGACAACATTGATTTTTTTAGCCCCCCTTACTGAACAACACAGCAGACAACATTGATATTTTTAGCCCCCCTTACTGAACAACACAGCAGACAACATTAATTTTTTTAGCCCCCCTTACTGAACAACACAGCAGACAACATTGATTTTTTTAGCCCCCCTTACTGAACAACACAGCAGACAACATTAATATCTTTATTTAGCCCCCCTTACTGAACAACACAGCAAGACAACATTGATTTTTTTTTAGCCCCCCTTACTGAACAACACAGCAGACAACATTAATATCTTTATTTAGCCCCCCTTACTGAACAACACAGCAGACAACATTCATATCTTTATTTAGCCCCCCTTACTGAACAACACATCAGACAACAATATTTTTTTAGTCCCCTTACTGAACAACACAGCAGACAACATTAATTCTTTAGCCCCCCGTACTGAACAACACAGCAGACAACATTAATTTTTAGCCCCCTTACTGAACAACACAGCAGACAACATTAATTTTTAGCCCCCTTACTGAACAACACAGCAGACAACATTAATTTTTTAGCCCCCTTACTGAACAACACAGCAGACAACATTAATTTTTTAGCCCCCTTACTGAACAACACAGCAGACAACATTAATTTTTTAGCCCCCCTTACTGAACAACACAGCAGACAACATTGATTTTTTAGCCCCCTTACTGAACAACACAGCAGACAACATTGATTTTTTTAGCCCCCCTTACTGAACAACACAGCAGACAACATTAATTTTTAGCCCCCCTTACTGAACAACACAGCAGACAACATTGATTTTTTTAGCCCCCCTTACTGAACAACACAGCAGACAACATTGATTTTTTTAGCCCCCCTTACTGAACAACACAGCAGACAACATTGATTTTTTTAGCCCCCCTTACTGAACAACACAGCAGACAACATTGATTTTTTTAGCCCCCCTTACTGAACAACACAGCAGACAACATTAATATCTTTTTTTAGCCCCCCTTACTGAACAACACAGCAGACAACATTAATATCTTTATTTAGCCCCCCTTACTGAACAGCACAGCAGACAACATTGATTTTTTTAGCCCCCCTTACTGAACAACACAGCAGACAACATTAATATCTTTTTTTAGCCCCCTTACTGAACAACACAGCAGACAACATTAATATCTTTATTTAGCCCCCCTTACTGAACAACATAGCAGACAACATTAACTTTTTAGTCCCCTTACTGAACAACACAGCAGACAACATTAATTCTTTAGCCCCCCTTACTGAACAACACAGCAGACAACATTAATTTTTTAGCCCCCTTACTGAACAACACAGCAGACAACATTAATTTTTAGCCCCCCTTACTGAACAACACAGCAGACAACATGAATTTTTTAGTCCCCTTACTGAACAACACAGCAGACAACATTAATATCTTTTTTTAGCCCCCCTTACTGAACAACACAGCAGACAACATTAATATCTTTATTTAGCCCCCCTTACTGAACAACACAGCAGACAACATTAATATCTTTATTTAGCCCCCCTTACTGAACAACACAGCAGACAACATTAATTTTTTAGCCCCCTTACTGAACAACACAGCAGACAACATTAATATCTTTTTTTAGCCCCCCTTACTGAACAACACAACAGACAACATTAATATCTTTATTTAGCCCCCCTTACTGAACAACACAGCAGACAACATTAATATCTTTATTTAGCCCCCCTTACTGAACAACACAACAGACAACATTAATATCTTTATTTAGCCCCCCTTACTGAACAACACAACAGACAACATTAATATCTTTATTTAGCCCCCCTTACTGAACAACACAGCAGATAACATTAATATCTTTGTTTAGCCCCCCTTACTGAACAACACAGCAGACAACATTAATTTTTTAGCCCCCTTACTGAACAACACAGCAGACAACATTAATTTTTTAGCCCCCTTACTGAACAACACAGCAGACAACATTAATTTTTTAGCCCCCCTTACTGAACAACACAGCAGACACCATTAACTTTTTAGTCCCCCTTACTGAACAACACAGCAGACACCATTAACTTTTTAGTCCCCTTACTGAACAACACAGCAGACAACATTGATTTTTTTAGCCCCCTTACTGAACAACACAGCAGACATCTTTTATATAGATCTTGTTCTGTCCTTTTGTCTGTTCCCCTTACTGAACAACACAGCAGACAGGCAAAGTCTACATCTTTTTCAACCCCTCTCCACACACTACCACCCACAGCACACTGGTTGGTCTTACCGGTTCATTCTACCGGTTATTGCTGTTGTATTGTTGCTGTGACTTGATCGTATTGTTTTGTTTTTGATGTTAGAAACAAACTTTCTTGAACAGTATCAGGTAAAAAACGATCAATTACGTCTCTGTAGTGAACATTTTCAGCTGGTGTGTGTGTGTGTGTGTGTGTGTGTGTGTGTGTGTGTGTGTGTGTGCGTGGTGTGTGTTGTGTGTGTGTGTATGTGTGTGTGTTTGTGTGTGTATGTGTGTTGTGTGTGTGTTTGTTTGGTGTGTGTGTGTGTGTGTGTGTGTGTGTGTGTGTGTGTGTGTGTGTGTGTGTGTGTGTGTGTGTGTGTGGTGTGTGTGTGTGTTGTGTGTGGTGTTGTGTGTGTGTGTGTGTCTGATGTAACATGTCAGTGTGTTGTGTTAAAAGTGAGTGTATGTGTTATGCGAGAGGCGATCTGTTGTGTGTGAGGGCAGGTGGAATTGTAGTTGTGTTGTGTTGTGTGTGTTGTGTGTTTGTGTCTGTGTGTGTGCTGCTGTCTGCTCGTTTGTCTGTGTTGTTGTGTCCGATTAGGTGTTTTTGTCTTTCTGTTGTCTGTCGTTGTTTGCTTTTTCGAATGTCTTCTGTCTTTCTTGTTCTCTGTCTGGTGCTGTCTGGGTTCTGCCGTTCCGCTCTTCTTCTCTGCACATAGCTCTTTTCCCTTCTTCTGACTGTCTGTCTTTTGTCTGGTCTCTTGTGTATGTCATGTCGTGTCTGTCTGTCCTGTTCTGTATGTTTTGTCGGTCATTAGTGTACTGCCCTTTCTGTCTGTCTGTTCTGCTTGCTTTTGTCTGTCTGCTGTCTGTATTTGCGTCGTCACTGTGTGTATGTCGTGCTGTCGAGTCTGTTCTTGTTTCTGTTCGCCCTTGTAATTCTCTCCGGTTGTCATTATTGTGAATGTAATGTGATGTGTGTGTGTTGTGTGTGTATGTGCGTGCGCCGAGCGTGTGTATGGTGCGCGGGTGTCTGTGGTAATAATCACACGGTTATGTCATTATCTCTAAGTCAATTAATGTAGATGCCATAAGGTACATGCAACGAACATGTGCACTCAAAGTTGTACAGTGACATCCAATGCACAGAACACATACACACACCACACACACACACAACACACACACACACACAACACACACACACACACACACACACACACACAACACAACACACACACACACACACACACACACACACACACAACACACACACACACACACACACTCTCAACAGCGTCTCCGCGTAATAACACCCACATTCACATCCACGCACACACGATCTGTATGGTATATGCATATATCATTGTCAAGATATTAAACAAGCTAGAAAAGAGAACATCGAATTTATATACATACATATACATATGTGTATAAATGAATCGAATTTACATATATACATATGTATAATATGATCATTTTTCAGGACCCCCAGGTCAGCCAGGAGAGAAGGGAGAGGTTGGAGATCCAGGTGACATGATGACACATTGTATCATTAGACATATCACTGTCTGTCTGTCTGTCTGACTGTATCTGTCTGTCTGTCTGTCTGTTTGTCTGACTATCTGTCCGTCTGTCTGTCTGTCTCTGTCTGTCTGTCTGTCTCTGTCTGTCTGTCTGCCTGTCTCTGTCTGTTTGTCTGTCTGTCTGTGTCTGTCTGTGTTTGTCTGTCTGTCAGTCTGTCTGTCTGTGTCTCTGCCTGTCTGTCTGTCTGTCTGACTGTTTCTGTCTGTCTGTCTGTCTGTCTCTGTCTCTGTCTCTCTGTCTCTCTCCTCTGTCTCTCTCTGTCTCTCTGTCTCTGTCTCTGTCTGTCTGTCTCTCTCTCTGTCTGTCTGTCTGTCTGTCTGTCTCTCTCTCTCTCTCTCTCTCTCTCCTCCACTCCTACACGTAGTGTGTGTTATACAGTCAAACAATCTCTGTCTCTGCAGTCTGATTTTACCGTACCTGTTTACAAACAGATTCTAACAAACATATTGTAACAAACAGATTCTAACAAACAGATTCTAACAAACAGATTCGTGATTTCCCCAGCAGTAAACCCCGATAAGGCAGATGAGGACAAGGATAACGGCTACGTTATCACCTCAGAAAGAGAAATGTGCAACAGGTGCAGAAATACGATACAAACAAACATCAGACAACACATTACAAAACATCTTTACAGTGAAATGATACATTGACATGTGTTTCTGAAACAATTACCATAATCTGGTTCTTACAGCAATATGAACCACAGGCACATAGAAAAAAACACTTTATATGGCTATTTTATCATAAAACAGTAAAAAGAGAATTACGTTTTTGTTAGTGAGCTTGTTTGTCTGTGTATTTGTTCGTTTTGTTTGTTTGTTTGTGAGCTTGTTTATCTGTGTATTTGTTCGTTTTGTTTGTTTGTTTGTGAGCTTGTTTATCTGTGTATTTGTTCGTTTTGTTTGTTTGTTTGTGAGCTTGTTTATCTGTGTATTTGTTCGTTTTGTTTGTTTGTTTGTGAGCTTGTTTATCTGTGTATTTGTTCGTTTTGTTTGTTTGTTTGTGAGCTTGTTTGTCTGTGTATTTGTTCGTTTTGTTTGTTTGTTTGTGAGCTTGTTTATCTGTGTATTTGTTCGTTTTGTTTGTTTGTTTGTTTTTTTCTTTCTTTCTTTCTTTCTTTCTTTCTTTCTTTCTTTCTTTCTTTCTTTCTTTCTTTCCTTCCTTCCTTGTTTTGTGTGTGTGTATGTGTGTGTGTGTATGTGTGTGTGTATGTGTGTGTGTGTGTGTGTGTGTGTGTTTGTTTGTTTGTTTGTTTATCTGTCTATGTGTTTGTTTCTTGCACTGTGACATGGTCATAGATTTACATCAGATTCACTCCCACAGAGTATAGTCTGCAGCCCCCCCCCTTCCTCATAAATGGATTTTATTCATGTTAACCTTTGTTATTATGGTTCCTAACAATTATTTTTATTTCAAATTTTGTCAGTGTCTGATTATTTTTCCACTGAAAGTTTTGAAAGACCAGTATTCTATTCTTGTAAAGTGCAATGAGCATGCTTTTGACGTGAGCGTTTGCGCTATATGAAAGAAAGTATTGTTATTATCATCATTGTTATTATCATTATAATTATTATTATTATCATTGTTTTTATTATACTGTTGTTGTTGTTTTGTTGCTGTTCTTGTTGTTGTTAGTGGTGACCGGTGGTGATGGGGGTTGTGGTGATGAGGCTATTATTATTGTTAGTTTTACCATTCTCTGATTCGATCTCGTGAACTGGGTTCATCCCATGTTCGCGAGATCTGAGTAGAGATTCACGCAGACAGCATTAGAGCGCTGACGAAGATGGCGAGAACGCCATCGAAAGCTACGGAACTGTGAGTAGCGATTTTTACACTGTTGGGAGACCTTGTTCTTCAAAATTGGTAGCATTATGTCTACCCCCCAACTGTTGAAACTTCCCCTACGTCTCATTCGCGATTACGATCGGACGATCATCACTACCTTTCGTGAATCAGAGAAATTACACCGCTCCCTAGCGAAGTTCAGGAACCATCTACACTTCACACTGCACTGCAAACATCACGGCGTCTTTCCCACCAGCCTAAAAATCAAAACTTCGATGAAAGGAACAGCAGCAAAGAATATCATCAATCAGGCACAACGAGCACTCATGAACGAACGCATCAAGCAAATCAACACCCGCATCACTTGTCTGGAAGGGAAAATCCAAGACCTCGAGGAAAGACTGAGCTCTAGCACACTACCAGATGCTATGCTCTCCGAAATCAAAGAGTGGCTAAACAACACACGACGAATAGAATGGGACAAAGTACGCCAACGCCATCGAAAGAAATTCGAACTTCTAGCACCAAAAAACAACAGGAGACAACAGAATGACAAAAGCGAGATTACACCTGTACCGGAAGAAACAAAAAGAAAGACCAAAGAGAGGTGGGTGATCAATCTATCAGATCGCCAACTCACTAAACCAGAACAGGAAGTACTAGAGAAAGGACTAAATTTCGCCGTAGCCCCTAACAAGCTTCCAGTGGTAGACCTCATCACAAGCATTGAAACAGCTTGCAGGTATATTGGCCCTAATTCAGAAGAAGCCACACACTTAAGATCAGACTGTGTCAGAATCATGAAACAGGCCAAACTACCGAAATCCAACTTAACACCGGACCAAAGACGGGCTCTGGCGGATTTAAAGAACGAACACGCCACGATGATCCTACCAGCTGACAAAGGTCGTGCCACAGTCATCATGCCTAGACCCATGTACTATGAGAAGGCAAGCAAACTTCTGGAAGATACTACAACATATGAACGCCTCAAGAAAGATCCTACTTCCAAGTTTTCCAACAAACTGAAAGACACACTGAAACGCCTGAAAGAGACGGACCGCCTGTCATTAGAACAGTACAGGAAATTATACCCAACTGTGTCCGACGTCCCCAAGTTCTATGGTCTACCCAAAGTCCACAAGAAAGAAGTCCCCCTCCGTCCCATAGTCGCATCCAGAGGTTCCATCATGTATGAGACGGCTAGATTTGTGGCGGACATCCTATCACCTCTCGTAGGACACACAGATCATCACATCCACAACAGTGCTGACCTAGTGGAAAAACTGAGTAACTACACCCTCGCTCATGATGAACTCCTTGTGTCATATGATGTCTCTGCCCTATTTACCAGCGTACCAGTGAAAGAAAGCATAGAGATCATACGCCGAAGGTTACAAAACGACCAAACCCTCCACCAACGTACATCTCTCACAGTGGACGACGTATGTGAACTCTTGTCCTGCTGCCTCACCACCACCTACTTCACCTTCCAAGGTGAATTCTACCAACAAAAAGAAGGAGCAGCCATGGGCTCCCCAGTAAGCCCAATAGTAGCCAACCTGTTCATGGAGGATTTTGAAGAGAAAGCATTGGCTTCTTTCCACTCCCCACCACGATACTGGGGGCGCTACGTAGACGACACCATGACTATCCTCCCCCAGCAACTGGTCGAACAGTTCACAGAACATCTGAACAACCAACACCCAGCCATCAAATTCACGAGGGAAGTGGAACAGAACAACTCCATAGCCATGCTGGACACCCTCATCACCAGAACTGATGGCATTCTATCCTTCTCGATCTACCGTAAACCAACTCATACGGACCAATATTTACAGTTCGACAGCCACCAGCCCCTTGAACACAAACTGGGAGTGATTCGAACCCTTACCCACAGAGCTAACACCATATGCAGTACCCAAGAGGCAAAAGACAAGGAGACAAACCACCTGAAAAAAGTGCTCACCATCTCGGGCTACAAAAAGTGGGCCTGGAACAGCCCGGGAGGCAGGAAATCCAACACCGCATCCCAACAGCCAGTGAAACAACACCAGCGCAAGGGACACATCACCATCCCATACGTAGGAGGTGTGAGTGACGCTCTGTCCAGAAAGACCAGAAAACTGGGGGTGGCTGTACATTCCAAACCTTCCAACACCATACGCAGCCAGCTGGTCACCCCCAAGGACAAAACCAGCAAACTCGACAAAGCTGGCATTATATACAGAATAGACTGCCAGGACTGTAACCAACATTATGTCGGTGAAACTGAACGCCCCCTTCAGAAGAGACTAACAGAACACAAGAGGGACTCTTCTCCAGTAGGAGCTCACCTACACGCCGAAAAACATCAATTCAGTGCGGACAATGTCAACATCCTGGACAGAGAAAATAAGTGGTTCCAGCGAGGAGTCAAGGAGGCCATCTACATCGCAGCCACCAACCCCCCGCTCAACAGGGACCGGGGCCGTTACACCCTGCCCCCGGTGTACCATTCTCTGATTCGATCTCGTGAACTGGGTTCATCCCATGTTCGCGAGATCTGAGTAGAGATTCACGCAGACAGCATTAGAGCGCTGACGAAGATGGCGAGAACGCCATCGAAAGCTACGGAACTGTGAGTAGCGATTTTTACACTGTTGGGAGACCTTGTTCTTCAAAATTGGTAGCATTATAGTTTTATATTATTATTGATATTATGAACATTACTACTATCATTGGTATAATAATGATAATAATAATAATTATTATTATGATTATGATGATGATGATGATTATTATTATTACTATTATTATTGTTGTTGTTGTTGTTGTTCAATGCAAGGTGAACAAGTGTCTTCACGATCTTGTTAGACATATCAGTTATTCAAACAAACGTCGCTAAGCGTCTTACCGGTCTTACTCTGGACAAGTGTGAAAGATACAACTTGTGTACACGTTCACCCAGGGTGTCCACACAGAACAAATGATGGTAAACCATGTGTATTTGGTGCTGAAATCCGGGAAAGGTTGCCTCCAACTTGAGAGGGGCGGCCATCATTAAATCAATGGGTGGAAGATGGTGGCTGGCGGGTGGTCTTCAGATACAAAGGTTAGCTGCGAAATAAGCCAGGCTTATCTGAAAGAATGAGCAGTCTGGACTGTCTGGCGATGGTTTCTATAAGGACAGGGTGAGGTGGATCTTGGCAAGGACACACCTAGAAGATACCCTGTATGTCCTTTGATGGAGCCATTAGGAGGGGTGCAATGAAGCTAAGGAAGCTTGGCTGAAAACAAAATGCAAGGAAATAGAAGATCGACACAAAATGGATCCTCAGGGTATGTAAGACGAATTGAAGAAATTGTCCACAGGAAAAATACATGCACATCAACTGATTGCTTAAGATCGAAAGATGGCACGCTTCTCATGGAAAAAGACAAAATATTAGACAGGTGCGGAGAGTACATTAAAGAACTTTTTTGGGATGACAGACACGGAGAACACGTTATAAAAAGAACTTTGAAGGACCACCCATACTGAAAGATGAAGTTAGAGCGGCACTGAAAAAGATGAAACCAGGAAAAGCCCCAGGACTAGACAACATTACTACAGAGATGATTAAAGCCCTGGAGGAATTTGGTATAGAAAAAATAACAGTCCTCCTAAATAAAATTTACGACACTGGAAAAATCCCCAAAGATGTGTCAAAATCAATTATCATTGCACTTCCAAAGAAGACATGGGCTATAGAATGCGAACTCCATCGCACAATCAGTTTGATGAGTCTTGTAACAAAAAATCTGTCAAGAATAATCATGATGAGGACAAGGAATAGAATCAAAAGAGAAATAGCAGAAGAACAGTGTGGATTTGTGGAGGGAAAGGAACTATTAATGTACATCCTAAGAACTATCGTAGAGAGATCAATTGAGATGAATAAGGATTTGTATGTATGCTTTGTTGACAATACCAAGACTTTCGATCGGGTAAGACATGAAGAATTGATCAACCAACTGGAGAGACTCAATATTGATGGAAAAGATCTACGAATAATCAGAAATGTGTACTGGGAACAAACAGCTGCAATGAGAATAGAAAACAATATAAGCTTTTTCCAAAACATCAAAAGGGAGTCAGACAGGGTTGTGTTTTGTCACCAGATCTGTTTTCACTTTACAGCGAAAACATGAGAAACCTAGAAGAAGACCCTGGATTAAAGGTTGGAGGAAAAATGATAAACAACATACGATACACCGTGCTGGTTGCAGAAAATGAAAGGGACCTACAAAACTTGTGAATATACTAGAAATAGAAAGCAAAGGTAAGGGGTTGGAACTAAACAGCAGGAAGACTGAAGTCATGGTGATCAGTAAAAAACATGAAATCCCCTCATGCAAAATAACACCAAATGGCACAACCTTGAGACAGGTTGATAAGTTCAAATACCTGGGAACGATCAGTTCATCAGATGGCAGATGCACATCAGAAATAGCCAGCAGAATCGGCCAAGCCAAAACACCATTCAAGAAGATGACAAGTATTCTTACCAACAAATGCCTATCAATTAACATCAGGAAGAGAGTTCTTGAATGTGATATAGAACCAATATTGTTGTACGATTGTGAGGCGTGGATAGTCAACAAGCA
>JAPXFY010000016.1:6860541-6863041 GCA_030674185.1 Monoplex corrugatus | reverse complement strand
CACGCACGCACGCACACACACGCACGCACACACATACACACACACACACACACACACACACACACACACACACACACACGCATGGCTATAAATGGGGAGAAAGAATAAAAGCAATAAAAGCAAGAATAAAAGCAATGGAAAATTATAGAGAGCATAGCATATACAATTATATATTATAACCATGTGATTCCCTCCGAGCGGAGACAGGCTGCAGAGGGGGGGGGGGGGGGGGGGGTGGTTTGAGTGAAGTTAGGATTTTATGCGGAGGAGAAAAGGTGAGTTTTGAGAGCGGACTTGAAGGAGACAAAAGTAGATTGCTGACGGACTGAGAGAGGAAGTTTGTTCAGGAGAGTGGACCAGAAACAGAGAAGGCTCGTGGACCATAGTATTGAGCTTAGTGCGTGGAAAGCGAAAAGTCAGAGGATCGGAGGCAGAGCGGAGGGTACGTGAGGGAACATAGATCTCAAGTAGGCTTGACAGGTAATCGGGGGCTGCGTTATTGAGGTTTTTGTAGCACATACATACATACATACATACATACATACATACATACATACATACATGCATGCATACATACATACATACATACATACATACTTATATACATACATACATGCATACATACATAATACATTGTGTGTGCGTGTGCGTAGACACCCGCGCACATACACACGCAAAGACACAACACACACACACACACACACACACACACACACACACACACAACCACACATACACACACAAACAAACACACACACACACACACACACACATGAGCGCATGCACGTACACAGAGCTTCAGCAACAGAAACAAGCACAACAGCCACAAACACAGCAACAACAGCTTTAGGTGAGAATTGAGCGATTGTTCGTGTTGTTCCCTTTTTCATTTTCAATTTCATTTCGTTAAACAGAGAAGATCAAGTGAAACTGACATTATTCGTAAAAAAACGGAGGGATTGAAATTGACTCTCGTTCTGTCTGTCTGGGACAGAAAGATAACGACAAAAGAGGAGAGGGATGGAGGGAAAGGGGGAGAGAGAGAGAGAGACAGACAGACAGACAGACAGACAGGCAGAGAAAAGACAGAGACAGAGAAAGACAGAGAAAAACGCACACACACACACGTACAGGCGGTAGAGAAAGATAGAAATAAGCAGAGACGAATAGCTAGTGGAGAGAGAGAGAGAGGGAGTGAGAGAAAGAGAGAGAGAGAGACAGAGACAGAACAGAGACAGAGACGGAGAAAACGAGAGACATACATGTAGACAGAGAGAGAGAGAAACAGACAGAGAGACTCAACACTCAAAAGGACTTTAAAGACTCAGGTTAACAGCCCCTATCACAACGTCAGTCAGAACGGGGTTAGTTTTAGATGGTACTGGGTTACTGAAGAAAACAAACCTTGTCTATGTGTGTGTGTTTGGTCAGTTCAAGAATAAAAGACTATGTCAATCTTGAACATAAGACCAATATATTGTATTATTTCTCTCCTCTCTCATAGTTGTGTGTTGGGTAGTTGCAGAGTATAAAGGTAGGCTTGGGCGCTCCTTTTTTTGAGGAGTGTTCTGAGCTTACGGTTTTTGTGCTTTGTATCTGCTTCTATGCTAGCTGAATGGGTAGCGCAAACTATGTTAGATTTGAGAGGTTCAACAACATGGGAGATAATTTCTACGTGACTCTCAAGAGTTATGTCCTTTGGTTGAAACCATTTTAAGATAATACATCAAAATGCTAAACAGTCTTATATTCTTATAATCTTATATATTCTCTCTCTCTCTCTCTCTTTCACTCTCTCTCTCTCTCTCTCACACTCACACACACACACACACGCAAGCACATGTAAATATGCACACTTATGTACAGAGCCAGTAAGACAGATAGACAATGACAGAGAAAAGAAAAAAAAAAGACATAAATGCTTTCGAAATTTCAGACAGGAATATTTTCTCTTTCTCCTGACCGCTTAAGAAAGGGGGAGAGAGGGGAAGAGAGACAGGAGAATGAAGGAGAGAGAGAGAGAGAGGGAGGGAGAGAGACAGACAGACAGAAGACAGAGAGGTGGGAGTTAAGACAACTTTAATAGATGGACACGACATATAGATAGTCAGACAGATATATAAATACATACATTCATGATCTGAACTTCCAAATTTGGATTACTTAAATAAAGTATTGTAGATAGGTAGACAGACAGATAGAAAAACAGATAGAAAGATACAGAGACAGACAGATAGATATATAGATAGACAGACAAACAGACAGACAGACAGATACATTGTAGATAGATAGACAGATAGATAGATAGACAGATAGACAGATAGATAGACAGGTAGAATGCAAAGATAGATAGATAGACAGATAGATAGATAGTTAGATAGATAGATAGATAAATAGATAGATAGATAGACAGATATAGATAGATAGATAGATAGGTGAATAGATAGATAGATAGATAGATAGACAGGTGGATAGATAGACAGTGGATAGATAGAAAGAT
>JAPXFY010000016.1:6843041-6853041 GCA_030674185.1 Monoplex corrugatus | reverse complement strand
CAAAGGCCAACCGGAGGGCAGAAAGAAATACGATAATACAAAAGATGAAGAAAGAGAAGATGCACAAGACTTCAGAAGGCAGTTTAGCAAGGCCAACAGGGGCAGTGAACGACTTGGGGAAAATCCACCCAAAAAGGTCTAAGCTGGAATGACTTGTTCATCGTCATGTCTGTGTGTGACCTCCTGCCCTCGGATGCTAACTGGTGAAATGGGGGAAATCAGATAACCCTGCTTGCCCACTCTGCAGGGCAGACAGTGGAACATGTCCTAAGCTCGTGCAAGATAGAGCTGACCCATGGAAGATACACATGGAGGCACAATCAAGTTCTTCAAGATATCACACAAGCGATCTAGCATTGCGACCAGCTCCGCCAGATGAAAACAACTGTCACCAGAAACTCCAACAACCTTCTACACGGAAGGAAGCAGGAATGTGCCTGAAAAAGATGTGACACCCAAAGCATGAAAGCGGGGTCTGCTGGATGAAGTGGACGACTGGGAGTGCACAGCAGATCTCCAACAATGAAAACAAAAACAGCTAGAAATCATCAGCAAGAGTGGCACGAGACGGACATATTGTCCATTCCCATTCATCCAAACTAGTGATTCTGATCAAGCTAACTGTACCATATGAAAGCAGAATGGAGGAAGCCCATATCTACAAGACTGAAAAGTTGCCAGTTTAGTCAGCAAATATGAGGACATCTGGCTTTCAAGCTAAAGTGTTCGCCATAGAGCTTGGAGCAAGGGGGTTGATAGGTACGTCAGCCTATGATCTCATGAAGCAGCTCTCGATTTTGGGGAGAGAGAGGACCAGAACCTTGAAGGGAATGGCAGAAACATTAGAAAAGATATGGACCAGTAGGAACAAAAGTGAACTTGATAAGGCTTAAAATTCTCCTGTATGTCATGGGTGATCCGATAGCCAAGTGGTTAAGACATCCCAAACAAGGGTGACTTTACTTTGAGACACCTGAAGTGCGGGGACAAAAATTCTTTTAAAAAATGGCGACAGCAGAGGGGCATCATGGGATGCGGCCCGGCCCCCTTAGAGTGTCAGGAGTTAAGGGCCGAAACACTTGCTTGACGGGGGTTTCTCCTCTGAGGACCTTCTGCTGTCGGCTTCCTCAGAGTTTCTTGCTGCTGTCTGTGCGCGGGGGCCCGTGCGTGAGAAGAAAACCCAAACACAGACACGGAGACATAATCCACAATATAAGCGTGCGCAGGTGAGGTAACTGAGACACTATAAATGGCGTAATGAAATCTATACATCTCGTTCGTTGTCTGTGAACAGACAGTGTTGTCTCAGAGTACATCAGCATTAATCTCGACGGTGGGGGAGGGGGGTTAGTGAGATGGAAGAGAGAAGAGGAGTGTGTGGGAGAGATTGGTGTGATAGAGGTGAGAGAGAAAGAAAGACACAGAAAGAAATCGTGAAAGAAAGATAGGTACAGAAAGGGGATGGACAGAGAGGGGGGAAGGGAAAAGAGAAAGGGGGGAAGAGAAAGAAAGAGAGAGAGAGAGAGAGAGAGAGAGAGAGAGAAGAGAGAGAGAGAGAGAGAGGAGAGAGAGAGAGAGGAGCACAAAACAGCGACTTAAAGTTGCTACCAGTACTTTTTATCCCTTTTCAGCATTTTTTTTTCAAGCATGTGTGCACGCTCCTTGACCTACAATGTGTGTTACTGCGAACTGTGCACACTTCATCTTCCGTGAGTGTGCATGCGATGCTGGGTTTATCATGTTTTCGGAAGCCACTTAACACTAACATAACTCACAGAATCTGTGAATGGTTACGAGTATATAACAGTCAGGTTTAATCAATGTGTGTAAGTGGGTGTGGGTGTCGTGAGTGTGTGCGTGCACGCGCGGGCGCGTGGTGTACGTGTGTTTGTGTGTGTTACACGAAATAGGTTTCAGACACTTTCAAGTCTGCATATGCTGACCTGGGACATAAGGAAAGTCTCCACTCTTTGCCGAAACTCAGAAGTTTTAAAGCATACAGTTGTTGCAGTTGCCCCTATGGATAAACAGCAGCAGCAGCAGCAGCAACAACAACAACACATACACACATATCAGGACTTGTTAACAATTATGAGTCAGTCCCAACAACAACAACAAACAACAACAACAAACAACAACAAGAACAACAAACACACACACACACATCAGGATTTGTTTACAATTCTGACCTCAGTTCCAAAACAACAACAACAACAACAACAACAACACACACACACACACATATACACACACACACACGCACGCACGCACATACGCATGCACGAACGCACGCATGCAAGCACACACACACACACATACACACACGTGTAAACACACACGAGGGCGGGCACGCACGCACACACACTAGTGCACACAAACACACACACACACACGCACACACACAAACGCACACGTGTACACACACACACACACACACACACACACACCACACACACACACACACATACACATCAGAATTTGTTAACAATTCTGACCTCATTCCCTCCTGCAAACCAGTCAGCCAGTCAGTTCATTAGTTACTGGATGGGCATACATGGAATTTATTCATCAGATACCACCAGGGCCAGCAAGACAATGGGCAGAAGCAGCTGAAAACGGTTCAAGATGGATCTGGTGGAGGAGGAACGAAAGTAAACTTCTTAAGGATTAAATATCTCTACGTACACGCGAAGTCAGAACAAGATTGAGGCAGGTGAAATGTGATTTCTAAGAAGGACGTTAAGAGTTCCATGGACAGCAAAGAAAACAAAAGAGAATCTTGAAAGAGGCAAACACAAAAACAATATTAATGAAGAAGATTAGGAAAAGACAAGCAATATTTATAGAACATTTTATGAGGCAAGACAAATTGGAGCAGTAGTCACAAAAGGAAAGCCGGAGGGGAAAAGAGCACCAGGTAGACCCAGGGAGAAAATAGTGGACGGATTTCCGGAGTGGGTAAAGACAGAAAGAGTGGGAAATACACTTGTAACGATAAAAGATGGATTCGTATGGAGGGCTATGATCGCCAGCACCATGAGGCAATGTACATGAAAATGATGATGATGTTGATGATGTGATGATGTTGATGATGTTGATGATGATGATGATGATGATGATGATGATGATGACGACGACGACGATGACGACGACGACGATGACGATGACAGCAGGTGAATGGTTAAAACATCCATCACTAGGTTGACTTTGCCCGACCACCTTGGAAAAGTGAATTCAAACCCAGGTTGGAGGATGGAAAACGGCGACAGCAGAGGGGGCATTCAGAAGTCGTGATCTGGATATGGCCCGGCCTCTTAGAGTGTCAGGAGTTTAGGGCCGAAACAGTTGCTTGAAGGGAGCTTTTTTCCTCTGAGGACATTCTGCTGTCCAGCTGTCTCCAGAGTTTCTTGCTTCTTGTGTTCTTGTTTCTACCACTGGTAAATAAAAACAAGTCAGTCAGTCAGTCAGTCTGCCCTTTGTCATGTTTTGGTACTGCCCAGTATTTCGTGACATGGGTAAATGTGCCTCCAAGGAAAGTTGGCTCAAGCCAGGAATTTATTTACATTTCGTCTTAGTTGATTGTTCGCGTTTAGTTTATTTCTATTATTATTGGTCTGGCCCCGTCTTACACACACAATGTGGTTTTAACCTTTAAAACATAATGGAGAAAAATGAGAGAAATTCTGGTTTTGGGATAAAATGGAACTGGTATCGAATTGGAAAGATTGCTCTTGAAGTTTATTCCTAATGGCTTCAGCAAAATGACTTCGCCCTTTTGTGCAGATGCTGAAGAAAAACACCAGGGAATTGTAACCTTTATCTAAAATGAGTACTCGGTTTGGAGACAAAAATTGCCGCCATAAAGTGAAGTGAATTACAGCTCAGAGACAAAAACAAACAAACAAATGAATCAATAAATAGGTAAGGAAACAATACAAAAAACAAAGTAACTGACACAATTGATATAAACATTAAACGAAGTTGATGTAAGTTTTGTTTTTCAATAGACATTTCAAAAGTGTTCAGTATCCTCGTAAAGTTGGATTTTTTCCCTAAAACATGAAAAGTTTGTGTCTAAAAATCTTTGTACTTAACAGTGCCAGTGCATCTACCAGTGCCATTGTATCTGCCAGTGCATTGTGCCCATTACTGCAATGGTATCTATTAGTGCTGTTGTATCTACCATTGCCATTATACCTACCGGTATTCTTGTACCCATTATTATCATTGCACTTGTTAGTGCCACTCTACCCATCAGTATACCTACCAGTGCCACTGTACCCATTGATGCCACTATACCTGCCATTATCTTTACCAGTTTCCTTTACATGTTAGTGTCATTGTACCAATCATTGTACGTACCTGTGCCACTGTATCTGTTAGTGCTATTGTACTTACCATTATACTTACCAATGCCATTGCACCTATTACTGCTATTGTACATGTTATTACCAATGTATCTACCAGTGCCATGGTACCCACTATTGTGCCTATCGGTACGACTGTACCTACCAATGCCCCTTTTAACCTATGTGTTAGGTGAACAGGGAGAGAAGGGGACATCAGGGGACATAGGTGTCATGGGACCCCGTGGACCGAGCGGCGATTGGGACTGACCGGAGCTCCTGGACAGAAAGGTCAGTGTTGTGTTGTTGTTGTTGTTGTTGTGTTGTTGTCGTTGTGGTGATGTGTGTGTGTGTGTGTGTATGGTCAGTATTTTGTTGTTGTCGTTGTTGTTGTTAGTGATGGTGACGTGTGTATTTGCGTGTATGTATGTGTATGTGTGTGCGTGTTGTTGTTGTTGGCGGTGATGGTTGTAGTGGTGGTGTGTGTGTGGTGGGGTGTGTGTGTGTGTGTGTGTGCGTGCGTGCACGCACGCGCGAGTATGTGTGTGTGCGTATGTGTATGCGTGCATGTGTGCATGCATGTGTGCGTGTGTGTGTGTATGTGTATGTGTGTATGCATGTATGTGTGTGTGTTCTGTGTGTGTGTGTGTGTGTGTGTGTGTGTGTGTTTGTGTGTATGTGTATGTGTATATGTATGTGTGCATGTATTCTGCGTGTCCATGCCATATTCTTGTAGCTGCTTATCGGCCATACACCAGAAAGAAAACAGAGGAAGAGCCGATAACCACGTGGCGACGTTCAAACAGAAGGAGACCTTAAAATGCTCACAAACACCCTTGGAGCACTACACAGAGGCTGGGTCAGAACAGACAGAAGTGGAGAACCTTCGTTGCCCAATACGCCAGTGGTAATAGGCAGTACGAGCAGCAAAGTTACCTGGTTTGTTGTTCACAAGAACCTGAGACAGTTTTCCACAAGTTGTAAGAAACTCTGGAAGAGCCGGACAGCAGAAGGTCCTCAGAGGAGAAACCCCCGTCAAGCCAGTGTTTCGGCCCTTAACTCCTGACACACTAAAGGAGCCGGGCCACATCCAGGTCATGACTCTGAATGCCCTCTGCTGTCGCCAAGTTTTCCACAATACTCTAACGCCACAAGAGAGTTGCCATGACAGTCATGATGCCCTGGAGTTCTTATGCAGACTGAAAACTGCGTGACAGGGCTGGTGTTCTGCGCTTACTGTCGTAATAATGTATCTTAGCGTCAGCAGACAAGAAAGATACGGACAGACATTTGCCGTGATGGGCACTCGGGAAAGTTGGGCAAAGTCCTGAATAAGTACATAATCAACAACAACAACAACAACAATAACAACAGCTATAGCAACAACAACAAACATAAGTAAAGTATCGGCCACCTGACCTTGTCAAGCGTACACAAAGACAAGAAAGAGAGAACTTGTCGACATTTAGAACAACTACACCACAGAACAGCTCACATCTCTCAAGTTTCCGAGAAAGGGACTGTTTTCAATGTGTGATTCTTCTTCTTCTTCTTCTTTTTCTTCTTCTTCTTATTATCTCATATCATCATTCATCATCATCATCATCATCATCATCATCATCATCATCTATCATCATATATTCATCATCATCATCATCATTATTATCATCATCATCATCATCATCATTATATCATCATCATCATATCATTATTATTATCATCATCATCATCATCATCATCATTATTATCATCATCATTCATCATCATCATCATCATCATCATCATCATATATCTATCATCATCATCATCATCATCATCATCTTTTATCATCATCATCATTATTATTATTTATACTATTATTATTATCATTATTATTAGTAGTAGTACTATTATTATTATTATTATCATCATCATTATCATTATCATTATTATTGTTGTTGTTGTTGCTATCGTTATCATTGTCATTATTGTTGTTGTTGTTGTTGATCTTCTTTTTCTTCTTCTTCTTCTTATTATCATTATTATCATCATTATTATCATCTTTACCGTTACTATATTATAGGTATTATTATTGTCATTACTGTTGTTATTATTATTATTATCATTATTATTATCAGTATTAGTAAGAAGTAGATCACTCATAAGGAAGATTAGGAAAAGACAGGCAATATTTATAGGCTATTTTGTGAGGAAGGGGGATTTGGAGCACCTGGTCACAACGGGAAGGCTGGAGGGAAAGAGAGCACCGGGTAGAGACCCAGGGAGAAAATGCTGGACGGACTTGCAGAGTGGCTGGGGACGAGGGGGGTGGGAGAGATGCTAGGGGCAACGAGAGATAGAGACAGATGGAAGTCCATGATCGCCAACGCCATGCGGGCAGGACACCTGATGATGATGATTAGTAACAACCGTAGTAGCAATATCATCATCATCATCATCTGTAGCTGCAGCAGTAGCAGCAGCAGCAGCAGTAGTAGTAGTATCATTACTATTACTCTCATTTTAATTATCAACCATCCAAGAAGAAGAAAGAAAACTGGCAACAGCAGAAGGTCACCCGGGAGTCATGACCTGGATGTGGCCCGGCCCTCTTAAGAGTGTAAAGAGTTTAGTGCCAAAGTACTTGCTTCAGTGCGGGGGAGGGGGGGGGGCTTCTCCTCTGAGACTCTTCTGTTGTCCAGCTCTCCCCAGAGTTTCTCTTATTTTTTACTATTATATTATATTATATTATATTATATTATATTTATATTATATTATATTATATTATATTATATTATATTATATTATATTATATTATATTATATTATATTATATTATATTATATTATATTATATTATATTATATTATATTATATTATATTATATTATATTATATTATATTATATTATATACTATGTTATGTTATGTTATGTTATGTTATGTTCTGTTATGTTCTGTTATGTTCTGTTCTGTTCTGTTCTGTTCTGTTCTGGTCTGTTTGGTCTGTTCTGGTCTGTTCTGTTCTGTTCTGTTCTGTTCTGGTCTATTCTATCACGTCACGTCACGTCACGTCAGTCACGTCACGTCACGTCATTGCATTTTACACTTGTAAGGTTAACGGTGAGCTGTGGTTTATAACTGTTGTCTTTTATCTTAACCTGGTTGTCCTTTTAGACGTGTTGTTAGCTCTGATGTGGCGCTAGTAGTCGGTTGGGCTATAAGCAATATGAACTTAAACTTGACATCATATCATATCTTATCATATCATATCATATCATATCATATCATATCATTATCATATCATATCATATCATATCATATCATATCATATCATATCATATCATATCATATCATATCATATCATATCATATCATATCATATCATATCATATCATATCATATCATATCATATTATCATATCATATCATATCATATCATATCATATCATATCATATCATCATCATCATCATCAGGTGCCCTGCCGCATGGCGTTGGCGATCGTGGACTTCCATCTGTCTCTATCTCTCGTTGCCCCTAGCATCTCTCCCACCCCTCTCGTTCCCAGCCACTCTGCAAGTCCTTCCAGCATTTTCTCCCTGGGTCTACCTGGTGCTCTCTTTCCCTCCAGCCTTCCCGTTGTGACCAGGTGCTCCAAATCCCCCTTCCTCATAAAATGGCCTATAAATGTTGCTTGTCTTTTCCTAATCTTCCTTATGAGTGATCTACTTGTGTCTGCCTCTACCAAGACTATCTCGTTTGTTTTCTTTGCTGTCCATGGAACTCTCAACATTCTTCTTGGAAACCACATCTCGGCTGCCTCAATCTTGTTCTGGCTTTGTTTGTTGACTGTCCACGCCTCATATCCGTACAACAGTATTGGTTCTTTTTAACACTCAAGAACTCTCTTCCTGATGTTAACTGATAGGTATTTGTTGGTAAGAATGCCTGTCATCTTCCCGAATGCTGTTTTGGCTTGGCCGATTCTGCCGGCTATTTCTGATGTGCATCTGCCGTCTGATGAAATGATCTTTCCCCAGGTATTCCAATTTATCAGCCTGTGTCAAGGTTGTGCCATTTGCTGTTATTTTGCATCATATCATATCATATCATATCATATCATATCATATCATATCATATTCATATCATATCATATCATATATATCATATCATATCATATCATATCATATCATCATATCCATATCATTCATATATTCATATCATATCATATCATATCATTATCATATCATATTCATATCATATCATATCAATCAATCATCATACATCATAATCATATCAATCATCAATCATATCATATCATATCATACATAACTCATATCACATCATATCATATCATTCATATCAATCAATCAATCATCATCAATCATACATCATCATCAATCACTATCAATCACTATCAATCATCATCACATCAATCACATCACATCACATCAACATCAATATCATCATCATACATTCATCACTCATCATACACATCACATCACATCACATCACATCAATATCATATCAATCATATCACATCAATCCATCACATCACATCATCACATCACATCACATCACATCACATAATCACTATCATCATCAATCATATCAATCACTATCATCATCATCAATCATCACATCAATCACATCATACATACATCATCACATCATATCATATCATTCATCATATATCACATCACATCACATCACATCACATCATACATATCATATCAATCATCATCATATCACATCACATCACATCATATCACATCACATCACTATCATATCATCATCACATTCATATCACATCACATATCAATCACATCACATCACATCAATCATTCATACATCACATATCATATCATCAATCATATCAATCACATCAATCATCATCATCAATCATATCAATCATACAATCATATCACTTAAACACTGTTTCACATCAACAATCCCCTCACATCACAACCTACTATCTCCTTCAAGTCACACCTCAAATACTCACATCAATCACATCACATCACATCAACATCACATCACATCACATCACATCACATCACATCACATCACATCACATCACATCACATCAATCACATCACATCACATCACAATCACATCACATACATCACATCACATCACATACATCACATCACTCAATCACATCACATCACATCACATCACATCACATCACATCCCCAATCACATCACATCACATCACATCACATCACATCACATCACATCACTCACATCACATCACATCACATCACATCACATCACATCACATCACATCACATACATCACATAAACATCACATCACATCACATCACATCACATCACATCACATCACATCACATCACATCACATCACATCACATCACATCACTCACATCACATCAATCATATCATATCATATCATATCATATCTTTATCATATCATATCATATCATTCATATCATATCATATTCATTTCATATCATATCATATCATATCATATCACTGTAAACACTGTTTCTGGTCCGCTCTCCTGGAACAAACTTCCTCTCTCAGTCAGTCAGCAACCTACTTTTGTCTCCTTCAAGTCCGCTCTCAAAACTCACCTTTTCTCCTCTGCATAAAATCCTGACCTCACTCAATTCCCTCTGCAGCCTGTCTCCACTCGGAGGGGAATCACATTGTAATAT
>JAPXFY010000016.1:6828041-6833041 GCA_030674185.1 Monoplex corrugatus | reverse complement strand
TGATTAATTTACTATGGGTAAGATCATAATGATTATTTACTATGGGTAAGATCATAATGATGATTATTTACTATGGGTAAGATCATAATGATATATTTACTATGGGTAAGATCATAATGATTATTTACTATGGGTAAGATCATATATGATTATTTACTATGGGTAAGATCATAATATGATAATTTACTATGGGTAAGATCATAATGATGATTATTTACTATGGGTAAGATCATAATGATAATTTACTATGGGTAAGATCATAATGATATAATTTACTATGGGTAAGATCATAATGAATGAATATTATTTATTATGGGTAAGATCATAATGATAATTTACTATGGGTAAGATCATAATGATTATTTACTATGGGTAAGATCATAATGATATATTTACTATGGGTAAGATCATAATGAATAATTTACTATGGGTAAGATCATAATGATTAATTTACTATGGGTAAGATCATAATGATGATAATTTACTATGGGTAAGATCATAATGATATATTTACTATGGGTAAGATCATAATGATTAATTTACTATGGGTAAATCAATATATGATAATTTACTATGGGTAAGATCATAATGATATAATTACTATGGGTAAGATCATAATGATTATTTACTATGGGTAAGATCATAATGATGATAATTTACTATGGGTAAGATCATAATGATTAATTTACTATGGGTAAGATCATAATGATGATAATTTACTATGGGTAAGATCATAATGATGATTATTTACTATGGTAAGATCATAATGATGATAATTTACTATGGGTAAGATACAATCAATGATGATATTTACTATGGGTAAGATCATAATGATGATATTTACTATGGGTAAGATCATAATGATTATTTATATGGGTAAGATCATAATGATGATTATTTACTATGGGTAAATCATAATGATGATAATTTACTATGGGTAAGATCATAATGATGTATAATTATCTATGGGTAAAGATCATAATGATGATATTTACTATGGGTAAGATCATAATGATGATAATTTACTATGGGTAAATCATAAGATGATAATTTACTATGGGTAAGATCATAATGATGATAATTTACTATGGGTAAGATCATAATGATGATAATTTATATGGGTAAGATCATAATGATTATTTACTATGGGTAAGATCATAATGATGATAATGTTATACTATTAGTCATAATGATTATACAGGTAATCAAAATATGTTTATATGGTAGATCAGTAACTGCTAAGGTATTACATATGGGTAAGATCATACCAGAGATTTACTATGGTTAAGATCTATGAGTGATAACTACTATGGTAAGTCATAATAATCAGCCAAGTGTATTACTGGTAAGATCATACAGTGTCTTACTGGTAAACACAAGTGTAACAGGTAAACAAGCCAACTTGTAATGGTTAACAGCCAACGATGTATACAGGTAGATACATATGATATTTACTATGGTAAGATCAGAATGTGATATTACGGTAATATCAATGACAATTCTATCAGTATATAACAGCATAAGTTATACATGGTAACCATCAACGTGCTAATTATAGCAGAAGGCATCGTAACACTGCAACTTCTATGGGTATAAGCAAGTGATATCGTATACAAGCAACGTGCTACGTATACACAAGAACGTGCTATGGTATATCACAGCAACTGCTTAACGGTATAACAGCCAACGTGCTAACGTATATAACCTACATGCTAACGGTATACACAGCAAGTGCTAACGGTATACACAGCCAACGTGCTATCGGTATACACAGCAACATGCTAACGTATACACAGCCAACGTGCTAACGGTAATCACAGCCAACGTGCTAACGGGTATACACAGCCAACGTGTAACGGTATACCAGCCAAACGTGCTAACGGTATACACAGCCAACGTGCTAATCAGGTATACACAGCCAACGTGCTTACGGGTATACACGCCAAGTGTAAGGTATACAAGCAACGTGCTAACGGTATACACAGCCACGTGCTAAGGTATCACTACCAACGTGCTATCGGTATAGAACCAAGTGCTATCGGTATACACAGCCAACGTGCTAACGTTAAGTAACGTGCTATACGGTATACACAGCCAACGTGCTATCGGTATACACAGCCAACGTGCTAACGGTATACACAGCCAACGTGCTATACGGTATACACAGCCAACGTGCTAACGGTATACACAGCCAACGTGCTAACGGTATACACAGCCAACGTGCTAACGGTATACACAGCCAACGTGCTACGGTATACACAGCCAACATGCTAACGGTATACACAGCCAACGTGCTAACGGTATACACAGCCAACGTGCTAACGGTATACACAGCCAACGTGCTAACGGTATACACAGCCAACGTGCTAACGGTATACACAGCCAACGTGCTAACAGTATACACAGCCAACGTGCTATCGGTATACACAGCCAACGTGCTATCAGTATACACAGCCAACGTGCTAACGGTATACACAGCCAACGTGCTAACGGTATACACAGCCAACGTGCTATCGGTATACACAGCCAACGTGCTATCGGTATACACAGCCAACGTGCTATCAGTATACACAGCCAACGTGCTAACGGTATACACAGCCAACGTGCTAACGGTATACACAGCCAACGTGCTATCGGTATACACAGCCAACGTGCTAACGGTATACACAGCCAACGTGCTATCGGTATACACAGCCAACGTGCTAACGGTATACACAACCAACGTGCTAACGGTATACACAGCCAACGTGCTAACGGTATACACAGCCAACGTGCTAACGGTATACACAGCCAACATGCTAACGGTATACACAGCCAACGTGCTAACGGTATACACAGCCAACGTGCTAACGGTATACACAGCCAACATGCTAACGGTATACACAGCCAACGTGCTAACGGTATACACAGCCAACGTGCTAACGGTATACACAGCCAACGTGGTAACGGTATACACAGCCAACGTGCTAACGGTATACACAGCCAACGTGCTAACAGTATACACAGCCAACGTGCTAACGGTATACACAGCCAACGTGCTAACGGTATACACAGCCAACGTGCTAACGGTATACACAGCCAACGTGCTATCGGTATACACAGCCAACGTGCTATCGGTATACACAGCCAACGTGCTATCAGTATACACAGCCAACGTGCTAACGGTATACACAGCCAACGTGCTAACGGTATACACAGCCAACGTGCTATCGGTATACACAGCCAACGTGCTAACGGTATACACAGCCAACGTGCTATCGGTATACACAGCCAACGTGCTAACGGTATACACAGCCAACGTGCTAACGGTATACACAGCCAACGTGCTAACGGTATACACAGCCAACGTGCTAACGGTATACACAGCCAACATGCTAACGGTATACACAGCCAACGTGCTAACGGTATACACAGCCAACGTGCTAACGGTATACACAGCCAACGTGCTAACGGTATACACAGCCAACGTGCTAACGGTATACACAGCCAACGTGCTAACAGTATACACAGCCAACGTGCTATCGGTATACACAGCCAACGTGCTATCAGTATACACAGCCAACGTGCTAACGGTATACACAGCCAACGTGCTAACGGTATAAACAGCCAACGTGCTATCGGTATACACAGCCAACGTGCTAACGGTATACACAGCCAACGTGCTAACGGTATACACAGCCAACGTGCTAACGGTATACACAGCCAACGTGCTAACGGTATACACAGCCAACGTGCTAACGGTATACACAGCCAACGTGCTAACGGTATACACAGCCAACGTGCTAACGGTATACACAGCCAACGTGCTAACGGTATACACAGCCAACGTGCTATCAGTATACACAGCCAACGTGCTATCGGTATACACAGCCAACGTGCTATCAGTATACACAGCCAACGTGCTAACGGTATACACAGCCCTATCGGTATGGAAGCAGGTATTTTCCATCCCACACATCCCAACTAACAACTCCTCCCCAGGAACACTTATCACTGACAACCGGGTCTGTTACATGTATCTCATCACTGGCACCGGTGGTCAGCTAGCGCGCATAGCCATGCAAAAATTAATTGATTCCACTCTATGTTTTATGTACATTCCTTCTTTCTAGAAACATCACAAGCTTGTTCATATACAATCAATTAAAAAAGATTGTTTCTGTAGTGCACATTAAATCGAAACAGGATTGTCTACCGAAATGATGAAATGGCTTTGCATAATTTGTTGGGGGTGCAAAAAAATGTATCACCGCTCGCTGTAAAAGCAGACGAAATCCAAAGTAGGTCGGGATAGGGAGGCCAAATTTTACCAAGTAACTCTAAACAAATGCATTTCTAACTTAGTCCTGACCTTTTAACTTTCATTGTGTACGCATATATAATATCCCCGAAGCCATATGTTGAAACAGTAAGCTTTAGATTTCATAACTATTGTTGCGTATGATGTTTTCAACAAAATGTACTGATAGGGCTGAGTATACTGATAGGGCGTTAGCAAAGACAGGCACTCAGCAAACTTGTGATCTATGATAGCTGTTGTACAACTTAAACACTTCTGGAAATACTGAAAGCAGGTACTCAAAAATAGATGTGTAAATATATCGTCATTAACCATAAATGAATCAGTCATACTCTTTGGATATGACACAATCTACAAGTCTAACGTAACCTTTGATTTTATTTTGTTATATGCGAAACTCTTCATAATACATACAGAACTGCTAAATTCTTTACATAAAAATGCCAAATTAACAGCAATTCAACAATTTACTCATTGTTTTAAAAGTTTTCATATATGAAAACACACACGAAGCTGAAAAACGCTTTTATCAATTTTGATCGTGTTAAATTTCTAATTGATTTCCATTTCTACACAGATTTACTGGGGGGAAAAAAATGTATGTGTGAATGCGAATGCCCACATGCGTGCAAACGTATCATTATGTGAATAAGAAGAGAAAATTATATACAGGAATTACCAGATTATACTTTATGAACAA
>JAPXFY010000016.1:6795541-6815541 GCA_030674185.1 Monoplex corrugatus | reverse complement strand
AGAGACAGACAGACAGAGAGAGACAGAGACAGACAGACAGCTAGACAGACAGACAGAGACACAGAGAGACACAAACACACACAGCAGAAAAGACACAAGAGAGGGAAGATAGAGAGAGAAAGAGGGACAAACAGACAGACAGACAGACAGACAAACAACAAACAAACAGACAGACAGACAGACAAACAAGCAGACACAACACAGAGACAAAGAGACAGAGACACAGAACAGAGAGGAAAGAAAGAGAGAAGAAAAAGGAGGTACAAAGTCATGACAGACAAGACAGTCACTCAACTGACAGACAAACTAGTCAGACGAACAGAGACAAAAAGAGAGCGGAAGAAGACTGGAAAGAGGGGGGGCGGCGGACAAGAGACAGACATCGACAGAAACAAAACGTGAGACACAGAGAGAAGAGAAACTAGCTGGTTAAGAAGGAGTTATGCACTCAGCATTGCACATGTCTGATTCAATCTGCCAGCATTAAGTCGTCTGCTGCGCAAAGTGCCTGTGCAAGGTTAACTTCAGGAGAGGGGAGCAGGTTAGAAACTACGTGAACAAAATGAAACAATTAAGATCGCGACAACAAGGACAATATAAGGGATGAACTTGAGCAACAGGTTTGTCAGGCGCGTACCCCAAAAACAAAGGAACACAACAAAAAAACAATCACAACACCAACAAAACGGACAAAAAATTCTGCGCTGTCAGGTAAGAATGAATGCTGTCTCAGAGCAGTATAAGAAGTGGGGGAGGGGAGGCAACTGATGTAAAGGAAATAAGAACTAAACAAATTTTTCAGCCTAGTGCTGAGGGGCACGACAACCAAGTGGTCAAGAGGCTGAAATTGCGATCAGAAAGTCTGGGTCTGACCCTGTTCATAAGTACCTCCTAGGGATAAAAGGTAGAAAGTTTTCCAGTCTCCCAGGTCAACACGTGCAGCTTGCTACAGCCTGAACATACCTTGTGTGGTTTGTAAGCCTAACATCAAATGCGAATATGAAATATCCTGTAAGCCATGTCAATGTCTGGTCGCTTATGGAACCAGAAAAACACCCCGCATGCCCACCCACCAAAGATGGCGTGTAAAAACTGTGCAGCAGCATACCACCTGCACAGTGCGAGCCAAAGAACGTGAATATGAGCATTGTTTAATAGATCCTTTAATCCCCTTTGGGACATGGAGGATAACAACAAATAAGTGAAAATCCAACAGTATTATCATATAACTGAAGCAGAAAGAACTTAGTTCAACAGAAAAAATATGTACACATCCAAGCAAACATTTCTTGAGAGAAAAACAAAAATCCACAATTTATTTGTACACACAGTCTGGCCAAAGCAGAGAGGAAGGGAGAGGATGACCAGAACAAAGCACCCCCCACCTTATCGGTTTAACACACCGGAAATGAGACGTAGCCAGGAAAGGACAGCAAAAATTCCACTTCAGCCAGCATCCATTATTCGCCTGGTATTGCTCCAAAAGTCAGGTCCCTTCTTACAGTGGGGTGGTTGGCACATGGCAAAATGGACCCACGTGAGAATGACCATGCGCGATTACCTTCCTTCATCATAGACGCGACAGTCTAGTCTCTCAGTCTCTCAAACATTCGAAAAGTGTCTTTAGCTAGGCGTTCTGTTACAGCGTTTTTATTTTATAGCTATTACAGTATGTCGTTTTAATAAAACGCTGTCAGATCTGTACAAATGCATATTTGAACAAACTCGTTCACTTCATTCAAATAAGCTTGGATGTTTAATTGGTTGATATCAGTGTAAACTGTGAAAACATGACAGAAATGTAACACGGATCTCCACAGGTGATAACAATCATTACAACAAATGTCAGTGCTTTTTTCTAAAGGACCTTAGTTGTGTGCATAAAATGCTAATGTTCCACCATTTCCATTGTCTTCCTTTTTCCAATCTTTGTTTTTGTCTTTTTTAGTTGATTAATTTACTGATCTAAATATACCAGGCACTGGAATAACAGGCGAAGAAAGGATGTTCGCGGAAGTGGAATTTTCGCCTCATTTCCATATCACTTTCTCTTGCTAAAATCACAAACGTCACTCATTCCCACACTTTAAAAAAAAGCTAAATATACGCTGCACATAACTTCGATACACCGTCTCATATGGAAGACTAGCACCCAGACCATCAATTCAGGGCTAGTGGAGGCAATGGAGAAAATTCCTGACCAGCTGGGTGTTAACAAAGGACCTCTCTTCCTAGGCAAGTGCTGTAACAAACTGGCCACCACTCCGTCAGTTTATCACTTCTTCCGAACGACCAACATCACTCAAAGTCATATAGTACATACAGAAAAAAAAAGAGGAAACAAACAAACAAAAACAAAAAAACAACAAAAAGGGGAGTTTAGAGGGAGGAAAATCTTGGGCCAACCTGGGCGTTCCATTTGTAGACGTAGCTTGGAAGGTGGATGTATTGATCGCAAGGCCACCATTTTTGTTTCTTTGTTTGTTTGTTTTCTTTATCTCTTTTTAGGGGAGACCAGTTATTTCTCAATGTGATCTTAAATCTTGGGCAGATGCGAAACACCTTTCAACTCTTTCTGCAGATGCAGGAAATCTTTTCTCTTTTTTAATGAAAAAGAAAAGGAAAATTGCGTCAATCGACTTGAGAGAAATACGTGTCTGTTTGTCCGTCTGTCTGCGTGTGTGCGTATGTGTGGCAGGTTGTCTGCCCACTTCTATGGGGAAGGCGGGGGGGGGGGGGGTTGAAGTGTGTGGTTTAGTGGTTAAAGCACCTGCCTAGAATGCAAGAAATCCGAGTTCAATCACAGATCAAACATGTTTTCTCCCTTCCCCCACTAGACCCTAAGTGACGGTCTAGATGCTAGTCTTTCGGTTGATAAACTCACATCACATCTGTAGCACGTTCAACGCACATTGAAGATCCCAAGACAGCAAAGAGTTGTTCATAGAGAAATTTTGTAGGAACATTAACTTTCATAGGTAAAAAGAAATATCTCCACACAGTGGTTAACAGAAGAAGAAGAAGAAGAAGAAGAGAAGATGACGATGATGATGATGATGATGATGATGAAGAAGAAGATGATGAGAAGAAGAATGAAGAAGAAGATGATGATGATGATGATGATGATGATGATGATGATGATGATGATGATGATGATGATGATGATAATGATGATAATAACGATGATGATAATGATGATGATGAAAGAAAATTTAAAAAAACTCTCGGAATTTCACAGGATAAATTGTTAAAAAAAAAACGGAAAAAAAAAAACACAGGTCACAGGTACACACAGGCACACACAATCATTACAACAAAGAGAGAAATAGAACACAAATGCAAAATTGCTGCAGCAGATCTGAGGTAGGAGTGTCCTCTTGACAGGTTACCTGCATTTGACTGGGCTTCTTTCGTTGTAGCTCTGAAGAGAAGGTAGGAAAGGACAGGGGGTCAGCTTCGTGATGCATCCATTTCTTGAGGTTTTTAAAATAATTTTTGGCTGTTGTTTTTGTTTTTGTTTCTATATTTTTGTCTTTCTTTCTTTCTTTGTATTCTTACTGTACACAACAGCCGAACACCTTGTTGTTAGAGGGTCAAATTTTCGACTTAAGTCTTTCTCGAGAAACTCAGAATGTCGACTACACAAAGCATAGCTATTTCTTTCTTTGTATGTTTGTTTGCTTGTTCTTGGTCCTGATAGAAACTTTTTGAGTTGTCTTCAGATAAAAAAAACTGTCAGTGCTCTTCCATCGTTTTCTATCGTAAGTCTGTTTGTTTAAAATGAATGGAGGAAGGGGAGATATAATCTGTTTGTATTAAAATGAATAGAGGAAGGGAGACTATAATCTGTTTGTATTAAAATGAATGGAGGAGGGGGAGACTATTAAAAACTGTTTGTATTAAAATGAATGGAGGAAGGGGAGACTATAATCTGTTTGTATTAAAATGATTAAGGCAGGGGGAGACTATAATCTGTTTGTATTAAATGAATGGAGGAGGGGGAGACTATAGTCTGTTTGTATTAAAATGAAGAGGAGGAGGAGACTATAATCTGTTTGTATTAACATGAATAGAGGAGGGGAGACTATAATCTGTTTGTATTAAAATGAATAGAGGAAGGGGAGACTATAATCTGTTTGTATTAAAATGAATAGAGGAGGGAGACTATAATCTGTTTGTATTAACATGAATGGAGGAGGGGGACTATAGTCTGTTTGTTTAACATGAATGGGGAGGGGGTAGTATATCTGTTTGTATTAACATGAATGGAGGAGGGGAGACTGTAATCTGTTTGTATTAACATGAATGGAGGAGGGGGAGACTATAGTCTGTTTGTATTAACATGAATGGAGGAGGGGAGACTTATAATCTGTTTGTATTAACATGAATGGAGGAGGGGGAGACTGTAATCTGTTTGTATTAACATGAATGGAGGAGGGGAGACTGTAATCTGTTTGTATTAACATGAATGGAGGAGGGGGAGACTATAGTCTGTTGTATTAACAGAATGGAGGAGGGGGAGACTGTAATCGTTTGTATTAACATGAATGGAGGAGGGGAGACTGTAATTGTTTGTATTAACATGAATGGAGGAGGGGGAGACTATAATCTGTTTGTATTAACATGAATGGAGGAGGGGGAGACTGTAATCTGTTTGTATTAACATGAATGGAGGAGGGGGAGACTGTAATCTGTTTGTATTAACATGAATGGAGGAGGGGGAGACTGTAATCTGTTTGTATTAACATGAATGGAGGAGGGGGAACTGTAATCTGTTTGTATTAACATGAATGGAGGAGGGGGAGACTGTAATCTGTTTGTATTAACATGAATGGAGGAGGGGGAGACTGTAATCTGTTTGTATTAACATGAATGGAGGAGGGGGAGACTGTAATCATCCGGCGGTCCACGTATGTGTGTTCTGTTGCTGTTATTGATGTTGTTGTTAGTTTTGTTCGTTCGTTCATTCGTTCCTTCGTTCGTTCGTTTGTTTGTTCGTTTGTTTGTTTGTTTGTTTGTTTGTTTGTTTGTTTTTTGTTTGTTTGTTTGTTTGTTTGTTTGTTTTTTTGTTTGTTTGTTTGTTTGTTTGTTTGTTTGTTTGTTTGTTCGTTCGTTCGTTTGTTCGTTTGTTTGTTTGTTTGTTTGTTTGTTTGTTTGTTCGTTTGTTTGTTGGTTGGTTTCTTTCTTTCTGTCTTTGTTTGTTTGTTTGTGTTGTTTGTTCGTTTGTCGTTGGTTGGTTTCTTTCTTCTGTCTTTTGTTTGTTTGTTTGTTTGTTTGTTTGTTCGTTTGTTCGTTGGTTGGTTTCTTTCTTTCTGTCCTTCTTCTTTCTTTCTTTCTTTCTTTGTTTTTGTGTGTTGTGTGTGTGTGTTTGTGTGTGTGTGTGTGTGTTGTGTGTTTGTTGTGTGTGTGTGTGTTGTGTCGTGTTGTTTTTTTGTTTGTGTTTGTCTTTTCGTCTTTTGTGTGGTGTTTTTTTTAAGAGCTACAATAAGGAATCAGTCAAAATGCAGGCCACAATTTTATGTTTTTGTTTTTCACGGGCTGGTTGGTTCTTTTGACAGAGCAGTAGACTCAAGATCTCATATCTCAAGCTCAACCCGAAGCCCACAAACATTAACAAACTGGTCTGTCCACTGCCCATCAAAATGTTTCCATCATTCTGGTTGTGTCAGCTAGTGTTTCATAGGTCCCACTTCTCCCCCACCACCCACCACCCATTTTAAGATCTTGCCAGCGCGTGGGGTTTCGCGTAGACTCTGAGACAGAGTCTGCTACATAATTGCTGACAGATCTGGGTAAAGCGCATATGGAATTTTCTGACGAATTCCTTTCGAACATACTACAAACAAAGTAACTCATATCAGCTGGAGGAAGGGTGTGTGTGTGTACGCGCACAAAAAAATAAAAAAGATAACTGAGTACACATTCTGAATCTGGTCGTTTGTTTTGCCTCATTTTGTTTTTAGTTTTGTTCTGTTCTCAGTTTGGTATATTTATTTTATTGTTTGCAATTATTTGTTTTGTTTCTATAATTTATTTACTATTTTTCTTATTCATTTATACATATATCTTATTTACTCGACTAACAGGAGCTTTCATAAATCAACTAAGAAAGAGGAGAGAGAGAGAAAGAGAGAGAGAGAGGAGAGAGAGGAGAGAGAGGAGGGAGAGAAAGGAGAGAGAGAGAGAGAGAGAGGAGAGAGGAAGAGGAGAGAGAGAGAGAGAGAGAGAGAGAGAGAGAGAGAACAGCAAACGAAAAATGTTATATCTATTATCATTATCAATGTCGTCGTCGTCGTCGTCATCATCATCATCACCATCATTATTATAGTTATCATCATCATTATTATCATTATCATTCTTTTTAATCACCATCGTCGTCATTATTATTATTATTATTGTTATTATTATCATTATTATTATTATTATTGTTATGATTGTTGTTGTTGTTGTTGGTATTATTATTATTATTATTATTATTATTATTATTATTATTATTACTGTCAGCATCAATATTACTGCTTTTACTACTACTACTCCTACAACTATTATTACTACTACTATACTAAAACCATTACTACCACCACCACTGCTACACCACCACCATCACCACACCACTACTACTAACTACTACTATGATAATAATTATGATAACAATAATAATAACCAACAATAATAATATCATCATTATTATATTATCATCATCATCATATCATCATATCATCAGTAAACAAGCAAAAAGTCAGCAGTCAGCCATCAGTAGTAGTGTAGCAGCAACAGCGATGCAGCAGCAATTTTATACACATATTCACGCCTAACGAATACCAAATTCAAGGAATTATTTTCATAAGTACAACCGTCCATCATGTGTTTGTTTAGTCCATATCATAACGTATAGTATATTTCGCAGTTTATTGGTATTATATAATAAGTGATGTTTTTTAGAATCTTCCTTGCAAGCGAATGAAAAGAAACAAACGAACAAATCAACAACAACAACAACAAATAGCAGCAGAGCAGCTCAATAAACAATGGCTAAATGACTGCAAACCATCAACGCCATAGAAGACAGAAGACGCACACGAAGAGCTATCGTTTCTCTCGGGTCGCCTAAGCCACTAAAAAGCCCAAGCCCCAGAATTCCGCCCGGCTTGAATGTCTCTTCCGGTCATGCGCACAAGCCTGTCAGTCGTAAACTCAATATGGACAGTTGGAAAGGGGACAAGATGGTGGCTTTTCACACGCTTTCCTCACATTACTTGTCAACTCTCTTTTAAAACAAAAACAGTGACTCGACATGCTTTTCGCTGTAATCTCTAGGTCGTGTGTGTGTGCATGCGTGCGTGCGTGCGTGCGTGCGTGCGTGCGTGTGTGCGTGTGTGTGTGTGTGTAAGAGAGAGGGAGAGAGAGAGAGAGAGCGCTAAACATGTAGGCAGACAGACAGATAAACGGAGGCAAAGAGAGAGGGGGAGAGAGGAGGAGAGAGGAGGAGAGAGAGACAGAGCGAGAATGACAGAGACAGAGAGACAGACAGGCAGACGGAGAAAGAGGGGAGAGAGAGAGAGAGAGAGAGAGAGAGAGAGAGAGAGAGAGAGAGAGAGAGAGAGAGAGAGAGAAGATATATTTATATATAAATCATGACAGAGACAGGAGGCAGGAGATGGGAGGACGACAGACATGAGAGAGAGGGAAAGGGAGAGATAGAGATACACAAAATGACAGTCAGGGAGAGAAAGAAAAAAAGAAGGAGAAAGACACAAGGATCAGAAGAGGAGGAAGAATAAGATTAAGAGTGAGTGAGATAGTGAATGAGAGACAGACAGACAGACAGACAGAGACAGACAAACAGACAGATAGACAGACAGACACAGACAGGCACAGAATCATAAAAAAAATTCATAGGCTAAGAAATACGCTTACAAGGAGGTGAAAGAAAAGTGACGGGGGGTATAGATGGGTGGCGATACCCTGTAGCTATGCGCTCTCTCAGGGGAGAGCAGGCTGAATTTATATAATGGTGATATTTCGTTTTTGTATAGCGCTATTCTCAAAACTCTTGATGGACTCAATGTACATTACACATAACCAGACTTTTAAGTGGAGCACGGAGAACTCAAGCTGTTAGGTGAGCTGACTACACTCCACTGTGTTGTTGTACAGTCTGCAGCTGTGGTGGGCGGGCATGCTAGTTGTTTTCATGTTTCCATAATCATGACATGACTTACAGGATGTTTAACGTGCATACTAATATTCTGTATGCGTACACACACAAAGGGGGTTTAGGCACTAACAGGTCTGCACACATGTTGACTGGGAGATCTGAAAAATCTCCACCCTTTACCCACCAGACAAAGGTATCCCAATGGATCGAAGCCAGGACCTTCTGACTGGAAGTCCTATTTGACTACTGCGTCTGTCCAGTTAGACATACAGTCAGTGTAACAACAACACGTTAAGTATATGTTTCAAACAAATCCCTGTTATCTGAGCACGTGACTTAAATTTGGTTAAAAATATATGTAAAAAAAAAAAAGAAGGAGAAGAAAAAAAAGATAGCTGTAAGTTTAATTCAACAGAAAAACAAACAAAAACTAACCTAAGGCCCAATTCATAGAACCCTTATTATATACAATCAAGTCAATATTTACTCAAAATATAAGCGTGGGCAAGAGCTATCCTGAACATTTAAATCGCTTCATTCTGGTTAAAAACAAAATCAAAGAAAATAATTGTACAAAAAGCAAAACAAAAAACAAAACCCACGAAGCCTGGGGTGGAACTCATAAAGGTGTCAGTCCATTCGCTAAAGTTATTATTTACTCCAAGTACACATGTACTTGGGTACAGTTTACCTGATAAACACACACCTTGTTTAACGTGCACGTCCAGTGTATGACTATAACATACAGTGGAAAATGTCAGGGTAGATAGACACTCAGACACCGCTCCTGAAGAACGGTGAAAATGTGTATTCTGTCATTGCTGGGCCACGTTCAGGTAGATTGGATTCCTAGCCCGCTGAATCTGTGGAAAAGCCATAGACATAAACAGACCATAGACTGGCAACTCACTGAACGCTTACAGGAAGCTGGTGGATAGGGTGAGCGAGTGAAAGGGTTAAGTTTTTGCAGCTTATGGACAAGCTGTGGGGGTGAAAGGGTTAAGTATTTGCAGCTTATGGACAGGCTGTGGGAGTAAAAGGGTTAAGTTTTTGCAGCTTATGGACAAGCTGTGGGAGTCAAAGGGTTAAGTTTTTGCAGCTTATGGACAAGCTGTGGGGTGAAAGGGTTAAGTTTTTGCAGCTTAAGGACAAGCTGTGGGAGTAAAAGGATTAAGTTTTTGCAGCTTATGGACAAGCTGTGGGAGTCAAAGGGTTAAGTTTTTGCAGCTTATGGACAGGCTGTGGGAGTGAAAGGGTTAAGATGGGCAGAGAATATATCAGTTTTTATGCTTGGGCTGGGATCTATACCTTGAGGAACCAGATCCTGAGTCCATGGCTTTTCAAAAGAACCAACCAACTCATGTGAAAGCAGACGACAGCACTAAGGGGAGACGAACTCTCAACATTCTACTTAAAACGCTTTAACCAAACGAGCCATCACGTCACTGTTACCCAAGACGTGTCACAGACTTTGGTGCCTATCTCTCTCGCCATGCCTAGTATGCACAAATCAAAGAAAATACAACGCATTATTAATCGTATCCATGGGGAGAATGAAGATGGGTAAGTTATTTATCACAATTGTCAGATGGAAAGCTAATCACATGGCTGAGTGACTGTTAAAAGGACCCATCAGTTTGCTTCTTTCTCGACTAGTGAACTCTCTCTCTCTTTCTCCTACCCTCTCTCACTCTCTCTCTCTCTCTCTCTCTACTCTCTCATCTCTCTCTCTCTCTCTCTCTCACTCTCTCTACTCTCTCTCTCTCTCTCTCTCTCTCTCTCTCTCCTCTTCTTTCTCTCTCGCTAGTCCATCACAGAGTTGCGCCAACCACTTATTCAATTAAAGGGCCGTCAGCGCTCGTGTTTAGCGCCACGATTAACCTCCCTTGGTCTGACAATGCGGAGCCAGCGTTGAACCATTTCTGTCTGCATTACGCCCCGCGTCATATCCGTTTGATGGGGGAATTAAAGTTTGCAGGCAGAATCTGTTGGTTCCGTCAGTCCACCTCCACCTCCTTCCTTCCCCCAATTTGTCATACTTGTCTCTTACCTTGACCCTTCAACATCCTTTCCCCTTGCTTTTTTTCTCTGTCTACCCAGCTAATATTGTGCCCATTACGTGCAAGGATAAACGGTTCTTTTTGAGGTCTTGGAGTAAGTTTGAAACTACTGAGCTAAACTCTTGGATGTTCGAAGTCACAAGAGAGTTTAAGTCTTACAGTGAGCATGAATCTGCAAATGAGTAAAAGTCTATACAGTGAGGTTGAAGTCACCAACGATTTTAAAGTCTTGGAGGAGTTTGCAGCCATTAAAGAGTTAAAGTCTTGAATGAGTTTGAAGCTGCTAAAGATGTAAAGTCTTGGAAGAGTTTGAAGCTACTGAATAATTAAAATCTCAAAGTCTTGGAGTCAATTTGGAGCCACAGGAAAGAGTTGAAATCCTGGAGTGGGTTTGAATAACTAAAGGGTTAAAGTCTTGAAGGAGTCTGAAGTCACATAAGATTAAAATCTTGGGGTAGTCTGAAGAATTAAAGAGTCAATCTTGGAATGACGTTGAAGTTGTTAAAGAGTTCGAGTCTTGGGCTGACCTTTAAGTTGGTGAAGGGTTAAATTTGTGAAGCAAGGTTGAAACCACTGCAGAGTGAAAGAGGGGGATGAAAAACAAGGGATGGAGAGGTTTGGAAAAGGATATGTGGACGAAATCGGAGTCTCTTCTGTGCCAAAGGATAAGACCATGTGAAGTTTTACATACTCTGTTTTAGATGTGAATGGATGAGCATGTACACACACACACACACACACACACACAACACACACACACACACACACACACACCACACACACACACACACACACACACACACACATACACACACACACACACACTCACCACCACCACCATACCACAAAAACGACCTTCATCATCATCATACAACTGCAATGGACCAGTTTAAAACAGAAGTCCCACTGCATTTTTATTTCACTTTCTGTCTTTCCCATTTACATATTTCTCTTTCCATTCTTATGATTCTGTTATGCTTTTCTTTTCTTCGTTGTTTGTTTGTTTGTTTTTGTTTTTGTTTTGTGTTTTTTTAGGGGCTGTTTACTCCATTGAACGGTTTGAGAAAGAGAATAGGGATAAGAACAGAAAGATTAAAATAGAGAGGAAAAAAAAAAAATGAAAGAAAGAAAATAAAAGAACAAGAATATCCACAGTACTGTTTTGCTACGACGAATCAACAAATATCTACGATTAAAAAAAAAAATAGTAGGAAAAACAAAAACGAAAAAAAAGGGAAACTTTTTAATGCCCCAATTCAACAAAGAACATTTAAACTAAAATACCACCCCGTCATTTCAAACACTCCATATGTTCTGGGGGGAAAACGGTATACCAAAGAAATTCAGGTGAACAGAGACTGTCAGTAATAAGGTGAACTCACAGACAGGGCACGGGCCAACCGTCTGTGTTGCTGTCACAAATGATGGAGCTTTGCTCTCTCTCTCTCTCTCTCTCTCTCTCTCTCTCTCTCTCTCTCTCTCTCTCTCTCTCTCACTCAACTTTTCTCTCCCTTTTTCTATCTCTTTCTTTTGCTTCACCCTTCTTCTCTCTTCAGCATTTCGTGTGTGTATGTTGTGTGTGTGTGTGTGTGTGTGTGTGTGTGTGCGTGTGTGTGTGTGTGTGTTGTTGTGTGTGTGTGTGTGTGTGTGTGTGTGTGTGCTGTGTGTGTGTGTGTTGTGTGTGTGTGTGTCTGTCTGTCAGTCTGTCTGTGTGTGTTTGCGTGCGAGCGTGCATGTGTGCTTGCGTGTGTGTGTGTGTGTGTGTGTGTGTGTGTGTGTGTGTGTTGTGTCTGTCTGTCTGTCAGTTGTCTGTGTGTGTTTGCGTGCGAGCGTGCATGTGTGCTTGCGTGTGTGTGTGTGTGTGTGTGTGTGTGTGTGTGTGTGTGTTGTGTGTGTCTGTCTGTCTGTCAGTCTGTCTGTGTGTGTTTGCGTGCGACGTGCATGTGTGCTGTGTGTGTGTGTGTGTGTGTGTGTGTGTGTGTGTGTGTGTTTCTATGTGTGTGTGCGTGTATGTGTGTGTGTGTGTGTGTTGTTGTGCGTGTGTTGTGTGTGTGTGTCTATCTGTGTTTGTGTGTGTGTGCATGGTGCGTGCGAGCGTATGTGTGTGTGTGTCTATGTGTGTATGTGTGCATATGTATGTACATATATATATGCATATATATATATATATATATATATATGTACGTATATGCATGTATGTGTATGTCTGTCTGTCTTCCATCGGCCTGTGTCTGTCCGTCTGTCTGCCTATCTGTGTGTGTGTGTGTGTGTGTGTGTGTGTGTGTGTGTGTGTTGTTGTGTGTGTGTTGGTGTCTGTCTGTCTGTATATCCATCTCTTTTTTCCATCTTCCCCAGGACAATGGAGAGACTCAGAGAGCAGGGTGCAAACAGCACACTCCCAATAAACCTGCATTCTCCGGCATTCTCTGACCATTTCTTCTTTGGCAGGGTGCATTTAAAATACTTTTATCCAATTAGCTTCTGTGATGGGTGTGTGTGGGTGCGGCTGGGAGTGTGAGAGTGGTGGGGCAGTGATGTGGTTTTCTGAGAGTGCATGTGTGTGTTTGTGTGTTTGTGTGTGTGTGTGTGTGTGTTTGTGTGTTTGTGTGTTGTTGTGTGTGTGTGTTTGTGTGTGTTTGTTTGTGTGTGTTTTGTGTGTGTGTGTGTTTGTGTGTGTGTGCGTGTGTGTGTGAGAGAGAGGTGTGTGTGTGTGTGTGTTGCGTGTGTGTGTACTGTGTGCGTGTTAAGTGTAGTGTGTGTGTGTATTGTGTGTGTGTATGTGTCTTGTGTGAGTGAGTGACTCTGTGTGTGTGTGTTGTGTGTGTGTGTGTGTGTGTGTGTGTGTGTGCGAGCGCATTTGTGTCTGTATATGTTGTGTGTGTAAGTACGTTCGGTGTGTGTGTGTGTGTGTGTGTGTGTGTGTGTGTGTGTGTGTATGTGTGTGCGTGTGTTGTGTGCGCGCTTGCGCGTGTGTCTGTGACTGTTTTTAAGTGTGTGTATTCCATGAGTATATAGGTGCTTACGTATGTGTACTTGCATGCATGTGTGCATATGTATATATATTTGTTCAAATTTATGTATGCAAACACACACACACATTATGCACACACACAAACACACACACCACACAAACACACATACACACACAAACACACACACACAAACACACACACAAACACATTAACACACACACACACACACTAACACTAACACACCACACACTAACACTAACACACACACACGCATGTATACATGTACATGTATAATTATCTTGAACAGTAATATGAAAACAGTGCCCTAGTGTTTCACTTCACCACAGAAGACAAATTCCAATTTTCTCCACATATCCTCCCCTGACCCCTCCCCGTTCCTTTCCCTCTTCTAATATGAACTCTTTAGTGGCTTCGAACTTGCTCAAAGACTTTAACCCTTTAGCGGCTTCTAATTCTCTGAAAGACTTTACCCGTTATTGGACTCAAACTCACCCCCACGACTTTAACCCTTCAAAGTCTTCAGTCGGTTTCAAACTCACATCAAGACTTTAAACTCTTTAGTGGCTTCAAACTCACTCCTAGACTTTGACTCTTTATTGGCTTCAAACTCTCTGCAAGACTTTCAGAAAAATATCTTTATCCCTGGGATATAACCCGCACAATATTAACTTTGGAGACAGAGGAAAGCAAGGGATAGGGAAATACGGGTATGGGATGGGGGGGGGGGGGGGGGGGGGGGACCTAGAACGACATCGTGGGGGAAGGAGAGGGTGGAGGTGGACTGACGGAACCAATAGATTCTGCCTGCAAACTTTAATTCCCCCAACGAACGGATATGACGCTGGACATAATGCAGACAGAAATGGTTCAACGCTGGCTCTGCATTGTCAAGACCAAGGGAGGTTAATCGTGGCGCTAAACACGAGCGCTGACGGCCCCTTAATTGAATAAGTGGTTGGCGCAACTTGTGATGGACAGCGAGAGACAGAGAGAAGGGGTGGGGTGGGGTGGAGGGGTTGCTATTCCATACAGAAGCAAAGTGAGGGGACAATTTTACGGACATTCAGTTTGTGATTAGCTTTTCCTCTGAGAATTGTGATGAATAACTTATCCACCATCTCTCCCGGTCGATACCTTTTATAATGGACTGTATTTTCTCTGGCCTCTGCCAAGGAGTTGAGTCTATATAAAGATGGCCCAGCACTGGCAGGATACACTGTTTACGGTTCTTTTGAAAGATCGGACTCTAGGTGTAAATCCATCGTGACATTTCCCATTCTATATATTCACACTGCTTGCACATAATTAAAGCAGAGCGTGTTTTCTATATTAGTTACACTGCGCCTGAGTACGTTTTATCTGGAAAAGGTAATTACCTCCGTGAATTTACTGACACATTTACGTTACTGGCATTAGGTTTCGTTTTCTTTTTTCTGTTTTTGTCTTTGGTTTGGTTTGTGTGTGTGTGTGTGTGGGGAGGGGAGATGAGTTTTTTTCTTTTTTCTTTTTTCTTTTCCCCTTACCTCTGATTTTTTTTTATCACATTGAAGTACATGATAATCCCACTGTGACAAGAAAGAATATATCAAGATATTAATATATAATATATAATAATAATTACAATATTTATATAGCGCAAAATCTTGATAAAATCAAATCTAAGCGCTGAAACAGACACACACGCACGCACGCACGCACGCACACACACGCACGCACGCACACACACACACACACACACACACACACACACACACACACACACACACACACACACGCATGGCTATAAATGGGGAGAAAGAATAAAAGCAATAAAAGCAAGAATAAAAGCAATGGAAAATTATAGAGAGCATATCATATACAATTATATATTATATATTATAACAATGTGATTCCCCCCCGAGCGGAGACAGGCTGCAGAGGGGGGGGGGGGGGGTTGAGTGAGGTTAGGATTTTATGCAGAGGAGAAAAGGTGAGTTTTGAGAGCGGACTTGAAGGAGACAAAAGTAGGTTGCTGACGGACTGAGAGAGGAAGTTTGTTCCAGGAGAGTGGACCAGAAACAGAGAAGGCTCGTGGACCATAGGTATTGAGCTTAGTGCGTGGAAAGCGAAAAGTCAGAGGATCGGAGGCAGAGCGGAGGGTACGTGAGGGAAGATAGATCTCAAGTAGGCTTGACAGGTAATCGGGGGCTGCGTTATTGAGGCTTTTGTAGCACATGGTGTCTAGTTTGTACTGTATGCGCTTTGATACAGGGAGCCAGTGAAGTTGTGCCAGGAGAGGAGATATGTGGTCAGCTTTTTTCTTTTTGAGTACAAGGCGTACACATTGTTTTGAATGCGCTGTAGGATGTGAATGGTGGAGGCAGGAAGACCAGACAGGAGTGAATTGCAGTAGTCAATGCGAGACATTATGAGGATTCTTTAAAATAATCCGTACTCTGCTGGAAAAAAAACTCAGTGTGGTTAAAAAATATCAGAGGTGCGAAAAAATGAAAACAACAACCAAAAAAGCAAACTCTACACACACACACACACACACACACACACACAAACACACACACGCACGCACGCACGCACGCACGCACGCACACACGCACACACACACCAAATATAGATAGATAAAGAAAGAAAAGAAATAAACAGATAAATTACAAAACAGCAACAATAAAAAATTCCAGGCTTAATATTATTCAAGCAAAGTGAAGTCTTCATTCATTGTTCATTGTTTCGTAGTAAAGTCCCTTTTCCAGTGTAATTGTAATAATAATAATAATAATAATGATGATGAGATGATAATAATGATAATAATAAATAGCTTTTGTATAGCGCTATTCTCAGTTCGACTCACTGCGCTGTTACAGAAATAATCTGACTCACATGCCAATAAATCATTTTTCAAACACACACACACACACACACACACACACACACACACACACACACACACACACACACACACACACACACAAATGGGGGGGGGGTATACTTATGTATATGTGTTCTTCACCCACCCACCTCTTCTCTCTCTCTCTCTCTCTCTCTCTCTCTCTCTCTCTCTCTCTTCTCTCTCTCTCTCTCTCTCTCTCTCTCGGTAATCAAGGGAGTGAACTTGGAATCAGCAGGTCCTGTGTGCGATCTGCCCAGACACCTCCTCCTGGTGGTAAAGGGTTAAGGTTTTTCTGATGGCCCAGGTCAACATGTGTGCAGACCTGCCAGTGCTTAATCCCCTTTCGTGTGTATACGTGTGCATAACATCAAATATACATTTTAAAGACCCAGTAAGTCATGTCAATGCCTGGCTTATCGAAGCATGGAAACACTCAGCATACAAGCAACGGCAAGTTTGAAAAAAAATTACTTTTAGCCAATAATTTTACCGTTGAACAATAAAGTAACAGTGTCAGTGTCGGTGTCGGTGTTTCTATCAGTGTAAATATCAAAATCAGTATCAATATCAGTATCAATATCAGTATCAGTATTAGTATCAATATCTGTATCAGTGTCCAGTATCAATATCAGTATCAGTAACAGTAAACAGTATCAATATCAGTAGTCAATCAGTATCAAGTATAATACCAGTATCATATCAGAGGTCAGTTCAGTACAATATCAGTATCAATATCAGTATCGTATCATAATCAGTATCAGATCAATCGTATCAGTGTCATATCAGTATCAGTCAGTAACATATCAATATCAGTATTCATATCAGTATCTGTCAGATCAGTATCAATATCATGTCAGTTCAGTATCAGTATCAGTATCAGTATCAGTATCAGTATAAATATCAGTTCAGTATCAGTGTCATTCAGTATCAATGTCAGTATCAGTATCACTATCGATATCATATCAGTATCTGTATCAGTATCTGATCGATATCGATATCAGTATCATATCGATCAGTATCAGTATCACTATCATATCAGTATCAGTATCGTATCATATCAGATAGTCATGTCAGTATCACTATCGATATCAGTATCAGTATCACTATCGAATCAGTATCAGTATCACTATCGTATATCAGTATCATATCATATCGATATCAGTATCAGTATCACTATCGATATCAGTATCAGTATCACTATCGATATCAGTATCAGTATCACTATCGATATCAGTATCAGTATCACTATCGATATCAGTATCAGTATCACTATCGATATCGTATCACTATCGATATCATTATCAGTATCAGTATCATATCGTATCATATCAGTATCATATCACTATCGTATCAGTATCATATCTGTATCAGTATCATTATCATATCAGTATCAGTATCACTATCGATATCAGTATCAGTATCACTATCGATATCAGTATCAGTATCACTATCGATATCAGTATCACTATCGATATCATTATCAGTATCAGTATCACTATCGATATCAGTATCAGTATCACTATCGATATCAGTATCAGTATCACTTCGATATCAGTATCAGTATCACTATCGATATCAGTATCAGTATCACTATCGATATCAGTATCATATCATATCATATCATATCAGTATCACTATCGATATCATATATCAGTATCACTATCGATATCAGTATCAGTATCACTATCATATCAGTATCACTATCGTTCATTATCAGTATCAGTATCAGTGTCAGTATCATATCGATATCAGTATCACTATCGATATCAGTATCAGTATCAGTATCAGTATCAGTATCAGTATCAGTATCAGTGTCAGTATCAGTATCAGTATCAGTATCAGTATCAGTGTCAGTATCAATATCGATATCAGTATCACTATCGATATCAGTACCACTATCAGTATCAGTATCACTATCAGCATCAGTATCAGTGTCAGTGTCAGTATCGGTATCAGTATCAGTATCAGTATCAGTGTCAGTATCAGTATCAGTATCAGTATCAGTATCAGTGTCAGTATCAGTATCAGTATCAGTGTCAGTATCAGTATCAGTATCAGTTCAGTATCAGTTCAGTGTCAGTATCAGTTCAGTTCATATCATATATCAGTTATCAATATCAATATCAATATCATATCAGTGTCAGTATCAGTATCAATATCAATATTCAGTATCAGTTCATATATCAATATCAATATCAATATCAGTATCAGTGTCAGTGTTATCATCCTTTCAGGAACGAGAGATAGTATAGAGCATGTCGTTTCACTGTTTGTGTTTTTAAAGGAGGGTTGACAAGTAATGTGAGGAAAGCGTGTGAGAAGCCACCATGTTGTCTCCTTCCCAACTATCCACGGCCTGGTTTATGGGAGACAGGCCTGTGCGCATGACCGGAAGAGACATTCAAGCCGGACTAGGGCTTTTTAGTGGCACAAGCGACCAGAAGGAAACGACAGCTTTCAGGACGTTTGCTGTGTTCCAACACAGTGATGTCTTGTGTGTTGTCGCCGTTTTTTGTTTGTTTGTTTGTTTTTTGTTTTGTTTTGTTTTTGTTTTTGGTTTGGGGTTGTTTGTTTGTTTGTATTGTTTGTTTGCTGTTTTTGTTTTTTGTTTTTTTGTTTTTTTTTGTTAGTGTTATTTTTAGGCCCAGCCGACTGCGAAGAGCCATATCAGGGCTATAACCGTTTCAAAACATACACAATACTTCAACAGATAAAAAAGGAAAGATAATTAAGTAAACATATCAATGCATTCGCGAACATAATCTAAGGAGATGTCTCTGGCGTTGACCACACGCTCAGCTCCGGATAGGAGCTGATTACAGCCGAAAAATCCCACATTCACTTTTGAAGGGACTGGACAGGGTTCGAACCCACAACCTTCCAGTTTGTAGTCCGTTGCACTAACCACTACCCATGGTTGCGTTTTGTTGTTAATATTTTATTTTTCATTCAGTCAACCTATCCCCCCCCCCCTTTTTTTTTTTAAGGGAGATTATTACATTTTCATATCGTGTTGAGGGGTGTGTGTTTATTGTATCCATGACAAAAATGTGTTAGATATTTTTCAGCTCTTTCCGATGGATCCTTATTTAAATTTGGTCACATATGTAGATTATTAAAAAATGGTAATGCATAAGTTTGGAGGACCAAGGTATCAACTCGTGATAAAATGGTGGGTTTTCTCGGAAACTTTTTGGACAATATTTACTGTCCGTTTTCATTATTAGTGTTTTGGCTTGACGTCAAGTTTATTTCATCTGGTGCTTTTTCAAGGCCACAGTGATCTTGAGAACCACGAAACTCAGGGTTTTCTGTTATAATTTGATGAAAAATGAGGCATTGCTATTCATCTCGCTCTCTCTCTCTCTCTCTCTCTCTCTCTCTCTCTCCGTCTCTGTCTGTCTGTCTGTCTGTATGTCTGTCTGTCTGTCTGTCTGTCTCTATCTATCTATCTATCTATCTATCTATCTATATCTATCTATCTATCTATCTATCTATTGATATACCTTTCTATCTATCTATCTACCTTTCTATTTACTTATACATATATACGTGTGTTTGTATGTGTGTGTGTGGTGCGTGCGTGCGTGCGTGCGTGCGTGTGTGTGTGTGTGTGTGTGGTGTGTGTGTGTGTCTGTGTCTGTGTCTGTGAGACTGTGTGTTTGTGTATAAAGGGCGTGTATTTATCAAATGAATCATACATTTTTCTTAATTATGTGCTTTTTGTAGATTATTGGTAATATCATCCATATCTGAGTTTACAGTATCATCTTTGTTTCTTTCTTTCTTTCTTTCTTTCTTTCTTTGTTCGTTCGTTCGTTAGTCTGTTTTTGTTTTTGCTGCTTTTTTTCATGAACTGACGATGTTAATACTGCATTGATACATAAACTTTGTACACTTGCCCA
>JAPXFY010000016.1:6785541-6788041 GCA_030674185.1 Monoplex corrugatus | reverse complement strand
CAAATTCATCCGAAAACAGAGGGAAGGACAGTTGTTTGTATGGCCGTTCTTTAACCCGCTTTAAAAGCAGTCATACTCCGTCTTCGGGGAGATAAGGAGAGAATCTGGAAAGACATGCAAGTTATTGTTTTTGCTATTGTTATTATTATTGTTGTTTAAAGACCAGCCGACTGCATAGAGCCATCATCATCATCATCAGGTGCCCTGCCGCATGGCGTTGGCGATCATGGACTTCCATCTGTCTCTATCTCTCGTTGCCCCTAGCATCTCCCCCACCCTCCTCGTCCCCAGCCACTCTGCAAGTCCGTCCAGCATTTTCTCCCTGGGTCTACCTGGTGCTCTCTTTCCCTCCAGCTTTCCCGTTGTGACCAGGTGCTTCAAATCCCCCTTCCTCATAAAATGGCCTATCAGGGCTATAATTGTTTCACCACTTAGTTAACAAGTTAATAACAAACACCCGAGGGTGCAAATGGAACCCAGAGTACCAATGCCTCGCCACTCTCCGGACAATCACCTCCCAAGCCCCCGATAACATTCGATAATCAATTCATCAAGCAAAATGGGGAGGAGGGGTGGGGGCTATCCATGCATTGCATGACCCATTCGGACCCAGTCATCAGTCTCTGATTCTGTTTTCGTGTTTTTCTGGCTCCTGTTTGCTTGATCGCGGACTATCATGCTCGTACCCCTCTACGAGATGGTCCCATCCGAAGCACATAGACCACCACTTATAATCTAGTGGAGGGGAAAGAGAAAAAAGCACAGTCCGACCTGGAATTGAACCCATGTTTCTTATGTTCTTGCCGGGTGTTTTATCCACTGGGACATATGCTCTACTACGTGTAGTAAAATTACGTATCTTTCTCCTCTTGGACTGTAGTTGTAGTTATCGTTGTTTAACCCTTTTTGACTCCAGCACACTATCCACCAACTGCAAAAACTTAACCTTAGACTCCCTCATCCCATCCACCAGCTTCCTGTAGGAAGCCGGTGGATAGGGTGAGGGAATCAAAGGGTTACGTTTTTGCTTTGGTAGCATAGTTTGATGCTTGATGCTGGTGGACAGGGTGCAGGAGTCAAAGGGTTAAAGCCCAGCCGACTGCGTAGAACCATATCAGGGCTGTAACCATCTCAACAAGTACACCATACCTCACAAAAGATTATAAAAAAATACTTGAACAGAAAAATCAAGTGCACGCATCAATATATTCTCGTACATAATCTAAGAATATGTTGCTGGCGTGGACCACCCCATCCAAGTTATCACCAGGGGATTTAAAAGAACATATCTTAATACAAATGTAAACATCACTAAGGAAACTAAAACACAGATACAAAAAGGGGCCTAAATTCCCTAAAATTGCTTCTGCACATCAAATTTCCTTACAACCAGAAATGCATTTACTACACGTACCCAGTTATCAATCCTACGAGAAAGTATGTGAGACTTTATTCAACACATACGGCTGAATGGAACAGCAAGGCAGAAAGTGATAAGAAGAAATGGCAAAAAGGAAAGGAGCACGGCAAAAACAAAGACAGTGACAAAAATGAGGAAATTTGTAGCACAGACTTTCCAGTGGTGATACTGTTTATACCGAAAGAGCCCCCGGCATCTCCACAGGGTTTCCTGCTGGGCTAAACAACAGTGAAGTTTTGATGTTTTCCTCCTATTTTTTGTTTCTTTAGTTTGTTGTTTGTTACAAATTGTTTTTTGTTGACTTACGCTTACGCTTGACAAAGGCCAACTGGCTGAAAATGTGCGCCTGTCTTCTCTTGTTATATTAAATACGCGTCTGTGTTTCTATTTCGTTTGTTTTGTTTTGTTTGTTTTGTTTTGTTCCTGTTTGCTTGAATGTGGGAGGTCACTCTCGTCTTGGAGTACATATTTGATGTTTTGGGTGAATGTAAAAATGTTTCACACACACAGAGGGTTCATGGCTGATATGTAATTTAACGTACATATTTGATGTTCTGCATGTGCATATAAAGAATGCACACACGGCGAGGACTCATGTCTTGCAAGGCCTTTAAAGTAAATATGTGTTGTTTTGCCTGCACACGAGAAATACATACACCAAGAGGCCTCAAGGCTTGCAAGGCCTTTAACGCAGACCTATATAATGTACGTAAACATGCACTTCAAAGAGGGTCCATGGTTTGCAGTATACTTAACATACATATTTGACGTTCTGCATGCTTGTAAGAAATAAACACACGAAGATGCCCTATGGTTTATAGGCCTTTAACGTACGCTTACATATCTGATGTTGTTCGTATGTAAAAATGCACATACACAGTTCATGGTTTGCTGTACAATTAACGTACATATTTGATGTTTTGCATGCATGTAGGAAACATATAAACGAAGAAGGTTCGCCACTTACAGGATCTCTGTTATATGTATCTGATGTTCTGCATGTATACATAATTTTATAAAAATGTACACACTAAGAGGCCTCATGACTTACAAGGCCTTTAACGTACATATTTGATGTTC
>JAPXFY010000016.1:6770541-6780541 GCA_030674185.1 Monoplex corrugatus | reverse complement strand
GTGGTCCGCCTGAGGACCCTACGTTCCCTGTATTATCATCGTGACGCTTTAACCAAATGAGCTAACGTGGCTCTAGAAAACTGGCCTGCCTGAGGGTGAAACCCACGTTTCCCGCGTGATCAACATGGTTTACGCGCACTTTTGGCTCTAGGAAAATGAGATATGTGGAAGCGATTTTAGGTAATTTAGGCCTGTTTTTATGTTTTAATGTCCTTAGTTCTGTTTCAATTTGTATTGAGGTAGGGTTTTTAAATCCCCTGTGTGATAAATTGGACGGAGTGGTCAACGCCAAGGCGGGCTGAATTCAAATCTAACTTATTCAAGAGGGATTCATCACGCTCAGATAGTTCCATATGCGCTCCATCCAAATTTACTACTCATGATCTGGCGAAACCATTTACACTGGCAAGGCTTTGAAATGATAGTTCGAAATGGGAAGCCACGAAACATTTAACTGACCCTTCTAGAATGATTGAAGTATGATGATAGACAACGACAAAAAATGTGTAATTATATACATATAACTATAAAACTATATGTATGGGCTAGTGAGCCGAGCCGGGGTAAATTGAACTCGAAGACGTCAGATCCTGAATCCAGAGCTCTATCAGCTGGGCCAACCAACCAACCCGCTGAGATGACGGGTCTGACGGGATATGAAACGGTGAGAGGGGAGGTCACCGGAAATTGTATAGGCCAGCTTCCGCCATGATGGCGGACACAACGAAAAGAGAAACCTAGCATGACAATCATGGCGATAATCTGACCCTTTGTTGTTGGCTGTCTTCTGGTTTGGGCTCAATGGCGATTCTGCCCGCCCTTCATTATACCCCTGCTGAGAGCTCAAAAACAGTCCCTGCTAGAACCCCTACCCGCTTCTACAATACCCCTCACCCTCTCTGTCTCTCTGTCTCTCTCTGTCTCTCTCTGTCTCTGTCTCTGTCTCTGTGTCTCTGTCTCTCTCTCTCTCTCTGTCTCTCTCTCTCCCCTCCCTCATTTTTTGTTTTGTTCTTTGTCTCTGTCTGTCTGTCTGTCTGTCTGTCTGTCTCTCTCTCTCCCCTCATTTTGTTTTGTTTTGTATTGTTTTGTTTTGTTTTGTTCTCTCTTCCCTCATTTTGTTTTGTTTTGTATTGTTTTGTTTGTTTTGTTTTGTTCTGTCTCCCTCAGATTTTGTTTTGTATTACCATTATAAATGTAATAAAATTTAGCAATGGCAGACAAGAAGAATTGAATGAACGCTATCACATGGCTCTACCGTTGGAAAATAAAAGTTCATTCATTTAATCAGTGCATCTCTCTCCCTCTCTTTCTCGCCCTTTCTTTCTGTCTAACCCCCCTATTGCCCCACCCCCATCCCCCGCTCTCTCCATCCCCATACCCTTCTGTCTGTCTGTCTGTCTATCTGTCTGTTTCTCTGGCCCTCTTTCTCTTCCCTCTCTCTCTGTCTCTCTCCCCACCCCACCCCCATACTCCTATCACTGTCTCTCTCACCACCTCCCACACCCCTTCTGTCTCTGACTGTCTGTCTGTCTGTCTGTCTGACTCTCTCTCTCTCTCTCTCTCTCTCTTTCTCTCTCGCTCTCTCACTCTCCACCCCCACACCCCACCTCCGTTCTGTCTCTGGTTCTCTCAGCGCGGTGTTCCGTTATCGGGATTGCACCTGCGCGGGTCCACGGTTCTTCTTTCTCTGAAGTTAGCTTCCGTGTCGACAAACAAACAAGCTCCATGCGCGCGCGCACGTGCGAGCACAAAAGCGAGGCTCTTAATAGCTTGTTTCGGGGGCGTTCCGGACGATTGTCGGCGACTCTGGCGATGGCGATTCCTGGTTGTTCCAGTTAGCTGGGGTATGGGGGCTGGGGTGATTGTAACGTGATGGTGATGCCAGTCCAGTTAGCTCAATTGATACGGCCTGGACTGTTGAAAATGGGGATTAAAACAAGAAAAACAAAGAATCACACACATGGATAGGCTACCTCTCTTTCTCACTCTCATTCCCATTTTTTTTCTTTTTTTTTTTCTTTTCCCCACTACTCTCACCTTGTCAAGGACACCATTCCAGAATTTTTTTTAATCATCATAAACAGTTGTGTCTTTTTTATGTGTTCTTCACATTTTGTTGTTAATGAAAGCTTAATATGTGAATCTCGGTATACATCAAATTATTATTAAAAGAATTTTAACCACCTTTCTTCAATGTTAAATGCAGAGAGAAACACTTGTTTTTGTTAAGGCGTCATTGCAGGACAGTTGTAACAGTGGGGTGGATTTTAAAGCATATTCCTGCATATAAAAACAGGTCGGAAAACACACTTTCATCCGTTTTCTGTATTTCGGAAACACAAGCGTGCACTGTTGCTTCTAGGGAAACAAAGTATTAACGAAGAAAGAGAGAAAGTTTGGGGGGTATGTTGGCACATTCTGTGTGTGTGTGTGTGTGTGTGTGTGTGTGTGTGTGTGTGTGTGTGTGTGTGTGTGTGTGTGAGTGTGAGTGTGTGTCTGTATGTGTGAGTGTGTGTATGTGTCTGTATGTGTGAGTGTGTGTGTGGTGTATGTGTGAGTGTGTGTGTGTGTGTGTTTGTGTGTGTGTGTGTGTGTGTGTGTGTGTGTGTGTGTGTGTGTGTGTGTGTGTACGTATGTACATGTGTGTATGTACGTGCGTGTGTGTGTGTTGTGTGTGGGGTGTGTGTGTGTGTGTGTGTGTGTGTGTGTGTCGTGTGTATGTGTGTAGAGCTGTTCTCAAAACAAATTTGAACTCACTGCACATGACACATTAACTAGACACAGCGTACAATACATACACATATACTGATATCATAGCTATAGACACACACGTACTGATATCATAGCTATAGACACACACGTACTGATATCATAACTATAGACACACACGTACTGATATCATAGCTATAGACACACACGTACTGATATCATAGCCATAGACACACACGTACTGATATCATAGCATAGACACACACGTACTGATATCATAGCCATAGACACACACGTACTGTGTCATAGCTATAGAACACACGTACTGATATCATAGCCATAGACAACACGTACTGACATCATAGCTATAGAACACATACTGATATCATAACTATAGACACCACGTACTGATATCATAGCTTAGACACACACGTACTGATATCATAGCTATAGACACACAGTACTGATATCATAGCCATAGACACACACGTACTGATGTCATAGCTATAGACACACAGTACTGAATCATAGCCATAGACACACACGTACTGACATCATAGCTATAGACACACACGTACTGATATCATACCATAGACATACACGTACTGATATCATAACTATAGCACAACACACGTACTGATATCCTACCATAGACACACACGTACCCAAACGGCTGTATTTCGCAAGATCAAACAATACATACATCATACATACACTTACGGTCACAGGTACTAGCGTATATAAATGTTCATTGCGACGTGTTGTAATGTGTTGCGTTGTATCGTCTTGCATTATGTTGCACTGTGTCGAAATATGTTGGGTCGTATCGTTTTGCATTACGTTGTAATATGTTATAGTATGCTGTGTTGTATTGTATTATATTGTATTGCATTGATTTGTATTGTTTTGTATTTTAATACGTTACAATGTATTGTTGTGTTATAACGTGCTGCATTTGTTCAGTGTTCAGTATAAATAGTATCCCCACCTTCTGGAAATTCTGTGCTTGAAATTTCCTCTTTTCTCTCATTCTGTTTGATTTTCCTTGCTCCTTCGCTTTCTGTCATTTCTTCCTATCATTTTCTACCTTGCTGGTCCATCTACCTGTTTGTGTTCTATAAAGCCTTACACACTTCCTCTTAAGACTGATGATTGGGTACATGTATTAAGTGCATTTTTGGCTCTTAGGAAACTGATGTGCAGAAGCAATTTCAGGTAATTTTAGGCGGTTTTCATATATGGTTTAGTGTCCTTATTATGTAATATTTGTATTCAGGTGTGATTTTTAGATTCCCTGGTGATAAATTGGACGGGAGTGGTCAACACCAGGGGCACTTCCTTTGATTATATGCGCAAATGCATTGATATGTGTGCTAAATTTTCTGTCCTTATTTTTCTGTTGAGATATTGTATATGTTTTGAAACAGTTATATCCCTGATATGGCTGTACGCAGTCAGCTGGGCTTTAAACAAAAATGACAAAGCAGCCAGAGGCATATTCCTAGGTTATGTGCGTGAATGCATTATATGTGTACTTAATTCTCTTTTCCGGGTGTTTCTTCAGTGAGGTATGGAGTACATCTGAGATGGTAATAGCCCTGATGTGACTGTGCAATCGGCTGGGTTTCAAACAACAATAAGAATAGCAATAGCAATAACAATTTGTTTTGCTTTATTTTGGTCTATTTCTTCTGTACTGCGTTCCATCTTCTGAACTGACTTTGTCTCAACAGAAGTTTCCGAAAGAAGTAAACTTTCAGGCTGTTCTTCCATTGGAAGAAAGCGTCACCTATGCAACAGTACAAGAAATGGACACATTAAATGAAGAGACTGTCAAATGAGAGAAAGAGATACAGACAGGCAGACAGACAGACAGCAGACAGAGACAGAGAGACAAAGAGACATACAAAGACTTGTGTGTGTGTGTGTGTGTGTGTGTGTGTGTGTGTGTGTGTGTGTGTGTGTGTGTGTGTGTGAGCGAGAGACAGACAGACAGACAGACATGCAGACATAGAAACAGAGAGAGAAGATACAGATTGATAAAGAGAAGATCTTTTTTAATTGTGATTACCTTATTAACGTAGGTAGTGATGTAAGCTTTAAAGATCCTTTTTACAGCACACGTAAGGAGAGGGGCCTGATAGGGAAAGAGGGAGAGTGTGTGTGTGTGAGAGAGAGAGAAAGAGAGAGAGAAGAAGAAGAAGAAGAGAGGACCTCACAGAAAGAACGCCAAACAGAAAAAAATAAAAAGGAGGGTCATCACAATCGTGATTCTCAATGGCATAAATCTCGCAACAACCTCCCCCCCCCCACACCCCCACACACAACCCCGACACCAACCTCCCCCTCCCGCCCACCCATCCTCTCCCCACTCTCCCCCAAACCACTTTATTGCTGTCCCCGGACACAGTGTTCGTCGCACTTGGGCGCGCACCATTACATTCGCGAGCAGCTCGTTTTCGCACGTGCGCTCCGCTTCCTGAGCCAGGCGATCGTCTTTGGAATTAGCCGCCGACTTGGCGGCTCCGTTTTGAAAGCTTTCCTGATCTCTACCCAGTCTAATTAACTCATTAATCGCTGTGCGGCACAACTGTCGTGGCCAGTCTCCACCTTGGGTCGTTTTGTATGCTGATGGACAGCCACAGACATGGATAGGGAGACAGGCAACTCTTCTCTGTCACACATGGACAGGGAGACAGGCATCTCTGTCACACATGGATAGGAAGACAGGCATCTCTGTCACATATGAAGGGAGACAGGCATTCACTCTGTCACACATGGACAGGGAGACAGGACATCTCTGTCACACATAGGATAGGGAGACAGGCATCTCTATCACACATGGATAGGGAGACAGGCATCTCTATCACTGACAAGGTAGGAGACAGGCATCTCTGTCACACATGGACAGGGAGACAGGCATCTCTGTCACACAGGACAGGGAGACAGGCATCTCTGTCACATATGGATAGGGAGACAGGCATCTCTGTCACACATGGATAGGGAGACAGGCATCTCTGTCACATATGGATAGGAAGACAGGCATCTCTGTCACATATGGACAGGGAGACAGGCATCTCTGTCACATATGGACAGGGAGACAGGCATCTCTGTCACACATGGACAGGGAGACAGGCATCTCTGTCACATATGGATAGGGAGACAGCATCTCTGTCACACATGGATAGGGAGACAGGCATCTCTGTCACATATGGATTTGAAGACAGGCATCTCTGTCACATATGGACAGGGAGACAGGCATCTCTGTCACATATGGACAGGGAGACAGGCATCTCTGTCACACATGGACAGGGAGACAGGCATCTCTGTCACATATGGATAGGGAGACAGGTATCTCTGTCACATATGGATAGGGAGACAGGCAACTAGCTCTGTCGCACTTAGGGAGACCGGCAACTAGCTCTGTCACACTTAAGAAGACAGGCAACTAGCTCTGTGACACTTATTGATGGGGAGATAGGCAACTAGCTCTGTCACGCTAAGAGAGATAGGCAAATAGCTCTGTCATACTTAGGGAGACAGGCAACTAGCTCTGTCACACTTAAGAAGACAGGCAACTAGCTCTGTGACACTTATTGATGGGGAGATAGGCAACTAGCTCTGTCACGCTAAGAGAGATAGGCAAATAGCTCTGTCATACTTAGGGAGACAGGCAACTAGCCCTGTCACACTTAAGGAGATAGGCAACTAGCTCTGTCACACTTAATAAGACAGGCAACTAGCACTGTCATGCTTAGGGAGATAGGCAACCAGCTCTGTGACACTTAGGGAGATAGGCAACTAGCTCTGTGACACTTAGGAAGATAGGCAACCAGCTCTGTGACACTTAGGGAGATAGGCAACTAGCTCTGTGACACTTAGGGAGACAGGCAACTAGCTCTGTGACACTTAGGGAGATAGGCAATTAGCTCTGTGACACTTAGGGAGATAGGCAACTAGCTCTGTGACACTTATTGATAGGGAAATAGACAACTAGCTCTGTGACACTTAGGGAGATAGGCAACTAGCTCTGTCACGCTTATTGATAGGGAAATAGACAACTAGCTCTGTGACACTTGTTGATAGGGAGACAGGCAACTAGCTCTGTGACACTTAGGGAGATAGGCAACTAGCTCTGTCACACTTATTGATAGCGTAGATAGGCAACCAGCTCTGCCACACTTATTGATAGGGAGATAGAAAACTAGCTCTGTCACACTTATTGATAGGGAGATAGAAACTAGCTCTGCCACACTTATTGATAGGGAGATAGGCAACTAGCTCTGCCACACTTATTGATAGGGAGATAGAAAACTAGCTCTGTCACACTTATTGATAGGGAGATAGAAAACTAGCTCTGCCACACTTATTGATAGGGAGATAGGCAACTAGCTCTGCCACACTTATTGATAGGGAGATAGACAACTAGCTCTGCCACACTTATTGATAGGGAGATAGGCAACCAGCTCTGCCACACTTATTGATAGTGAGATAGACAACTAGCTCTGCCACACTTATTGATAGGGAGATAGGCAACTAGCTCTGTTACACTTATTGATAGGGAGATAGACAACCAGCTCTGCCACACTTATTGATAGGGAGATAGGCAATTAGCTCTGTGACACTTATTGATAGGGAGATAGACAACTAGGTCTGTGACACTTATTGATAGTGAGATAGGCAACTAGTTCTGTCATACTTATTCATAGGGAGATAGACAACTAGCTCTGCCACATTTATTGATATTGAGATAGACAACTAGCTCTGTCACACTTATTGTAGGGAGACAGGCAACTAGCTCTGTCACACTTAGGGAGACAAGCAACTAGCTCTCTGACACTTATTGATAGGGAGATAGACAACTAGCTCTGTCACATTTATTGATAGGGAGACAGGCAACTACCTCTGTCAACACGCATTGATAGGGAGACAGGCAACTCTATCTCTGTCACACATGGATAGGGAGACAGGCAACTCTGTCACACATGGATAGGGGAGACAGGCAACTTATCTCTGTCACTCATGGATAGGGAGACAGGCAACTAGCTCTGTCACACTTATTGATAGGGAGATAGGCAACTAGCTCTGTCACACTTATTGATAGGGAGATAGGCAACTAGCTCTGTCACACTTATTGATAGGGAGATAGACAACCAGCTCTGTCACACTTATTGATAGGGAGATAGACAACTAGCTCTGTCACACTTATTGATAGGGAGATAGACAACCAGCTCTGTCACACTTATTGATAGGGAGATTAGGACAACTAGCTCTGTCACACTTATTGATAGGGAGATAGCAACTAGCTCTGCCACACTTATTGATAGGGAGATAGACAACCAGCTCTGTCACACTTATTGATAGGGAGATAGACAATAGCTCTGCCACACTTATTGATAGGGAGATAGGCAACCAGCTCTGTCACACTTATTGATAGGGAGATAGACAACTAGCTCTGTCACACTTATTGATAGGGGAATAGACAACCAGCTCTGTCACACTTATTGATAGGGAGATAGGCAACTAGCTCTGTCACACTTATTGATAGGGAGATAGAAACTAGCTCTGTCACACTTATTGATAGGGAGATAGACAACCAGCTCTGCCACACTTATTGATAGGGAGATAGGCAACCAGCTCTGCCACACTTATTGATAGGGAGATAGGCAACCAGCTCTGCCACACTTATTGATAGGGAGATAGAAAACTAGCTCTGTCACACTTATTGATAGGGAGATAGACAACCAGCTCTGCCACACTTATTGATAGGGAGATAGACAACCAGCTCTGTCACACTTATTGATAGGGAGATAGACAACTAGCTCTGTGACACTTAGGAGACAGGCAATTAGCCCTGTCACACTTAAGGAGATAGGCAACTAGCTCTGCCACACTTAAGGAGATAGACAACTAGCTCTGCCACACTTAAGGAGATAGACAACTAGCTCTGCCACACTTGTGTACATGGACATACAGACCTGCAACTAACGCTATCACACCATAGATATGGACAGGGAGACAGACATATACAGACATGGATATGGAGCTAGGCAACAAGCGTTTTCAGATCATAGATATGAATTGTCAGACAAACATGCCAGTGGCGTTTTGAAAGTGCTATGGATTCAGGAGCTGATGTCTCAAGTTCAAACATGGTGGCTGCCTATCTTAATTAATGCTCCAATCATTCTGGTGGTGTCAATGTTTTCTCAACAACAAAAAAACATTAATGAAGAAGATTAGGGAAAAAAAACAAGCAAAATTTATACATTTCATGGAACTAGAAAAATACAAGAAAAATAAGAGCACCTAGTCACAACAGGAAAGCTGGAGGGAAAAAGAGCACCAGGTAGACACCCAAGGAGAAAATATCGCACGGACTTGCAGAGTACACGAAGACAGAGAGGGTGGAAGACATACTTGCAGCAAAAGGATAGGTTCGTGCAGAAGGCCATGATCATCAACACCATGTGGCAGGGCACATGATGATTGATGTGCTCCTTCACACCTTCCATTTTAAGAACTTGCCAGCGCATATGTTAATCCGCAGGCTCAAGGAGCCTGGCACATAATAGATGACAGAGTGATTGGAGCGCATATGGAAATATCCATCTGCAAGGAATCCCACATGAATAAACTCTGTACTGGACTCACGCACTCCTGGACATGGATAAGGAGACAGGCAACGAGTTTTGTTGCCCTCTGTGATATTATTGTCTTGTTATATAGTGCGGCCTTGCGAACATAATTACACTGCTACATCATTTAACTATCTTCAATTCAACTTTGTGGCAAATCATCGCTATTTTAAAGAAAAAGATGATGGAAAACAATTAATTTACAGATTATTCTGAACAAAAATGAAAAGTGTCTTAAAAACAAAAACAAAACAAAAAAAGGGCGGGGGATTCGAGGCAAAAAACCGAAGTTCCCATCTTGGTCAATAATTTCCATGTAGGAAGAAACTTTGGCTACATTCATGATAGTATTTGCCAAACGAAATTGAAATTTTCTCAACGAATTGTTTCAAGATATTTTAAAACATTAATCCAACAAGTAAGAATCGATGGTGGGGTTGTCGTAGGCCAAAGTTTGCAAGTTGCCAATCTGTTTATATCTGGGGGTCGAATGAGAAGCCTGCAACTTTCCTCGGTTAATCACCGCCATTTCTGTCTTCCCGGCTTCCCCCAGCTCTACAGGGGAACAACTCTCTCCTAGCCGGAAGTGGCCGCGCTCTCTTCCGGCGGAGGCTAAATCCTCCTCTATGAGAGAAAAGAGTTGAGGCAGCAGT
>JAPXFY010000016.1:6763041-6765541 GCA_030674185.1 Monoplex corrugatus | reverse complement strand
ACTTCTAAAGTTATTGATCTACTGGACTCATATGGTCTGGTTCAGACAGTCAACGTGCCTACACACACACGGGGGCATACCCTAGACGGTATTATCCACAGGGCTGATCAGGCCATCGTGAAGTCCATCACCACTGATCACACCCTCCCTTCTGACCATGTCTGCCTCATCTCTGATCTCCTGCTTTCCCGTCCTCCTCCTCAGAAAACTGCTGTGCAAGCCAGACACCTATCTGCTGTTGACTTGTCTGTGTTCGATGCTGATCTTCACTCTCTCCTTACTGCCTCGCCTCCTAGTACTGCTGATGAACTGAACAACCTCCTTCTTGGGCTACTGGATCAACATGCTCCATCAACAACACGCCAAGTCTCCAAACGACCGCCTACACCTTGGTTCTCCTCCATTGCTTCACAACTGCAAGATGCCAAGCGTGACAGACGTCAAGCTGAGAGACAATGGCTCAAGTCCAGTCTAACTGTGCATAGGCAAATCTTTCAAACTGCCAACAAAATTGTTAATAGCCTTGTAGACGCCGCTAAATCAGCCTATTACAATGCCAAAATTCTTGCTTGCTCCACGTCCAAACAATTGTATAATATCACTAATACTCTTCTTGGCAAAACTGGCTCTTCTCCTCTTCCATCTAACCTGCCACCATCTGATCTTCCACAGGCTTTCTCCGACTATTTTGTCAACAAGATTGCTAACCTCAGGCTTTCTCTTGATTCCACGACGAACACTCATGCAACATTTCCTGAACCCCCTTTCTCTGGAATCCCCCTTACTTCCTTCCAACCCGTTTCTGAGGACTTTGTTAAGAAAATCATCATGAAATCCGGCATTAAAACCTGTGAACTTGACCCATTGCCAGTTTCTTTCCTCACCCATTGCTCCTTTCCTTCTTCTTTCAAGTCAGCAATTGTTAGACCTCTTCTAAAAAAGACGACTCTTGACCCTGAGAATTTGAAAAACTATAGACCTGTGTCAAATCTTCCATTTCTTTCCAAGGTCTTAGAGAAAGTTGTTCTCAACCAGCTGTTAAACCACCTTCATTCCAATAACCTTGTCTATCCCCTTCAGTCTGCTTACCGTTCTGCACATAGCACCGAGACTGCTCTTCTCAAAATCTGCAACGACTTACTGACTACTCTTGACTCTAACAATGTATCACTTTTGACTCTCTTGGACCTATCTGCTGCCTTTGACACTATTGACCACTCTATCCTTCTCTCCCGTCTGCATCACTCTTTTGGGCTCCATGATACTGTCTTGAATTGGTTTCATTCTTACATCACCGATCGTCTGCAAGTAGTTTCTGTCAATGGTCTTTCTTCTAATGCTTCCTGTCTGACCTATGGAGTGCCACAGGGATCTGTTCTGGGCCCCCTACTTTTCATTCTCTACACCTATCCTGTCTCCTCTATTGTCCAAGAACACCTACTTCAGCATCATTCTTTCTCGGATGACAATCAGCTGTATGTCTCTGGGCCCTCTCCCTGTCCTTCCCCTCATGATCCAAAACACCCAATCTTGTGTAGCCGACCTGAAGGATTGGATGACTGAAAACAAACTGAAATTGAATGAAGAGAAATCCGAATTGATCTTGATCACCCCACCCAAACTCCAAAATCACCCCTCTCTTCCAACCTCCATCACACTTGTTGACTCGTCTATCACTCTCTCCTATTCTGCCCGTAACCTTGGTGTAACTCTTGACCAAACCCTTCCTTCCATCTGCATGTTAGCAACGTTTGTCGGACTTGTTTTCTTGAACTCCGCCGAATTGCTTCTATCCGCCATCTCCTCTCACAAGACACGACAAAGACTCTTGTCTGTGCACTTGTTCTATCTCGTCTTGATTACTGTAATGCTCTTTTGTCTGGTTCCCCCTCTCACCTCATTAACAAACTTCAGAAAGTTCAAAATCATGCTGCCCGTCTCATCTTCCGCTCTTCAAAATTTAACCATGTTACGCCATTGCTCTGTTCTCTTCACTGGCTCCCGGTTCAGCAAAGAATATCCTACAAGATTGCCTGTCTCTGCTTCAAATCTGTTGAGTCTTCCTGTCCTGAGTATCTCGCCCATCTGTTACATCTCTACACGCCATCTCGAGCTTTGCGGTCCTCATCCGACACCCGTCTCTATAGTATCCCCATAGTCCGCACTAAAAGGTTTGGGCAGCGTTCTTTTTCCTATCAAGCTCCAACTATCTGGAATCAGCTGCCTCGCTCACTCAGATACTCACCCTCTCTGTCCACATTCAAACGCTCCCTCAAAACTCATCTGTTTCCCAAATAACTGGTAATTTCTGCCCCCCTCCCCCCATGTAACGTAATGTTGGCTTTATAATGTCTTAGTGTCAATGTGTCATTGCATTTGCATGTCGTGCTGTGTGTGTGTGTGTGTGTGTGTGTGTGTGTGTGTGTGTGTGTGTGCGTGTGCGTGTGTGTGTGTGTGTGTGTGTGTGTGTGTGTGCGTGTGTGTGTTTGTGGGCGTGTGT
>JAPXFY010000016.1:6748041-6753041 GCA_030674185.1 Monoplex corrugatus | reverse complement strand
TTTCTGCTATTCACCTGTATGTGTTCAATAAAGTCTTACATTTTTCTGCCATTCATCTGTATGTGTTCAGTAAAGTCTTACATTTTTCTGCCATTCACCTGTATGTGTTCAATAAAGTCTTACATTTTTCTGCTATTCACCTGTATGTGTTCAATAAAGTCTTACATTTTTCTGCCATTCACCTGTATGTGTTCAATAAAGTCTTACATTTTTCTGCCATTCACCTGTATGTGTTCAATAAAGTCTTACATTTTTCTGCCATTCACCTGTATGTGTTCAATAAAGTCTTACATTTTTCTGCTATTCACCTGTATGTGTTCAATAAAGTCTTACATTTTTCTGTTATTCACTGTATGTGTTCAATAAAGTCTTACATTTTTCTGCCATTCATCTGTATGTGTTCAATAAAGTCTTACATTTTTCTGCTATTCACCTGTATGTGTTCAATAAAGTCTTACATTTTTCTGCTATTCACCTGTATGTGTTCAATAAAGTCTTACATTTTTCTGCTATTCATCTGTATGTGTTCAATAAAGTCTTACATTTTTCTGCTATTCACCTGTATGTGTTCAATAAAGTCTTACATTTTTCTGCTATTCACCTGTATGTGTTCAATAAAGTCTTACATTTTTCTGCTATTCACCTGTATGTGTTCAATAAAGTCTTACATTTTTCTGCTATTCACCTGTTTGTGTTCAATAAAGTCTTACATTTTTCTGCTATTCACCTGTATGTGTTCAATAAAATCTTACATTTTTCTGCTATTCACCTGTATGTGTTCAATAAAGTCTTACATATTTTCTCTTTTTCTGCCATTCACCTGTATGTGTTCAATAAAGTCTTACATATTTCCCCTTTTTCTGCCATTCACCTGTATGTGTTCAATAAAGTCTTACATATTTCCCTTTTTCTGCCATTCACCTGTATGTGTTCAATAAAGTCTTACATATTTTCTCTTAGGACTGATAATTAGGTGCAAGTATTAAGTGCATTTTTGGCTCTAGGGAAATGAGATGCACAGAAGCAACTTTAGGTAATTCATGCCTGCTTTTATGTATGTTTTAGTGTCCTTAGTATTCAGGTATGTTTTTTAAATCCCCTGTGCGATGAATTGGACGGAGTGGTCAACGCCAGGGGCATCTCCTTAGATTATGTGCTCGAATGTATTGATATGTGTACTTAAATTTCTTTTCCTTTTTTTTCCTGTTTAATGTGTTGTGTATGTTTTGAAACAGTTATAGCCCTGATATGGCTCTACACAGTCGGCTGGGCTTTAAACAAAGATAATAATAACAATTCTCTAATAGACATGCGCCAAAAGTACATACTTGGTAATTTTTGTGAAAACCCTTGTCTGTTAGTGTTAGGATACTTAGGGTAAATCAGAATGCAAAATAAGAAATCTGTGTATGTCTTCGTACCAATCTTTGAAATTGCGAACAAGTATGCTTAGCTGATAAGTGATAATAATAATCACATACGATGATTATTTTATTTAATTTTTAATTATTTACATCTTTTCATGTTTGCATGACATTAATATAACGATCTTTGCAGCTTACTACGTTGTATTATGTATTCAGTGTTCTATATTGTGCCCACTTCAAGTTCGATAAATGGCTTTTAGCCGAAAACTTGTAACGTCCGAAATTAAAGAATCGTTTTCTTCTACTCCACGAAACAACAGGAAAATTTTGCTATTTTTCTCCTATTTTTTGTAGTTGTTGTTTGATGTTTGATGTTTGTGCTTTGTCGCCTTTCGTTTCTGTTTGACAAAGCCCAGTTGGCCGAATTTTGCGTTTGTCTTTCTCGTTGTATCAAATACGCGTTTTGGTTCTATTGTCATGTATTACGGTTCCTGTTTGTTTGCACGCGGTGGCCACAATTGTTTTGGATGGCGTATCTTGTTATTGCCATTGTCATGTATTTTCTCTCTCTCTCTCTCTCTATCTCTCTCTCTCTCTCTCTCTCTCTCTTGTATATATCTTCTTCTCTCTCTCTCTCTGTTCTCTTCTTCTGTCGTTGTTCTCTCTCTCTGTATCTCTCTCTCTCTCTCTCTTATCTCTCTGTATCTCTCTGTCTATCTCTCTCTCTCTCTCTCTGTTCTCTCGTCTATCTTCTCTCTGCGTCTCTGCCTCTTCTGCTCTCTCTCTCAATACATACTGATCACTCAAAACAAAGAGAGTTGTTTTAATTAATACAAGTAGATTATCAGATCAGCAGTGGCAGATACTTTAGACTTTTAATACAATTTCATTTTTCTCTCCCTCCTATCCTAACCCACGCCCCCCTATCTCTCTCTCTCTCTCCATCTCTCTGTGACTCCTTCCTTCTCCCCTTGCGTCCCCTCCCTTCCTCCCCTTCTTTCCTGGCGTTTTTCACCCCCTCCCTGCCTAGCTGTCGGTCTGTTAATCACCAGGAATACCTTGCAGCCAGCCCTACCAGAAGTACCCGTTGGTGGTCACAACACCTGTTTCCCACCAACCCCATAGACAGTAGCTGCTCTCATCGCCACACTTCCGGAAGTATTTGATACATTTTGGACGCGTGGGAGAGAGGGTGATTTCGTTTAATTAACCCTTTGACACCCGAACCATGTCCACCAACTACAAAAACTTAACCCTTTGATTCTTCACCCTGTCCACCAGCTTCCTGCAGGAAGCTGGTGGACAGGGTGAAAGAATCAAAGGGTTAAGTTTGCTTGCTAGTATGTTGCTGTGCATTGCTGTGGACAGTGAAGAATCAAGGGTAATTTTTGCTTTGCTAGCATGGTTGGCTGTGCAGTTTGCTGGTGGACAGGGTGAAAGAATCAAAGGGTTAAGTTTTTGCTTTGCTAGCATGGTTGGCTGTGCAGTTTGCTGGTGGACAGGGTGAAAGAATCAAAGGGTTAAGTTTTTGCTTTGCCAGCATGGTTGGCTATGCAGGTTGCTGGTGGCCAGATTGCGGAAGTCAAACGATTAACCCCATCTTGCTTCAACCTATCGACCAGTTTCTTGCACGATATCAGCGGATGGGGTCAGGGGTTGAAACGGTTACCACCAAGTCTTTCGCCGCAACCCCTACAGACTATACCGACCACCAACAGAAGGATGTTTGGTATTTCCTCCGACAAGTGGGTGAGAAGTGGTTACACAGACAGTTTACTGTCTAACGTCTTTGAGTGGTTATAATATAACGTCTGTCGGGTACAAGCCCATAACTATCAACAGCTGCACTAACCGCCCGTCACTTCTTCATACTGTCCGGGCGGGTAGATCTAGGCGAGATGTCTGAAGTGTGCACGTCACAAACACCCGTTTGTTTCTCTCCCCCTACCCGTTCACAACCCCTCCTTGTTTTCGAACACCCTGGCTGAAGGGACTGCAGACTGGGCTACCCACTTACCAGACTGTAAAAATTGCCTTACACTATACAAGCCATACGGTACTATCACATTTGAACAACACAGAACAGCTCGCTATTCAACGGAAGGAAGACAGAAACAGACCACAAGGCCGCAGGATTTCCTCCCTTACATCCACCGCCTGTGGAAGACCTTGTGTCTCCTGGATCGTCCATCCTTCCCACATGAAGACCCAACTAGACGCTGAAGATAATATACTTATTGTTCATTAGCGCAATTTTTATAAAAGATCAAATTAAGGACTACAATGATACTTATTTGTGCGTCGGGGGAGATTTTCTATCTAGGATCTGTAATAGGGAATAAGATGTCTTTTTGTACATCCCTGGCCTTATGTGTGTGTTTGTGTGTGTGTTGTGTGTGTGTGTGTGTATGTTGCTGTGTGTGTGTGTGTGTGTGCATGTGTGTGTGTGAGGTGGTGTTTGTGTGTGTCTTGTGTGTGTGTGCGTGTGTGTGTATGATGTTGTGTGTGTGTGAGTGCAGTGTGTGTGTTGTGTGATTTTGTGTTTTGTGTGTGTGTGTTGTGTTGCTGTGTTGTGTGTGGTGTGGTGTGTGCGCGTGGTGGTTCATGTTTAATGTCTATTCACTTAAGTGATTTTAGACAAATAAACAAAAAAAATAATAAACAAATAAAACAACAACAACATAATAATAATAATAATATAATAATAATAAATCAATCAACAAATAAATAAATAAATAAATAAATAATTGAATGAATGAAAAAAATAAATACGTAAAAAAACGTGATGTGGGGAAGGGGGGTAGAAACAGGAAGGGCAAATGCAGGTGTTTATGTGAAGTCAGTCTTGGTTAAAAAAAGAAAAAAGGAAGATCAAGTTTAAATTCATATTATTTTTGCCCACTCGAGCATCAAAACATATTCCGGGCTAAAACCATGTGCGTGTGTGTACGTGCATGTGTGTGTGCGTTGTGTGTGTGTGTGTGTTGTATGTGTGTATGTGTATACGTGCGTGTATGTGTGCGTGGTGTTGTGTGCGTGCGTGTGTGCTGCGTGTGTGGTGTGGTGTGTGTTGTGTGCACGTATGTGTATATTTGTATATACACTTGTGTGCGTGTATGTGTTCGTGTGAGCTGTGTGTGCGTGTGTTGTGTGTGTGTGTATGTGTATATGTCTGTGTGCGTGCGTGTGTGTATCAATGTGTGTGTATATATATTATATAAATTATGCATGTTGGTATGTATGTGTGTGCGTGTGAGTGCGTTTTGTGTTGGAGTGGGAGGTTATGTATTGCTTTCGATTTTGGAGTTTGTTCAAGAGGGTGTCATCGCAACCGACAATTCCATATGCGGTCCACCCAGATCTGCCAGTAACCATCTGACAGACTTACAGCCCTGAACCATATGTGACAAGATCTTGAAATGGTTGGGGGGGGGGGGGGGGGCGAGAGAAGGGAGGGGGGTGAGAGGGACCTATGTAAACACCAAACTGACACCATCGGAATGATTGGACATAACCCTTTGACTCCCGCACCCTGTCCACCAGCATCCTGCATTGTCAACCATTCTAACAAAGCAGAAATTTAACCCTTTAATTCCCTCACCCTATCCACCAGTTTCCATTGTCAACCATTCT
>JAPXFY010000016.1:6690541-6745541 GCA_030674185.1 Monoplex corrugatus | reverse complement strand
GAGAGAGAGACTGAGACTGAACAGAGATGGAGAGAACAGAGACACAGCGAGAGAGAGAGAGACAAGAGAGACAGAAGAGAGACAGACAGACAGAGAGAGACAGAGAACAGAGGAGAGAGACAGAGAGAGAGACTGAGACTGAAACAGAGATGAGAGAGCAGAGAGAGACTACAAGAGAGAGAGACATACAGAGAGAGAGAGAGAGAGAGACCAGAGAGAGAGAGAGAGAGACAGACTGAGACAGAGATAGAGAGACAACAGAGACAAAGAAGAGACAGACAGACGACAGAGAGAGAGAGAGACAGAGCGAGACAAGAGAGAGGGAGACAAGAGAGAGACAGAGATGTACTGTGAAGAGATGAGAGAGACGGAGAGACAGAGACAGACAAGAGGAGACAGAGTCAGCAAAGGAGATAGAGACAGAGAGTAAAGAAGACAGACGAGACAAACAAAAAGAGAGATGAGACTAAGACTGAGACAGAGGCAGAGATAGAGAGAGACGACAAAGAGAGAGACAAAGAGAGAGAGGAGTAGGATGTGTGTGTGTGTGTGTTGTGTGCGTGCGTGCGTAGTGTGTGTGTGTCTGTGTGGTGTGTCGTGTGTTGTGTGTGTGCATGGTGCGTGTGTGTGTGTGTGTGTCTTTGTGTGTTTCTCTCTCTCTCTCTCTTTTTCTTCTCTCTCTCTCTCTCTTTCTCTCTCTTCTCTTCTCTCTTCTCTCATCTTTCTGTCTCTGTCTTATTGTCTCTCTTGTCTGTCTCTCTGTCTCGTCTCTCTCTCTCTCTCTCCTCTCTATCTCTATTCTCTTCTCTCTGTCTCTGTCCTCTCTCTCTTTCGTCTGTCTGTCTGTCTCTGTCTCTTCGTCTCTCTTCTACGTCTCTCTCTTGTCTCTCTCTTGTCTGTCTCTGTCTCTTCTCTTGTCTCTTGTCTCTATCTCTCTCTGTCTGTCTCTCGTCGTCTCTCTTGTCTCTTCTGTCTCTCTCTCTATCTCTGTCTCTCTCTGTCTGTGTCTCTGTCGCTCTCTCTCTGTCTCTCTCTTCTCTGTCGCTCTCTCTGTCTCTCTTTCTCCTCTCTACTCTCTCATCTCGTTCCTCCCCCCTCCCTCCCCATTTCAAAACTTTTCCACGCATAGGATTTTTACACACTCTCAAGTAGTCTGCCAGTGGGTGGAGCGCATGGAATGGTCCGAGTGCGGTGAATCCTTTTTGAACAAATTCTGAACTCTCTCTGTCCACAAACGCACACGCCACACACAACCCTTAAGCTGTTGAAGGGTCCCCTGATGACACCCAAGTCTTGCAACACTGTTCGGAAATAACTATTGAAGATTCCCGCACTAAGATGATACGCAGTCTTCCCCGATCTCTCAACAACTCTCCACCTCCCCCCCCCTCTCCTTGTCCTCCTCTCGCGCACCTCCCCCAACCCACGCCATGTTGTCGAAAACGTCATAAAACTTTCATTGAAGATCAACAAGAGCGGATACCTCTTATGGATGTATGCTAAACGACTTCAATACCGCAGTCCAGTAGATTAAACAATAAAACCTGCAAGTTGATCACACAAAGACCCACCACCGAAAGTACTTATGTAATGCGATGATAAATTTTGAGATTGTGGACCGATTATTCTCAACACCGCCGCGCTTTGTTTTAAATTGATTTTATAAGCGGGGTGAGCAGACCGGCAAAAAGCGAAAATTTGATATCTTAATACTTTTGTTCAGTCTTGATGGAGGCAGACACAAGTAGGTCACTCATAAGGAAGATTAGGAAAAGACAAGCAACATTTATAGGCCATTTTATGAGGAAGGGGGATTTGGAGCACCTGGTCACAACGGGAAAGCTGGAGGGAAAGACAGCACCAGGTAGACCAGGGAGAGAATGCTGGACGGACTTGCAGAGTGGCTGGATGAAGAGGGTGGGGGAGATGCTGGGGGCAAAGAGAGATAGAGATGGTTGGAAGTCCATGGTCGCCAACGCCATGCTGCAGGGCACCTGATGATGATGATGATGATGAATACCTTTGTTATGCTGTTTGGTTGGTCCTGTCCCTATTAGCTGAACAATCTCCACCATGGGGATGCCTGGGGCTCTGTTAGTGTAAATAGTATCCCCACCTTCTGGAAATTCTGTGCTAGGAATTTCCTCTTTTCTGTCACTCTCTTTAATTCTACCTTGTTCCTTTGTTTTCTGTCATTTCTTCCTATCATTTTCTGCCTTGCTGGTCCATTCACCTGTATGTGCTCGATAAAGTCTTATGTACTTTCTCTTAGGATTGATAATATATATCACCTCCCAGCTGCCGACGCCACACGGCAGCCACTTCACCAAGCAAAGGGAGGAGGTTTGTACCCTCGGACCCTATAGTAATGCATTTACAATCATTTAATGTCGATCAGCACTCTCCATCTTTCTACTTGGTTTTATGTATAACCGACCTACGTCTTAATCATAGCCGTGTTGGGTTTTTATGTCAAATAAATGAGTACGCAAAAAGTCCTTGAGTCCTGGCAAACCACTCGACGTGACAAGCCTCTTAACCTTTTGACTCCTTAACCATATCCACTACTGCAAACACTTAACCCTTTGACTCCCTCATCCTATCCACCAGTTTTCTGCAAGAAGCAGGCGGATAGGGTGAGGGAGTCAAAGGGTTAAAGTTTTGCTTTGGTAGCATGGCTGACAATCTGGATGCTGGTGGACAGGGTGCGGGAGTCAAAGGGTTAAGAAGAGACTCGATATTGACTTTTATGATATAAGCTGGTGTCAACCACGCCCAAAGACATAACAGGCATATCCAGTGTTGGTCAACAGATTTGAGCAATACTGTCAATGACACATTTGTAAAGCGGATGAGAATCAGACTGTGTGGTCCCAACAATCCCACACCACGCTTAACTCTGTTGTTTGGGGGTAAAAAAAATCCACGTTTTTTGAAATGATGGGGGTTCGAACTTATTTCCTTCCAATCAGTAATCTGGTTCGTGCTACGGACTACAGACTGGAAGGTTGTGGGTTCGAATCCCCATCGGTCCTGTGAAAATAGTTGTGAAATTTTTCGGCCCCCACCTGGACCCAGCCCAGAAGTGAGTGTGCTATGGACTGATTGGAAATACTGGGACCACACAGCCAAGTCTCGTCCACTTCACGGATGTGTTCATTGAGGGTGTTCCTCACATCTCCTGACCTCCACTGCAGGTGTCTGTATCTCTCAGGCCTGGTTAACCCCAGGATGTACGACAGTAAGCAAAAAGTACAGTCCTGTCAGGCAGTCTCAATACTAGATGGAACTCCATAGCATCATGAATATCATCCTCATCGTCAGCATCATCATAACTTTGTTAAAAAGTGTCCCAGCTTCTGTGGCCATTAAAGTGGTGGACACAAAGGGACAAAAAGAAAAAAAGAAGAAGAAAAAGAAGAAGAAGAAGAAAGAAGAAAGAAGAAAGAAAGAAAGAAGAAGAAAGAAAGAAAGACGTGCGCACGAATGTAGCTGCCGAAGTGCGACGATCCTTAATAAAAACAACGACCACAACAACAACAACAACAACAACACGCAACAACAACAACAACAACAACAACAACAACAACAACAACAACAACAACAACAACTGTACATTTCTTTGACACAAGCTTGCAAAGTGACGTACAGTCTACTTAGCCAAAGATGTTATGAAGGTCTTCATCCTCATTCAAACAGATGGTTGGTGGTACTGGTGATGATTCAAGTCAGCTTGGTTTGTGTGAGATGTGCGGTGGTCACAGCTTGAGTCCAGATTGTGATCGAGTGCGTGTTTGTGTGTGTGTGTGCGTGCGTGCGTGCGTGCTTGTGTGTGTGTGTGTGTGTGTGAGTGTATGTGTGTGTGTGCGTGTGAGTGTGTGCGCGTGTGTGTGTGTGTGTGTGTGTGTGTGTGAGTGTATGTGTGTGTGTGCGTGTGAGTGTGTGCACGTGCGCGCGTGAGTGTGTGTATGTATGTGCGTGCGTGCGTGCGTGTGATATGTGTGCGTGTGTTAGAGAGAGAGAGAGAAAGAGGGATGATGTGTGTTTGTGTGTGTGTGTGTGTGTGTGTGTGTTTGTGTGTGTGTATGTGCATTTGTGCGTTTGTATGTGTGACAGAGTGACACAAAGAGAGAGGATGTTTGAGAGCGAGAGAGGGGTGGGGGGAGAGACAGACAGACAGACGGAGGAGTGTGTGTGTATGTTTGTGTGTGTACATTATTATCATGGACATCAGAGGCAAGGTTGGCGTAGAGGTAGAGCTTCTACGTTGCAGTTTGATTGCACAAGTTTGAGTCAAATCTTACTAAAAGGATTTTTAAAAAAACAACAACTCTGCATGCGTCTTTCAGTTCTCCAGATTTCCCTCCCTTCCTCCCCCCTTCTCTCTCTCTCTCTCTCTCTCTCTCTCTCTCTTTCTCTCTCAGGCGTTTCTTCCCTGTCTTGTTTTGTTTTCAAGGCTTCTCTTTGTTTTTGTTAACCTTTTGACTCCCGCACCCTGTCCACCAGCATCCTGGATTGTCAACAATGCTAGCAAAGCAAAAACTTAACCCTTTGACTCTCTCATCCTATCTACCAGTTTCCTTCAGGGTGGTGTGAGTCAAAAGGTTAAGTTTTTGCAGCTTGTGGATAGGGTGCGGGAGTCAAAGGATTAATATGCTCATGTGTTAATGTGCGCAAAGACTTGCTGAGAAACAGATCCAGTGCGAATTAATGCTACTGCCCTTGAGTAATATAATGTTTTGAAGATGTTTTTCTTTTCCTTTTTTAACTCTCTCTCTCTCTCTCTCGCTCTCTCTCTCTCCCTCCCTCCCTCTCTGTCCCCCCCCCCTCTCTCTCTCTCTGTCTCTGAGTTCGCTCAGCTGTGAATGGGTTCTAGACCTTGCTCTGGGTTGGAGAAGATAAATTATCGAGGAAGTTTGTTTATTCGTTCCCACGAATGTTTTCTCAGATGCGTATACGAACATTCTTTGACGCACACAGTGTAGGCGTTATGTTGCCGCACAGTCTGCATATTCCGTCTTCAGTGGGTGTGCATACCGTGTGTTTTCGTGTTTCCATAAGCCATCGAATATGACAAAGCTTACGGAATCTTTAACGTGTGTATTTGATGTTCGGAGTGCGTATTCACATGAATGGGGTTCATGTACTAACAAGTCTGCACATATGTTGATGTGCGAGATCAGAAATACCCCTACCCTTTACCCACGAGGACATACCCAAGGTTCGAAACCCGACTATCTAACTGAAAGTTCCGTGCCCAAAGTACTCGACCATCACGCCTATTATACCCAGATATATCGTTTATTATTTTCCTGCCTGCCTTTTCCACCGTTAATTTAACGTTTTTCATCGACCCGTGGCAGGGTTTCTGGTTCAGTCGGGTAGGTGGTGATGGAGGTAGGGGATGGGGTGGGGTGGGGTGGGGGTTATGGGGGTAGCGGGAGGGATCAAACGGTGTGTGAAAGCGAGCAAAGAGCTGGGTGCTTTCCGGGCAGGAGATTGTGAAGCGCAGGTAATGAAGGGCGATACCTTCCGTGACGATAAATCTTTACCGGTGTGAGCACACAGGCACCAGAATTTTTTTCGTTTTTCCGCCTTGCAAAGAATCTGGAGTCTGTGGTTTGTTCAAGGGGTATTCATCGCATTCAAATTCCGCATGCGCTTCACCCGTAGACGCCTTAAGCCTGCGCAAAACCGTATACGCTGGTGATGTTTTGAATTGGGGAAAGCAACGGGTCTTAAGAAACAGTGACACCACCATAGAGGTTTGACTGTAAAGATGGGCAGTGAACATGCAAATTTTTATTCTGCGGGCTGGGATTGAACTCCAGACATAGGATCTAGAGTACACGCCTCTATCAAGAGACCAGTTAACCCGAAGCAGGGTTCCTACCTGACAAATTGATTTGTGCGAGTGGCTTCCAGTTCACCCAGATGTGAGTGGGTACCTGACCCTATACAGGGTTGAGGAAGAAAAATGAGCAAGGTGAAAGGAATGGACCCTGCTCTCAGACAGCAGACTCTGGGAGTGGTGACGTCTGTATCACAGAAAAGAAATCCTACAACACAATATCAGCAGTTATTAAACAAGTGCGTCAGAGCAATGACTTATACTCTGCACACACGGCTGAGACAAACATGTCTCGTGATAGCCACTAGTTTACTACGTAGACCGAGGTTTAACCCTTTGACTCCCGCAGCCTGTCCACCATCATCCTGCTTTGTCAACCATGCTATCGAAAGAATAAGTTAACTTTTTGACTCCCTCGCCATAGGAAGCTGGTGGTCAGGGTATGGGAGTCAAAACGGTTAAGTTTTAGCAGTTGATAGATAGGATGCAAGAGTCAAAGGATTAAAACGTTTTATATCGTTCTCCTCCCCCCCCCCTCCCCCTCTGTCATCATATCAACAAAGGTTTGCTGACCAATGTACTCACTTTCTGTCTTCCCTTATCACCCCTGTCACGTGATTGCCACCTGTGGCCGATGTGCGTGACTCGACGTGCACACATAAATGGTCAGGGTTTAAAACCTGGATATCCCCTTCTCCCATATCGAAAGCAAACACGTTGCAATTTACATAGTGATAGATTATTGTCAAAATTCAGGCCGAATCTTTGGGGAAAAAATATAGTGCTGTGATATAACAAATACGGTTAAAAATAAACATACCATCCTCTTAACCCTGTTGTTTACTTTAGTTTTCTATCAAAAACTTGAGAATGAAGAAAAAATATTGAAAGCAAGAATTAAAGGACCTGAAGACATACGAACAAAGACATTAAGGACACAAAGAAGGAAAAAAGAAAAGAAAGAAAGAAGAAAGGAAAGAAAAATTGGAAAAGAAAAAAAGAAAAAAGAAAGAAAGATAGAAAGAACGAGAGAAGAAAATAGAGAGTAACAAGATTGAAAGAAAGAAGAGGAAAGAAAGAAATGAATTTAAAACGGAAGGAAAAAAGGAAAGGAAAGACAATGAGAAAGAAAGAAAAAGAAAAAAACGAAAGAAAAAAGAAAGAAAAAAGGAAGAAAGAAAGAAAGAAAGAAAAAATATCTTGATTTGCAAGTCCTCAACAAACAATATCACACACTCAATAACTAAAACATCTTTATGTGTAACATAATCAGGCGCCTATGGCGCAAAGTTCCCCCACCCCACCCCCACCTTTTTTTTTTTTTTCCTCTGGCACAATTACTCGAGTCGGCTTTGAGCGAGCGATTGTGCGCCAAATAAAGAGACAAGTGGCGCATAACAGCTAAAGGGTTAATTAAAATCTCGCCATCTCCGTCCTCTCACTCCAGGTCCCGTTTACTGTTACTCATAAAACAAGAAAGGTGGAGGAGGGGGCGAATAGGATGACAGACAAACAGACAAACAGACAGACAGACAGAGATAGAGACAGACGAGAATCAGATTTCAAAGAATTAACAACGATAATGTTCATTTAAGCCCTACCTCTCTCTGAAGGTGAGTGGATTACGAAAACTCAAAGGTACTGAATCAAGGTAAGCGATAAATTTGCTCAAACCCATCATACTATTCATCAAGGCAATTCAAGTAATTTTCACACACACCACACACACAACACAACACCACACACCACACACACACACACACACACACACACACACACACACACACACACACACACACACACACACACACACACACACACACACACACACACACACACACACACATCAGAACTCTACACAGATGGGTTGTAAAAAAAAAAAAAGACTACCCCTGGTGCATTTTCAAGAAGAATAAGTGCAGGTAAGGGTTGTGTTCAACCCAGTTATAAATATTACAGAAAGAGACAGACAGACAGACAGAGACAAACGGAAGGACGGACAGAAAGACAGACGGACGGACGGACGGACAGAGAGGGACAGAGACAGAGAGAACGAGAGAAAGACAGCATTGAGTCCCGATAAAATGTCTGATTATGTGTGATGCGGAGTGATTTCAAATGAGTTTGGAGAATTGCGCTATACAACAATGTATAATAACAATGATAATAAGAATCATGATGATGATGATAATAACAATGATAATGATAGTGATAATGATAATAAATGTAAAAAAAGCAAACAATATTAATAGGCCTAATAATTAAATAATGATGCTGCCAATGAAGATAATGATAAAAATAAAATATAAATGATAAGTGCAACGCTGCTGATATTAATGATGATGATAATAATGATAATGATAATACAATGATAATAAAAACAACAACAACACTAATAATAGCCGGGGATGTTTGCTTGTTTGTTTGTTTGTTTGTTTGTTTGTTTGCTTGCTTGTTTGTTTCTACTTTGTTTGTTCGCTCATTCGTTTGTTCGTCCGTTTGTTTGTTTTTTGTTTGTTTGTTTTTTATTTTTTTGGGTTTGCATGTTTGTTTGTTTATTTGTTTGTTTGTTTGTTTGGTTGGTTGTTGTTGTTGGTTGGTTGGTTGGTTGGTTGGTTGGTTGGTTGGTTGGTTTTTTTGCTTGCTTTGTTTGTTTGCTTGCTTGTTTTTACCCATTTCCCACACCATGTTAATGGCCACAGAGTCTGAGACAATTTATCACAATGCTACGATGATGAGGAGGATTGGGATGATAGTCATGATGCTATGGAATTTCATTCTGGATTGTGACTGTGCAACAAGGCTGTAGTCTACGTACGCTTACTTCCATAATATATCCTGGCGTTAACCAGGCCCCCCCCCCCCCCCCCCCCGGGATGCCGGGGGTCTTTCGGCATAAATAGCATCCCCACCTTTTCGAAAGTCTGTGTTGGAAATTTCCTCTTTTCTGTCATTCTTCTGCCTTGTTCCTTTGCTTTCTGTCATTTCTTCCTTAAAGTCACTACAAAATTGGACAACCCCTCCCCCCTTCAAAAAAAAAAAAAAAAAAAAAAGGTCCTATAGAATTCAACGGTTTTCAACGAGAATAGAGCATCCGCCTTCTTTATGCCTTTCAAGATATGTTTTGATGGCAGGAAACACTCGACATTGTTACTGTTTTATATTGTTGCATAGTTCCGGTCTTTGGTATACAACCGACACAGCTGGAAGAGTCTGGTGAATAACGCTTTAGTGCGACGCCCAAATGACTCTTTGTGGAGGTAAGGGAAAAGAAAAAAAGATTAATCATTATTTCGTTATTATCAATATTATCATTATTGTTGCTATTGTTATCTAGAACATCAACAACAGTAACCCAAACAAGAACGACACTGATGATGTTAGACTGACTGACTGACTGTCAGATTGATTTGAAAACGAAAGAGAAAAGTTCGTTTCTGATCAAACGTCAGTCTTTTATAAAACGATTAAAACATACGATGTTCAGGCAAAGGGCTAATTCAGTTAATTCAGGAAAACAAGTAGATTGAACTAAATGAGCTTCTCTCTCAGGAAAACAAGTAGACTCTTAACTAGATTGAACTAATTGCTTCTCTCTCTCTCTCTCTCTTCTATCTCTGTCTCTCTATCTCTCTGTCTCTCTCTCTTCTTTTTCTTCTTCTTCTTCTTCTTTTTCCTCCTCCTCCTCCTCTCTTCTCCCTGTAGCAACGAAATGGCAGACATGAAATTTGGCCTATATGTGAACATCTTTGCCGTTAGAAGATAAAGATTTTCGTTTCATTTCTCTGTCAACGTGTATGATCAATGGAGTTGAAGGCTTGAAGGCTTGTTTGCATGACTCTCTCCCAGTGCGGGCGCGCGCGCGCACGCCACCACACACACCACACACACATACGTACACACACATACATACACACACAAGCACACGCACACACACATACATGCATACATACACACGCACCACACACACACACACACATACATACACACACAAGCACACACACACACACACACACACACACACACACACATACGTAACACACACATACATACACACACAAAGCACGCACACACACATACATACATACATACACACGCACCACACACACACACACATACATACACACACAAGCACACACACACACACACACACATACAAACACACACACACACACAACACACACACACACACACACACACACACACACAAACACACACACATCATCGCCTCTTTCTCACGACGATCCCAGTCACAACAGTAACATTAGCACTGGTGTCAAACGCCTCACACACACACATACATGTACACACACACACACACATACACACACGTACGGCCAGCTCGCTGACTCGTTAATAAGTGCGTCTGTCTACCCGACACGCATCCACGGACACAACTCCCATCATTATCATCATCCCCTCTCCCCCGTGCCAGAAGGTTGACCAACTCTGTCGACAAAGCCATGAATTCCAGATCTGTTGTCTCGAGTTCAATCCTAGCTTGTGACATAAAAACTGGTCTGGTTGCTGTCCGTATTATAATGCTCAAATCATTCTGATGACATTAACCCTTTCACTCCTGCACCCTATCCGCCAACTGCAAAAAACTTAACCCTTTCACTCCTACACCCTATCCGCCAACTGCAAAACTTAACCCTTTCACTCCTGCACCCTATCCGCCAACTGCAAAATTTAACTCTTTCACTCCTGCACCCTATCCGCAATGTGCAAAAACTTAACCCTTTCACTCCTGCACCCTATCCGCCAACTGCAAAATTTTAACTCGTTCACTCCTGCACCCTCCGCAATGTGCAAAAACTTAACCCTTTCACTCCTGCACCCTATCGACCAGCCTCTGCAGGAAGCTGGTGGATAGCGCTGTCCTGACTGATAATGCAGGAAGCTGGTGGATAAGGTGAAGGAGTCAATGGGTTAAGTGTTTTATAGGTTCCCTTCCATTCCCATCTCAAGACCTTTTGCCAGCGCTTAGGTTTCTGCGCGGGCTCAGAGCCTGCCAGACAACTTCTGGCAGATATGTTTGAAGCACATATGGAACTGTCCGAGTGCGGTTAATGAGTCATAAGCATAATGAATAAATAAATAAATAAATAAATAAATAAAAACAAGCGAGCAAATTTCCAATTCTTCTTGCGCGTCATAACGTCTGCAGAGAAACGGACACGCGGCTACTTTACGGATTACGGTTCACGGAAGCCAAACCCCTCGCGTAGCCGTAGTACCGGCCCTGTACGGATAACGCTGTAACTAACTGTTTGCCATTTATCTTTCACGGTTGTGGGTGAGTGCCTGGAGTTTGGAGTGTGGAACCTGTTCAGTGAGGATTCATCGCTAGGATTCATCGGCTCTGGCATTTCCATGTATGCGCTCCACCCAAACTTGGCAACACTAATCTGGTAAACTCCTTGAGCCTGTGCAAAACCCTATGCGCTGGCAAGGTCCTGAAATGGGCCGTAGATGACGAGAAAAGGGATCCAAGACTTACTGACACCATCAGAATGATTGCAGCATAAAGATGGGCTGATGATTGATTGATTTGCTTCACATTTTACGGCAGCACCCACCTCAGGTGATCTGGCCAACGGGGATAATCATCTCAGGGAAGTGTGGGAAGGGGGACTTATCTAATCCTATACTGATACCACAAGAACAACAATGTTAAGATGGGACAGTGAGAAGGCCAGTTTTAATGTAGCGCACCCCGGACAGGAATAGCTGGAGGGAAAGAGAGCACCAGGTAGACCAGGGAGAAAATATTGGACGGACTCGGAGTGGCTGAGGACAGAGAGAGTGGAAGATGTGCTTGCGGCAACAAAGGATAGATACATATGGAGGGCCATGATCGCCAATGCCATGCGGCAGGGCACTTGATGATGATGACCCCGGGATTCGAACCCGTAACCATTAGCATGTGAATACGATGCCAAAACGATTGAGGCACTGGGGCCCGCATGATGGGCAGCGAACGGATAAGCTTTTATGTTACTGGCTGGGACTGAACTCAAGACATCAGATCCTGAATCCAGGGCTATATCATCAGATGCAGCCAGCGATGCCTGGTCATTTCTGTCCATATCTAATAATGAGGTGTTTAGGGAGCAGACGGATAGGTAGGTAGAGGAAACGAAAGGGTTAATGGATTAGACGTTCAAGTTGTGAAAGAAGTGCTCTGATATCACTCACTACCCGTACCCACTGATGAGACGTGTAGAAAGCTGGCGGACAGGCTGAGGAAGGAAGAGAGTTAATGAATTAAACGTTAGAGTTGCGGTAGCGGTGTTTCGTCGACATATCTATTCAATATCCGTTGATGAAACATTCGCCATTCGCCTTACTATAGAAGTTCATTGTCATGCCCCGCTATATTCCGCTGATGATTTTATGTCGTGAATAGCGGTTTTTCGCTAGGCTCGGAACGTCCCTTTATACTGATATATTGACCAACATCGTCGCCCCATGTCAAATGTTTAACAGTTGGTGTCACCGGAGGCAGAGATGCGAAGGCCGGTGCCTCGTTTACAAAAGGATGGAGGGTCACTTTAAGAGCTGTCCGTCTGTTGGAATAGTTTATCGTTCTGCATTCGTTTTGTGAAAGGGTCGGATGGGGTTGGGAGGAATGGTGGTCTCCGAGTCATAAACTTGTCCCGGATCGCAAGAATTTTTCATCTTTCTGTGTTCGTGTCACAGAGTTGAAATGACAGCTGTCAGTCAGTGAAAGTTTAAACGGACAACACAAGCAACGAAGTAGCATGATATCAGGCTCTCCCTCACGTCCCCAAACCACCACCACCCTCTCTCTCTCTCTCTCTTTCTTTCCTTCTGGCTCGTGTATGCACGCGCGCGCGCACACACACACACACGCGCGCGCGCACACACCACACCACACCAACACACACACCACACACACACACACACACATTCTTCGGTGATACATCGACTCATTTTGCTTCTTGCATTTTAGAAATTATTCGTGACAAATTGATCCGTATTGTTCCATCTATGATTACAAATGTTGCACACATGTCGGGGAAAAAAAAAAATCGAGTGGTCGATTAAGGACTTTCCTTTCATTTACTTATCTATTTATTTATTTATTTAGTTAGTTATTATCTATGCATTTATTTGTTTATGTATCTAGATCTATTTGTTATAAGACGCTTCGAGTTTGTATTATCGTTGTTTATTTGTTTGAGTTTCATTATATTAATTTATTTATTTATTTGTTTGTTTATTTATTATTTCAGCTATCTATCCATTTATTTATTCATATATTTCTTCATTCATCGATTCATTGAGTTTATTATTAGTGCTGTATACATATAAAAGCATATTGTTATGTCAAAGGCTATCATAAGGCGCTTCGAGCTTTTATCGTTGTAATTTAGTTGTTTAAATTTTTTTTTATTTGTTTATTTATTCATTTAGTTTTTTTACTTGTCTGTTTGTTTATTCATTTCTTTATTTATTTGGTCACTTCTATATTTATTTTAGACAAGTACATATTTTAGTCTTGTATCATATCTCCGATCTAAGGTTTGTGTGTGAGAGAGAGAGAGAGAGAGAGAGAGAGAGAGAAGAGAGAGAGAGAGAGAGAGAGAGAGAGAGAGAAGAGAGAGAGAGGAGACAGATAGACACAGACAGACAGACAGAGACAGACAGACAGACAGAGACAGACAGACAGACAGTATGAAGTTTTCATTTCCAGACTTTAAGAGAGAGAGAGACAGGAAGAGCGAGAGAGACAGTCAAAGAGAGAGACAAAGAGGGAGACAGAGACACAGAAGACACAAGACGTAAGCGTTAATGGTTTAATGATCTAAGCGGAAAGCTTCTATCAAGTTGAATTTTATGTAATCTTTTGTGTGGGTTTTGGCACGCACGTGTGCATGTGTGTATGTGTGTGCATGTGTATATATGTGTGTGTGTGTGTATGTGTGTGTGTGTGTGTGTTTGTGTGTGATGTGTGTGTGTGTGTGTGTGTGTGTGTATGTGTGTGTGTGTGTGTGTGTGTGTGTGTGTGTGTGTGTGATGTGTTATAAATGTATAAAGAATAGTTTGCAAAAGAATCATAACAATATGTACGTCTGTACTTAGTCACCTCTCATACAATATTCAATTACGAAGTACCACTTTCCTACAAGCATACATCTTTTTTCTTGTCCTAAGCAATGCTTTCTGGACGAGTGTAAGCACACTGTTTGGTCCACACTGTGCAAACGTTTTGTTGCTGCACAGTCTACATTTTCTGTCTTCGGTAGGTATGCATGCTGGGAAATTCAGCGTTTTCATCAGCCACCAATGACGTCTTACATAATCCGTACTTAATATTCTGCGTGTGCACACAACCCGCAGAAGGTTCAGGCACCAGCAGGTCTGCACAAAGGCTATGTTTACCTGCGCGCTGAAAAATTGTCCACCCTTTAGCCATCAGGCGACAGCTCTGCAGGTTCAAACCCAGATCACCCGATCAGAAATCAAACGTCGTAACCAGCTGAAAGATGAGGTCGAACCTAAACAATCATTGCAGAGACGAGGAAACAGATATAAACTTTTACACTTTTTTCTAGGAAGGCAGTGACACCTCACTCACTCTCTCTCTCTTCTCTCTCTCTCTCTCTCCCTCTCTCTCTCACTCACTCACTCTCTCTCTCACTCTCCTCACTCCACTCTCTCCCCCCCACTCTCTCTCTCATCTCTTCTCTTTCTCTCTCTCCCCTCTCTCTTTCTACTCTCTCTCTCTCTCTCTCTCCTCTCTTCTGTCTTCTCTCTCTCTTAACTTCTTCCCTGCCTATTTAAAAAGGGCAATTGCATAAACCGTTTCCAGCTGCGTGGATTGAAAAAGTGAACACTTTCACTCCAATACATTAACCATCAGCTTCCTGCTTTTAGCTTTCATTTCTTCACCTCAGAAGCTGTGGTGGATAGGGTCAAGGAGTTAAAGAGTTAATTGTTTGCATTATTATCATGGCTGACACTACATATATAGAAGCTGCTGGACAGAGTTAGGGGGATAAAGGGCTAGCGTTGGTTTTCGAAAGATTTCATTACGTTGATGAGTCGACAAGAAATACTTTAAGATACTGCATTAAGACGCAAAACTTGCTTGATTTGGTCACGTCACCCGCCATGACACACTGTCCAAGACCATCCTTTCAGGACACCCTGGAAGTAGACAGCCGCCGAGGTCAGACAGAGGAAGAAGCTGGTTTGGTGAATATCCAAGACTGGACCGACATCAGTATCCTTGCACTGCTTGTTGCTGTCCCCCAGAAAGACATGGAGGATCCTGTCCTTCTCTGCGTCTCACGATTTTCTTCAAACAACCACGCTGGTATGGAAACGGAGCTTGGATTTTGTTCAAGATAGATTCATGGCACTCGGACTAAACCATAGGCGCTCGTCGGTAATCTCAACATGCTCGAACTGATCGTTGCTGCATCAGAGACAGAGATGGAAGGTCGTATCTACTGTTGCGTCCCATCAGTGCTCCCCTCCCCCTCCCCCTCCCCCTGCCCTGCCCCCGCCCCAACGACCGCACCGATTACTGATTAGACAGTGACGCCGGTTCGTGAGCAAGTGTTCTAACTGCTTCATTGCTTCCCTCTCCCTTCCCCCACATTATCAATGAGCCAGGTGTCAAAACACGTGGATGACATCTAACGGTCAGTGTCCATGACAGCCGTGAGAATGTTGGAGGTGCTGGCAGTCACGGTTGATCTGACATGGTGGTTAACCCTTCCACTCCCGCACCTTATCTGCCAGGTGCAAAAACTTCACCCTTTCATTTCTTCACCCTATCCAACAGCTTCGTGCATGAAGCTGGTGGATAGGGCGAGGGAGTGAAAGGGTTACGGATTTGCTTTGCTGTCATGGGTGACAATGCGAGATGCTGGCGGACAGGGTTAGGGAGTTGAAGGGTTAAAGTGAAGGAATTGCATGTCGCGTTAACACAAGCATTTCTCATTAATGACTCGTTCCTTAAGATCTGTCCATCATGTCATTCTTGGTTACTCATATGTGTCTTTAAGTAAGAAACATTTACATATTATGCAAAATTATGGTAAAATCTGAGCTGGAGAATTACTGGAGTTTACAAAATAAAGATATTTCTGCGTATTGCCTTGGTTGCAGGACTACATAAGAAGAAAAAAGCTAAGTCCAGTAGACGACATTTGCACAAGGGACATGAGAATATATTGTAGGTCAATTGAAAAGTGACATTCACGTGTTTTGATCTCCAATGTACCCATTCTGAACTTAATAAGAACATCCTAATTTTCCTGTTTTTTTGATGCCCTCAAAATACGGTTCCACACACAACTGTTTTAAACATTCTGTAAACAGAATATCTTCCTCGTTCTTGTATTCTTTCATTCCATCCATGTGCCTAACAGTCAGATAACACGATTTATGTAAACACGCAGAAACCAGTTTACACCTTGCAACCCTAGATTCAATCAAACAAAACCTATTCCATACATCATTAAATTTTCTGAACATCTGAAACCAACAAAATTTACCAACATTGTGGATATTATCAAACACATAACACACTTTTCCAGGCAGTCTGCCATTTCCAACCGAGTAAGACGGATCCAATATTGTAAAGCACACACCTCAAAACAAATATAAAAAAAAATTCGACCAGTGTCACCATGAACCATGTCAAATCAGGTCTTGGGGACACGTTCAACAAGACAGAGAGCGAGAGGTTGAGAGAGAGAGAGAGAGAGAGAGAGAGAGGAGAGAGAGAGAGAGAAAAAGAGACCAGACAGACAGACAAACAGGTAGAGATAGATAGACAGAGCAGACAGGCAAATAGGTTGACAATGAGACAGACAAACGCTAGAAATATTCAGACTTTAGAGAGAGAGAGAGAGAGAGAGAGAGAGAGAGAGAGAGAGAGAGAGAGGAGAGAAAGGCACAGAAAGAGACACACACACAGAGAAAGAGACAGGAAGAGATAGAGACAGAGAGGCAGCGAGAGAGACAACAGACAGACAGACAAGGCAGACAGCTAGAGACAAGATGACAGAGATAACGAAGAACAGAGACAGAGATAAAAGCAGACACAGGACAGAATCAGACACAGGAGACAGAGATAAAGACCAGAGAAGATAAGAAGACAGAAGATAAACAGACAGACACAGAGACAGAGATAAACACAGACAGAGAACAGAGGACAGAGATAAACAGACAGACTCAGAGACAGAGATAAACAGACAGAACAGGATAACAGCACAGAGCGGCAGACACAGAGACAGAGAACAGAACAGAGACAGAGATAAACAGACAGACACAGAGACAGAGATAACAGACAGACACAGAGACAGAGATAAACAGACAGACTCAGAGACAGAGATAAACAGACGCAGAGACAGAGATAAAGACAGAGACAGACAGACGGAAGGATAAAATCAGACAGGAAACGCTAGGAAAACAGACTTAAACAGGACACAGAGACAGAGAAACAGACAGACAAGAGACAGAGAAAAGACACAGAGACAGAGAACAGACACGAGACGAGAGAAAACAGGACACAGAGACAGAATAAACAGACAGACACAGAGACAGAGATAAACAGACAGACACAGAGACAGAGATAAAAGACACAGAGACAGAGATAAACAGACACAGAGACAGAGATAAACAGACAGACACAGAGACAGAGATAAACAGACAGACACAGAGACAGAGATAAACAGACAGACACAGAGACAGAGATAAACAGACACAGAGACAGAGATAAACAGACAGACACAGAGACAGAGATAAACAGACACAGAGACAGAGATAAGCAGACAGACACAGAGACAGAGATAAACAGACAGACACAGAGACAGAGATAAACAGACACAGAGACAGAGATAAACAGACACAGAGACAGAGATAAGCAGACAGACACAGAGACAGAGATAAACAGACACAGAGACAGAGATAAACAGACACAGAGACAGAGATAAGCAGACAGACACAGAGACAGAGATAAACAGACACAGAGACAGAGATAAACGGACAGACACAGAGACAGAGATAAACAGACAGAGACAGAGACAGAGATAAACAGACACAGAGACAGAGATAAACAGACAGACACAGAGACAGAGATAAACAGACAGACACAGAGACAGAGATAAGCAGACAGAGACAGACAGACGGATAGGTAGACAATCAGACAGGCAAACGCTAGGAAATATTCAGACTTTAACACACACAGAGACAGACAGACAGACAGAGAAAGAGACAGAGACAGAGACAGACAGACAGACAGATGGACGGAGAGACAAACAGGCAGAGACAGAAAGAGAAAAAGAGAGACAAAGGCTGAGAGACAGGAAGCACAATACTGAACCAGAGACTGACATAAAGAGAGACTAACAGAAAGAGAGAGAGGACAGAGACAGACAGACAAAGACAGACAACAGACAGACAGAGTGAGAAAGAAGAAGAGTTGAGACAGGACAGAGAAACGGAAAGAAAGAAATACTGACATAAAGACAAAAGAAACACGGACAGTGAGACAGAGTAAATATAGGCATAGACATTGGCAGAAACAGATAGACAGACAGACAGACTGACAAGACAGACAGACAGACAGACAGACGAGAGACAAAATCCAAAACAAACTGACAAACAGAACGACCAAGAGAAACACAGCAGCAAAAATGTAGACAACAACAACCAACAACCAACCAACCAACACACACCAACACACCAACCAACCCCAACCAACCAACCACCACCAACCAACCAACCAACCACAACCAACCAACCAAACCAACCCACCACACAACCAACCAACCAACCAACCACCAACCACCAACCAACCAACCAACAACACACCAACCAACACCACCAACCAACCACAACCAACCAACCAACCAACCAACACACCAACACACCACAACCAACACACCAACCAACCAACCAACCAACCAACAACCACCAACCACACCAACCACAACCAACCAACACCAACCCAACCAACCAACAACCAACACAACCAAACCAACCAACCAACCACACCAACACCACCAACACACCAACACCAACCAACACCACACAACCAACCAACCAACCAACCAACCAACCCAACCAACCAACAACCAAACCAACACCCAACCAACCAACCAACCAACCAACCAAACACCAACCAACCACCAACCACCAACCAACCAACCAACCACAACAACCAACCAACCAACAACCAACCAACCATCCACCACCACCAACCAACCAACCAACCAACCAACCAACCAACCAACCAACCAACCAACCAACCAACACCAACCAACCCAACCAACCACCAACCAACCAACCAACCAACAACCAACCAACCACAAACCAACCAACACACCAACCCAACACCAACCACACCAACCAACACCAACCAACAACCAAACCACCAACCAACCAACCAACCAACCAACCCAACCAACCACACCAACCAACCACCAAACCATCAACCAACCAACCAACCAACCAATCAACCAACCAAACCAACCAACAACCAACCAAACCAAACCAACACCAACCAACCAACCAACCAACCAACCAACCAACCAACCAACCAACCACAATCAACCAACCAACCAACCAACAACAATCAACCAACCAACCAACCAACACACCAACCAACCAACCAACACACCAACCAACCAACACACCAACCAACCAACCAACACACCAACACATCAACCAACCAACCAACCAACACACAACCAACCAACCAACACATCAACCAACCAACCAACCAACACACCAACCAACCAACCAACCAACCAACACACCAACCAACCAACCAACCAACACATCAACCAACCAACCAACCAACCAACCAACACACAACCAACCAACCAACCAACCAACCAACACACCACCCACCAACCCATCACCAAATCAACATCAACCCAGCCACCACATAATCAACCATCCAGCCAATCAACCAACCCACTTACCACCCATCCCGACTCACAACCAAACCATCCGACCCACAACTAACTATCCAACCAACTATCCAACCAACCTACAACAACCAACACCAACCACCAACACTACAACCAAACCAACCAACCAACCAACCAACCACCAACCAACCAACCAACCAACCAACCAACCAACCAACCAACCAACCAGCCAACCAACCAACACCCAACACGAAAACAAGACAAACCAAATCTCCAACCGGACAAAGGAAAAAATGTTCTCTCTCTTCACCCTAATCATCTCCAATTCCTACCCCAGTCTTTGCATACAGCCTGATTGATACCTTACAAAAATTGATATGTGAAAAGAAAAAATAGACCTGGATTTAGGCAGAGGACACTAAGCCTTGTGCCTTCGTTTGTGCTCTTTTCGTGACAGCTTCTAGCCTTCAGATTAATCGGAAAGATATTTTGTTCTGTCATACATACGCAAGTAATAAATTATTGAATACTGTATTTTACTTTTATATTATATGGGCAAGTAAAAAATTATTAAATACAGTATTTTATCTTTTCCCTTTGTTCATAAAATCCACATTTCAAACCATTGCTGCTTTTTTTAAATTGTATGTAGAAAGCTAATGAACATTCCCAGTTTTTGAGTATTTTGTTAATGGTTGATAGTAGGGTGTTTCGGGTGCTTTCTTAGTTGCACTGTTTGATAAATAAATTTTTCTGATGTTAGATCTAGTCGTGCAAAGTTTTACAAAAATCTTACTTAAATTTGATATCTAAATACATAACCAGAAAAAAAAACACAAAACAGAATCACAAAGACGTATTTAACATAACGAAAAAAGACAGGCCCCACATTTTCGGGCAAACTGGCCTTTGTCCAGCGTGCACGAGAGATAACAAAGAACACGTATACAAAAATCGCGCCTGTCTCGTTTTGTTATATCAAATATGCTTTCGATTCTATTTCGTGGTTGTTGTTTTTTGTTTGTTTGTTTTTTATCCCGGTTCCTGTTCCTAGCAGTTATTATGGTTTGGGATACCTTAAAGATGATTATTGTTGACTTCTTTCGCTTTGAGGAATAAAAAATACAGTCTGGTGATCCTCAGCCGCATAGAAAGTGAAAGCAGAGCTGTCTGCCTTGCAATGGCAAAGACAAAAAACAAACAAACAAATAATACAAGCAAACAAACGAAACAATAGAAAAATAATTGATAGACGAACAAGCAAACAAAAAGACCTCGTATACAAAGCTTCCTGTTCTGTAGAATACAAACAAAACATCTGTTTTATCATAATCACCTGGACGTGGGGAATAGAAGAAAAAAATTCTCCCAAAGTATTCCCTAGGTGTGGTCACTGCGTTCATGACAAATAGAATGTTTATTTTCCTGTCAAAAAGGCTAGATATTTATGTTATCTGTTTCAAAGTGAGTCAAAAAGTTATTCACATGTTCCCATTGCTTTAATTTAGTAATGAACTTTGGTACTAAGAATCAGCAGCATCAAATTCTGATTTTTTTACCGTACATTTTCAGGATAAAGCTGCAAGTCAAGATAAGTATGCGAAAACTTGCACTCTCTCTCTCTCTTATTTTTTTTATCTGTGTTGTTGTTGTGTATGTGTGTGTGCTCGTGTGTGTGCTTGTATGTGTGTGTGTGTATGTGTGTGTGTGTGTGTGCGCGCGCTTGTGTGTGTGTGTGTGTGTGTGTGTGTGTAGTGTGTGTGTGTGTGTGTGTGTGTGTGTGTGTGTGTGTGTGTGTGTGTGTGTGTGTGTGTGTGTGTGACACTGGTTTACTTTGTCACGTTTTATGGTCGTGCGGGTCCCAGGAACAAAAGATAAACCAACACGTATTTCTCAAGAATACTTTCATCTTTAGAGTTTGTGGAAAAGAAAACACCAGCGTAAGCCAAAACACAACATGGGGCGCTCTCACTTATTAGATAAATGAACGGCTGTGATTTCTTTGAACAAAAATGAACACACTTGTCCGATGATGCTAACCACAAAATCACTTATTAGTGAAGTACTCGACTGTCAATTCACTCTTCCCAACTTTTCGCCTTTCTTTTTGCTCAAGTTCGACAGGATAAATTTATATCACGTCACGGTGCTCAGTTTTTTAAATGCATAGAGTACATTACTTCCCACTCACTATTTGAGTTAATTCAACTCATTTTTAAATCTTTTCCTGCACACTGCAACTCACAACTGCATTGTCACCATTTTCTTGTGTCCGTGCCGCACGTCAGTCACCTCTATGGATAAACTATGAATAATGAAATTCTGTGTTAAGAAATGCTAATTACTAATGTCATCAACATATTAGGCTACGAAAAAAAAAACACTTTTTGTCTTCAGATTGAAACTGAAAGTGTACCAGCATCAATGTCGTCTGACGCTGTCACGTGTCATCAGATTTCAGTTAATTTATTCAATGTCTTCCATTGTCAAATGCAGCAGACAACATTTTTGATGTCTCTCACCGTATCAACACAATTCAAAACGTCCATTTTCGTTCCATTGCCTCCAAGCGTAAGCATATTTCTTAGTCAGTATCATCCGGTGTTAATTTGCGCAACACCTTCGTTAAGTCAAAAATAATTAAATCACTAATCAGGAAAAAAGCAGCCGATTACCAAACCAGACACCCCTTGACATTTCCAGACATGACGTCATTCAAACCCAGACGCTCCTGTCTAGTGCACTTCGTGTGAGTTCGTAGACTTGTTCGGCTGTCTTCGGTTTTAATTAATAGTTATACTATTTTCAACAATCACGAAAACAAAAACAGCTACATAGTCAAGCCATTATGACAATCTCTCTTTTTAAAAATATAAACAAAAAGTGTTCATTTATCGTACACTGTTTTTATTCTGCCTCCCAAATAGTCGAAGAACTTTTTTTTTTCAAGTTTTTGCTTCTCATCCGAAAATCCAGATTTTGTACTTCTCAAGGTCAATGTAACCTTAAAAAACGTCAGACGATATAAAGCGACGTGAAGTGAGGACAACAGAGGATCATCACAAGAATAAAAACAGAATTCAAATATTGTCAGAGGTTCATGAGAAAGTGCTATTCAGACACTTCTTTTGGGGTTTGATTTTGTTTTTGTTTTTGTTTTTGTTTTGTTTTTGTTTTGTTTTTTTTGGCCCTTGTGACCTTTACTTCGGCGCCATGACTTTCAAATCGACGAAGACATGACTCACCAACGGTCCACATTTTTTGCCTTGATTTGGTCAAACTCCATCAGTAAACAGCTGAGAAAATCTTGCTAACACACTTTTGTCTCTTTTTTCTCTCTATACACACGCGCGCGCGCGCGCGCGCGACGCACGCACACACACACACATATATATATATACATATATATATATATATATATATATATATGTGTGTGTGTGTGTGTGTGTGTGTGTGTGTGTATGTATGTATGTATGTATGTATGTATGTATGTATGTATGTATGTATATATGTATATATGTATATATGTATGTATACACACAGCAAAGTGCACGTCATGACCACAACGCCTCCTGGTGTAGACTATCATCTCCTGAGATGTAAAGAGGCCGACGACGATGTATGTATATACAATGAGATTAATAAAAGCAGATTGTTAAAAGTATAGTTATGTGATTGGTCTAAACATATCTGACGACGGTCAAGGCGTATTGATATTCTCCCTTTAATGTTCAAGAACGATTACAAAAATACAAGGTGACTTCTTAATGGCTGATGTGACGCGTCTAGTGTGTTGGCTAGTAACTGCGTGCTTGTCACCTCTCGCTTTCAGCCCGCACCGTTGGCTGATATCGCTGCTTGGAGAGAGCAGAGTACCTATGTCTCTCTCGCTGTCAGTACATAGCCTCTGCATCAGCAAGCCTACGTAGTGCGTCCCGTGGCGATATCCAGTAACTGACCACCTCATGGACTCAGACTGAACTCACGAGGGATTCGAAAGAGGTCTGGCTCTGAGATTTGCGGTATGCACGTCCGCCAGCGTGTGGGCATTCCCTGGTGCCCGCGAACCAGATCCCCCAGCTATGGGTAACTAGCACCACCTTCTTATGGTTGTCTCGGGAGAGACCAAGGCTAACAAGTAAACCGTATCGTAAAATAACCATTGCTTGTGTTATCTCGGGAGGCAGCAAGGCTAAGGGAGTAAACCCTGACAGAAAATCAGCCCTCACTGTCTTGTGGGTAGTCGTGGCAACGACAAAGGCTAGTGGAAGTCCGTACAAAAACCGACGGAAGGCAACGGGAAACCACCATCGTATCCTCCAATCTTGGCTCTTAAAGACAGATGAACCAACTTGTGCAACATTTAGCGTTATATGTTCAAAACAAATTCAGTGCTTTGGAAAATGTTGGGGACAGTGAGGGACGATGGACACACTTAGAAAACTCAATAAATAAAGCTCGTGAAGAAATCCCTAGAGTTAAAAGAAAAGCAAAGAAGAATTGATGACAAAATATATTTTAGGCTTGATGGATGAACAAAGCAAGATAAAAGGAAAAGAGGAAAACTACAAAAAGCTGGACAAGGAAATCAGGAACAAGTGCAATGAAGCTCAGATTTGGCCAGAGACAAAGTGCAAAGAAATGAAAGAATGACAAAACAAGTTCTGAGTCCATATACATAAATATATAGAGAGAAAAAAACTGCTCACAAGAAAAAAAAAAAAGACATGCATACCGACTGGTTGCTTAAAATCAAAAGGTGGTATTATTATCACGGAAAAAGACAAAATAATTACTGGATGGGGACAGTACATTGAAGACCTTTTAGACGATGAGAGAAGGGAGGAACACATCATTAAAAAGAATGTTGAAGGACCACCAACAATGAAAGATGAAGTTAGAACAGCGATAAAAAGGATTAAACAGGGCAAAGCCCCAGGACCAGACAATATTACTACAGGAATGATTGAGACACTAGATGAATTTGGTTTTGAAAAAGTAAAAGTCCTCCTAAATGAAATTTGTGACACGGGAAAAAACACTCAAGATATGTCAAAGTGAATTTTCCTTGCACTTCCAAAGAAAGCAGGGCTATAGAATTCAAACTCCATCGTAAAATCAGTTTGATGAATGATGTGATTAAGATTCTGTTAATAATAATCATAAAGAGGACAAGGAATAGGATCAAAAGAGAAACAGCAGAAGAACAAAGTGGATTTGTTTACGAGAAAGGAAATATAATGCCATATACATTCTAAATAGAAAGACCAATTGAATTGAATAAGGATTTACATTTATGTTTTGTTGATTATACCAAGTCTCTGGATCGGGTAAGACATAAAGAATTGATCAACCAACTGAAAAAAACACTCAATACTGATGGAAAAGGTCTAAGAATAATAACGCATATGTACTGGGAACAAACAGCAGCAATGAGAGTAGAAAATGATGTAAGCTCTTTTCAAAATATCAAATGAGGGGTTAGCCAGGGATGTGTTCTGTCAACAGATATGTTTCCACTTTACAGAGAAACCATCACGAGGAACTTAAAAGAATGACCTGGGATAAAGATAGGAGGAAAAATGAAAAACTATCTTCGTTATGCAGATGATACCGTTCTAATTGCAGAAATTGAAAAAGACCTAAAAATCTTTTAAATATATAAGAAATAGAAAGAAGAAACAAAGGGTTAGATAGAGCTAAAAAGTAAGAAGACTAAAATCATGGTAATCAGTACAGAAAACAAAACAAAACAAAAAACATGAAATCCCCTTATGGAAAACAACAGCAAATGATACAACACTAGACAAAAGTTGATAAGTTTAAATATCTGGGAACAGTCATCTCACCAGACAGTAGATGCACATTAGATATATCCAGTAGAAATGGCCAAGCTAATAAAGCTTTCAAGAAAAAAGCGTTGTTACCAACAAATGCCTATCAAGTAATATCAGGAAGAGAGTTCTTCGGTGTTATGTAGAACCAGTAATGTTGTACGGGTGCGAAGCCTGGACAATCAATAAGCAAAGTAGAACAAGATCGAGGCCGCCGAAATGAAGTTTCTGAGAAGAATGTTAAGAGTTCCATGGACAGCAAAGAGAACAACGAGACAGTCTTGAAAGAAGCAAACACAAAAAGAACATTAATGAAGAAGACTACGTAAAGACACACAACATTTATGAGACATTTTTATGAGACAAGAAAATTTGAGCAACCAGTTATAACATTAACAGGAAAGCTAGCGGGAAAAAGATTATCAAATTATAAACGGTTGAGAAAATTCATTTTAAAATTCTAGCTGCTAAAAAGGCAATCCAGATTTTGTACTTCTCAATGTCATTTTTAACTTAAAAAAAGCATCAAATAAAAACAAAAAGAAACACTTCCCCCGTACACACACACACAAACAACACACACCTGACCTGAAGCGAGACCAAGAATAGAAATATTCTAAAAAGTTTCTGGGAAAGTGCTGTTCATACACCTTCATTAGAAATGCTTATTTTAAGCTTTTTAAGGCATGTGTGCTGTTTTATTCTTTTGAGAGAGCCGTGAATCAAGATCTGATACCGCGAGTTCAATTCCAACTGGTGGTATTACTAACTGACCTGTTCGCTGCTTACCTGAATGTTTACATTATTCTGAGATGCTAACTTAGTGTTTCATAGGTCCCTCCTCCGCATCCCCACCTCCCCCCATTTCCATTCAAGACCTTTCCAGCGCTTGGGATTTTGCACATGTTTGGGAGATCTGCCAGACAAGTGCTGGCAGATTTTGGTGCAGCTTATATGGAATTGTCCGATTGCGATTAATCCCCACTGAACAAACTTTAAAAAAACTGGGTGATAGGAGACAAAATTACGGTGAATTAAAGGAACTGAGATGAATTCTACAACATAAAAGGGATCATACCATAACATTGTTGTTGGAATGCCGGGGGCTCTTTCAGTATAAGTAGTATCCCCACCTTCTGGAAATTCTGAGCCAGAAATTTCCTCTTTTCTGTCACTCTTAGATTTATATATGTATGTATGCATGTTTACGCTCAGCTTAGATTTATGTATGTAAGTATGTAATGCATGTATGTATGCATGTATATGCTCATATGTATGTAGGTATGTATGCATGTATACGCTCAGCGCTTAGATTTGATTTTATCAAGATTTTGCGCTATATAAATAAAATATATTATTATTATAATATATTACTCTCTTTGTTTCTTCCTTTCTCCTTTGCTTTCTGTCATTTCTTCCTAGTATTTTCTGCCTTGCCAGTTCATTCACCTGTACGTGTTCTAAGAAGTCTTACATACTTTCTGTTAGGATTGATAGTTGTGGTGCATGTTTGACTCTCAGGAAATGTGCAGTGCCGGAGCAATTTTAGCTAATTTGGGTCATTACGCCTCAATGTCCTTAGTTATGTTCACATTTGTATTCAGGTTTGCTTTTCTGAAATCATATGCTGATACACTGGACGGAATGGTCAACGCCAGGGGCATATCCTTAGATTTTGTGCGCACATGCATTGATTGTACATACTTATTTCCACCTGTTTTTCCCCAACCAGATGCTGTGTATGTTTTTAACTTAGTCATGGCCATGATATGGCTCTGTGCAGTCACTGGGATTTAATCAATAAGAACAAGGATAAACCCCAGCGACACGCCTTATAGCAATTCTAAAAAGAAAATTGTTCGATATCTGTGGACATGGATGTGGCATATGAAATGGGACAGAAACAATTTTGTATAAATGTACACAGACACACACACACACACACACACACACACACACACACACACACACACACACACACACACACACACATACACACACACATACGCACACGCAGCACGCACGTACGCACACACGCACGCACGTATAGAAGAGAAGCAGATACAAGATACAAGATAGTTTATTTGTCCCGAAGGAAATTACGTTGCCAATCACATTACAAATTAGACATAAAATTATACGTTATAAATTATAAAGGCATTAAAAACAAACAATTAATATTATCACATACATTATAATATCACATACTCTCGCATATCACAGCGCGCTGCTCTCACATAGACCAAGTGCCAATTATCACAATAAGCATTAAAATAGTAAAAATAGAGTGCAGGTTAAGCATACAGATTTCAAATAAAATTACGAGTATAAGCGCTGTTAAAAGATAATATGGCTTTGGTATAAAACTATCTTTGTATCTCGTCGTCCGTGTCGTCGGTTGTCGTAGCTACCACTCTGTCAATTCGTCTTTGTCAAACTCGCCCACAAGTGGGTGAGTTTTGTCATTCAGTATGTTAACTGTCTTGTCAGTCAGTCGTTTGTGGTAGGCCATGTCCAGCGTCTCATGTCTTTGTCCTGTCACATTTCCAGCTTTTTTGATGATCTTCTCCAGCCTTTCCCTGTCTCTCTCTGACACATTCCCACCCCAGCACACAACCCCAAAGAATAGCAAGCTGCTGATGGCAGATCTGTAAAATGAAGAAAGAATTTCAGAGTTTACTCTAAAAGATCTAAGTTTTCTAAGGCAATAGAGTCTTGGTTGTACCTTCTTAATGATAGAATCTGTGTTTTCTGAAAAGGAGAGCTTTTTGTCAAAGACGATGCCCAGGTATCTGTGCGCATCCACTCTCTCCACTTCCTCACCCTTGATGCGCACAGGCTCCGGGGCATCAATCTTGGCTCTGGTAAAGTCAATCACAATTTCCTTAGTTTTAGATGCATTCAGTTCCAGATAGTTTTCTTCACACCAGTTCACAAAGTGTCTCACCTCTTCTCTGTACAATAAATCATTTTTCTTACAAATCAGTCCAACCTGACTGGTGTCATCCGCAAATTTAACTAAAGCGCATGACTCATCCTTATGTCTTCCATCTACAGTATACAAAGTAAACAAAAATGGTGAAAGAACAGTTCCCTGGGGGGCACCAGTGTTGGTGTACAGCACATTAGATAGAACAAAGGGAACATGAGATGAAGCAGATGCAATAGGCAGTCTGACAAATTGAGGTCTAAAAGTCAAATAATCAAAAATCCAAGATATAAAATTTTGAGGGATGTTCATTTTAGACATTTTATCAACGAGGAGATGTGGCTGGATGGTATTAAAAGCACTACTAAAATAATAAAACATCAGCCTAATAGAGTTGCCAGGTTTCTCCAGGTGACTATACACAGTATTTAAAACATACAAAACAGCATCTTCAACACTTCTATTCCTTCTATAAGCACATTGTAAGGGGTCAACAAAATCAGAGACAAGAACAGACAGCCTATTCAATATTATTCTCTCACAGAGCTTCATGATAGCAGATGTCAAGGCTACGGGCCGCAAGTCGTTCATCTGCGTGACCCTAGGCTTCTTTGGTACTGGAATGATGGCAGAAGCCTTCCAGCATCAGGGACCTTTTCTAGTCTAAAACTAATGTTAAAGATTACTGTAAAGATATATGCCAGCTGATTGGCACACTGTTTTAAAACTTTGGGGGAAACCCCGTCCGGGCCAGGGGCCTTTCTAGGGTTGCAACCTTTTAACAGACGACGCACCTCATTCTCGTCTGTCTCTAAGCTACTGTCATTGTCTTTCTTGCCTGTTAAAATCTCTCACGGATGTTTTCATGATGAGAAGAAAAATCTTTAATGTCAAATCTACAATAAAACTTGTTGAGTTCATTGACTCTGTCTTTGTTATTGGCAGGGTCTGGCTGTGCCTCACTTTGTCCCTTCTTTGCATACCCACTCATCAGTTTAATGTTGTTCCAAACTTTCTTCATGTTGTTACCAGCAAAGTCCTTCTCCACCGTTTTCTCGTACTCTTCCTTCCCTCTCTTAATTTCCCCATCAAGCTGTTTTTGCGCTTCCCTGCTTTTTGCCTTGTACCCCTCCACAAAGACTTCTTTTTTATGTTTTAATGCTTTAACTATATCCCCTGTTATCCATGGCTTTGAATTTGCATACACTTTCACTTTCTTTTCTGGAATGGCAGTGTCAACACAAAAGTTAATATATTCAGTGGTGACATCTACGAGTTCATCAAGGTTGTCACTACTATGCACAAACATGTCCCAATCAGTACAGTCCAATGCCCCTTGCAGGGCCTCGAAGGCTTCTGTTGACCACACCTTGACGGTGCGCCGCTTGGGTGGTTCCCTCCGGACGACAGGTCTGTAGCGGGGGAGTAGCTGGACGATATAGTGGTCAGAGCGTCCAAGCGGCGCCGTAGCGACTGACTGATAAGCATCTTGGACATTTGCATAACACAAGTCTAATGTATTCTTGCCCCTAGTTGCACAAGTGACTTGTTGGTAATACCCAGATAGATCTTTTTTCTTGAGGGTGCAGTGGTTGAAATCACCGGTGATGATTTTTAGTGCGTCAGGCGATTTCGAGTCAATGTCAGCGGTATGACACGCCAATGTGTTCACTGCTTCACGTGCGCTTGCGCTTGGTGGGATGTAGACCACTGTTACGATCACGTGGGTGAATTCCCTCGGCAAGTAGTACGGTCGAAAGCTGACCGTAAGAATTTCTATGTCAGGGGTACACATTTCAGTTTTCACAGTTGCATTTTTCATGTGACCATTTTTCATTAAAATACAGACACACGCCTCCCCCCCTCTTTTTACCAGTGATTTTCTTGCTTCTGTCCCCTCTTAATATAGAGAATCCATCAATATCAACATCCATCTTGCCTTGTAGCCACGTTTCTGTGAAACACATCAGACTACATGTTTTCAACACATTGTCATATTTTATCCTAGCGTGTAGTTCATCTATTTTCTTATTCAAAGATTGCATATTGCTCATCGCTATTTTAGGGAGGATGGGTTTGTCCCCTCTCCTTTTATTTCTAGCCTTGACACCTCCTTTCTTTCCCCTTTTCCTAACCTTCATTTCTTCAGGTAGTTGAGACGTTGGCCGTCTGACCAGCGGCGATGACCGGAGGAGTAGAAGCTCGGCCATGTTGTATTGGCAGAATGGCAGAATGGTTCAGACGTTCCAGGGTTCATTCCCCATTGAGGCCTCAACTTTTCTCCTTAGTTTAACGGGAAAATCGAACTGTACGTCTTGTCTTTCGGAAGGAGACGAAAAAGGAGTCGGACCCGTGTGCCTTCTGGTCTTCGGACGCTAAAGATCCCATGACAATTGAAAATCGTGAAGAGCAGGACATTTGCTCTGCTGCCCTTGTATAAAACATTGAACAGATAAGTTGATTTCCGAGAGCCTTCCTCTTGAAGACCAGTTATCCTTCTTGCTTTTCTGAAGTCATGGTAAAAAAAGTGGCGCTGCTCTGCGGCGTCACGCTCTTAAACAGGAGAGCAGGCCAAGATCATATGGTCAACTCACCGTGACAAAAAGAAATGAACATGAATAAATCGCGATAGGCTCATAGGCAACATATGTAGGCCATTTTATGAGGAGGGTGGAATAGGAGCACCTGGTCATGACGGGAAACCTGGAGGGGAAGAGAGCACCAGGTAGACCCAGGGAGAAGATACTAGACGGACTTGCAGAGTGGCTGAGGAAAAAGAGGGTGGAAGAGATGCTTGAGGCAACAAGAGATAGAGACAGATGGAAGCCCATGATCGCCAACGCCATGCGGCAGGGCACCTGATGATGATGATGATGAGGCTCATTGACAAACATATATATACATACGGAAACAAAAACTGATCAAATCGAGACATTTTTGTCACAGACACACGCAGACATATAGACACACCGCCTTAGCCGAGACGATATGAATAATCTCATTACTTTAAAAGTAACACTCAATTGTTAGGGACTACTATTGAGTTTTGCACGTTTTTCCCGAGTTTCACGTGTTTCTGCCGTCGTGATGAGTACGCTCCCAGCGGAAGTTTCCTTCAGTTGTCTCTGCGCATACTCGTTCGGCGGTAAAACCGTTATTATTTTTTTGTGTTTGTGTGTGTGGTGTGTATGTGTGTGTGGATGGTGTTAATTCAGGTAACATTCCTTTGCATTTTTGTTCTTTATGTTTGGGTGTTGGGAAGCATCGGACAGTGAAAAGAATGACATTCCAGTGCTCCTAAATTACTACAAATCGGCAGTGTTATCAGTGCTGTCACTATTTGTGCCATGGAACGCTCCAGTCATTTGAGTCAGGAGACAAGTCAAGTGTGAACGTTTTCGCGGCTCGCAATCTCTGGGACGAAATCTGGCTGTTTTCACTGATGTAGCAAGGTTAGTCTACATTTTTATGTCGAGTTTGTTTGAAAGAAAGTCGGATAGCGAACGCTTGTGTATTGTGCGTGTGTGCGTGCTTGTATCTATGTGTGTGTGTGCTATACGTGTGAGTGACACTGTGTATGTGTGTGCACGCGCGCGCGTGTGTGCGTATGCAGTGGAAGTGCGAGCGAAGAAACAGAAAAGCCCTTCTTTCATCTTTGCGTTGTCAGCTGTCAATGTTATAGTTGGAAGGAGGCACACAACAGCTCGGGGGTGGGGGGTGAGGGTGGAGAGGACAACATCACCACCACCACCAAATCAGAACAGAACATTATCAACATAATTATGGTACGAGGTATGTGAGAAAACCCTTGATTTGTGATTGTCATATTTCAGATCGTTCCCAGTACATCTTTTAAATCAGTATAATTTTACTTTAGATTAACCCCTGTTATTTGACATATCAAATTTAACCCATTTGTTTCCAGCACCCTGTCCATCAGCTGCAAAATCTTAACCCTTTGACTCACCCACCCACCACCAGCTTCCTGCTGGTGGATAGGGTGAGTGATTCAGAGGGTTAAGTTTTTGTTTGCTGGCGTGGTTGACGATCAGGATGCTGGTGGACAGGATGCGGGAGTCAAAGGGTTAAAGAAATATGTGATCGAGCCCATGGTTAAATCAGTCATTAGACCAGCAAACTGTTATGGTGTACTAGGGCGATGATGCCGTCATGCCGCTGTTATTCGTCGATCTTCGCGACTATACAACTGCTGATAGCAAAGTTATTCCATTGAGATAATGTGAGTGTTGTGTGATGGTTCGATACGTTCTGATTTTATGACTGATTATTTCTGTTGTGCAAGAAGCTTTAAAAAAAAAGCCGATGAAGGCAGTATCAGAATTCCAGTAGCAGAAGCTGGGAACGCACAGTCTGATCACATCATCATAAATCAGATATGTTATTGAAATGATTCACGTGGTTGTTAGGACATTAATCTTTCTATAAATGTATAATCTAGTAGCTCGTTACGTCCAGTCTGACCATCTCATGGCGATTCGTCAAAATGAAATCATCAAGACATTTGTTGTATCGATTCTTTTTTTTTCATGACATTGCTTTTTACTTTTGATACTTTACGGGTAACAAAAGACAGGTGAAATCTTATTTTGATTATTTTAAATTCAGTACTTGATTCAAACAGAAGGCGACACAGTGTGACTAATAATTAATATGGAATTAAAGATTAGTTTACATGCCCGTGATATCCGCTGTTCAGACACGAGATTCATCTTCACACACACACACACACACACACACACACACACACACACACACACACACCACACGCACACACACACACACACGCGCGCGCACATACATATATTATTTATTATATTATATTATATTATATATATATTATATTATATTATATTATATTATATTATATTATATTATATTATATATATATATATTATTATGTTATGTTATGTTATGTTATATCATATATCATATATCATATCATATATCATATCATATCATATCATATCATATCATATCATATCATATCATATCATATCATATCATATCATATCATATCATATCATATTATATTATATTATTATATAGATAGATACATACGTTCATTCATACAGACATTTTTCTTTCACGTCTTGACATAAAAGGTGTAATTTATGATAATGCTATTGGTACATGGTGTATAAGTATGATATCGCTATGAAATAAACAAATCGTCGTTTTTCTCCAATGTGTGTGTGCACGTTGTTTGCCCACACTGTGCAGGCATAATGTTGATGTACAGTCTGCATACTGCTCCGTCTTTGGTGAGGCGTGCATGCTGCGTGTGTTCACTTTTCCAAAAAGCCGGCCACTGACAAGGTTTGCATGATACTTGACATGCATATTTGACGTTGTGCATGCGTATCTACACGAACAGAGGTCCCTTGTGCGGATGCCCGAGGCTCTTTCAGTATAAATAGTATCCCCACCTTCTGGAAATCCTGTGCTAGAAATTTCTCTTTTATGTCGCTCTCTTTGTTTCTGCCTTGTTCCACTGGTTTCTTCATTGCTTCCTATCATTTTCTGCCTTGCTGGTCCATTCACCTGTATGTGTTTGATAAAGTCTTACATACTTACTCTTGGGATTGATATTTGGGTACATGCATTAAAAGCATTTTTGACTTTAGGGGAATGAGATACGCGGAAGCAATTTTAGGTAATTTAGGCCCGTGTATATGTTTTGGTGTTCTTAGTTATGTTTGAATTTGTATTCATGTGTTTTTGTCTTTAAATCCCCTGTGTGATAAATTGGAGTGGTCAGCGCCAGGCGCATTGCCTTGGATTATGTGTGCGAATGCATTGATATGTGTGCGTAATTTCGTTTTTCCCCTTTTTTCCCCTGTTGAAGCATTGTATATGTTTTATAACGATTATAGCCCTGATATGGCTTTACGCATTCGGCTGGGCTTTAACTCTTTGACTCCCACACCCTGTCAGCCAGCACCCTGCATTGTCAACCATGACAGCAAATCAAAAACATAACCTTAACCCTTTCACTCCCTCACCCTATCCACCAACCTCCTGCAGGAAGCTGGAGGATAGAGTGAGGGAGTGAAAGGGTTAACTTTTTACAGCTTATGGACGGGCTGTGGGAGTCAAAGGGTGAAGTAAATAACACAACAATAACACGAACAGTGTTTAGGTACTGGCAGGTCTGCACACATGTTTGGCCTGGGAGACAGGAATAAATCTCCACCGTTTACCCACCAGGCGGAGGTGTCTGGGCGAATCGAACTCGGCACCCTCTGGTTAGAAACCTGACGTTTACCCAGTTGACTTCTGTGCCTGTCTAGCTTTTTATTTTCGGTGAACAGTAACAGATTTTTTTTATTTTTTGTGTGTGTGTGCACCGTCTGCACGGTCAAGCCACGTCTGGCAGTGAATGTGGCCGTTTTATCTGTCACTACCGACTGCCATAGAGCTTGGTGGTCAGAGGAGTTGTAGTCGGCCATGTCTCCTGTCAGGCCACTTGATAGAGGCGACGTTGTGGCAATGAGCAAAGTAAACAAAGAAATAAAAAATGCTAATGGTTGTGGGTTCGAATCCCGTGGTGCGCTATATTAAAGCTGGCCTTCTCACTGTCCCATCTTAACATTGTTGTTCTGGAGGTGTCAGTATAGGATTAGATAAGTCCCCCTTCCCCCTGTTCCCTGGGATGGTTATCCCTGTCGGCCATTGGAGCTGACGTAAAAACTGAACCAGGTCAAGCGCAACGACTTGTAATCTACACACATGTCTAGATCAAACAGGTCATGTGATAGCCACCTGAAGCCTGTGTACGATGCTCGACGTTCACATATAAAAATTAATGGTCAAGGTTTAAAACCTATATATACCCCCTCCGTCAAGGCTTGCTGTCCATCATGGCCCCCTCTCCTCCAGTAGACGGACAACCACGCCATGTAATAGCACTCTGTGTAAACATAAGATCAGTACTTAATTTTCATCAATCCCCACCCCCACCCCTTTTGTTCATCTCCCCCCCCCCCCCAATCCTCCCTCCCCCTTATATTGTGTAGGCTTAGGCACACAACGCATCTGGTTAATTATGCATGTTTCTGTGATTAGTTGTTCAATCCAGACTGCTGTCTTCCTACATACACTCTTGTACCTAATAAAAACACTTGTAGAAACTTGTAGGTTCCCAGCTCCATGTTCAAGAAAGTATATAATCGAGAAACAGTCATTCAGTGTGTAGTGCATACATGTGCAGTCAGTGTAAGTAATAACGAGTTGATAACTGGAGTGCGAGTTATCTTGGAGAGTCTTTCTCGGGGCTGGGACATCTGATGATCCTAACAGTTGTTTGTAAGCATGGATATTGTTCTTATTTAACGTAGCACACAGAATGATTGTAAAGCTTAGGCTAGTCAAGATGCTCATAGTTCTCGGTTGATTTGATATTTGTTTATCCTCTTTGTGTACCGTGTGTATCTTTCATGCTATTTGAAGCTTCACAATTGTTTGGTTTTCATTTATTGATCATCATCATCATGTGCTCTGCCGCATGGCGTCGGTGGTCATAGCCTGCCATATGAATCTATCCCTTGTCGCTGCTAGTACATCTCCCGCCCTCTCTGTCTTCAGCCACTCTGCGGATCCGTTCAATATTTTCTCCCTGGGTCTATCTGGTGTTCTCTTTCCCTCCAGCTTTCCTGTTGTGACCAGGTGCTCTAATTTCTTTTTCCTCATAGAATGTCTTTGAAATATAGGCCTAGATCTATATCTTGTGTTCACCCCTCTGCAGCCTGTCTCCACTCGGAGGGGAATCACTTTGTTTTAATATATAATTGTATATGATGTGCTCTCTGTGGTTTTCCATTGGTTTTATTCTTGCTTTTATTGCTTTTATTCTTTTCTCCCCATTTGTGGCCATGCATGTGTGTGTGTGTGTGTGTGTGTGTGTGTGTGTGTGTGTGTGTGTGTGTGTGTGTGTGTGTGTGTGTGTGTGTGTGCGTGTGTGTGCGTGCGTGCATGTGTGCGTGTGTGTCTTTTCGGCGCTTGGATTTGATTTTGTCGAGATTTTGCGCTATATAAATATTGTAATTATTATGTATGCATGTGCGTACGTATGTATGTATGTATGTATGTATGTATGTATGTATACGCTTAGATTTATGTATGTATGCATGTATACGCTCAGCTTAGATTTATGTATGTAAGTATGTATGCATGTATGTATGCATGTATACGCTCATATGTATGTAGGTATGTATGCATGTATACGCTCAGCGCTTAGATTTGATTTTATCAAGATTTTGCGCTATATAAATAAAATTTATTATTATTATTATTATTATTATTAGAGAGGCAAAGGCTAGTCACGTACAGTAGTAATACAGTTACGTATTTCTGCTCGTTTCATTTTCTTTCTTTTCTTCTTGTGTTTAAAATAAAATGTTACAGCAACAAAATACATGCCCAATTTTTTTAAAGAATTAAACGTATATCAGCGTCATTTATCACGTGATATTATACACGGTATGTGATATTTTGTATGCATGTGCTGCATAAGATATAGAAACACGTGATATGCTTGAACAGGCACTCTCCATTGTAATACATATTGTTTGTGGGTGGAAGAAAAGATGATGGTTTGGGAGGAGGTAGACTATGTGTGTGTATGTGGTGTGTGGTGTAAGCGGGTAGATCCACATCTTGTAAATGTATGTTGTAAAGCGGGAAGTCATTTTAGCCTTTTCAAGTTCCTTTCTCTGTAAGTATAACAAAAAGAAAAGTGGGTCTGGGGGGTGTATGTCTGTGATGTTTTGTCTGTCTGCTTGCATGAATTATATTGCAGTAAGAGAACAGTGACATTTTGTGTATTTATATAAAAAATAAAAATAAAAATAAATAAATAACGGTGCGTCTTATTTTTCCTGGTTCTCTTTTGTAAATCTTTTATTGAAAAAAGATTTGACTGCAAAGTGGAACATTTTTTAAAGAGCTAATGGGCGAATGATGTGACCTTCAAAATGAAAGAATCAAGTCATACAAATAATAATTAACAACAGCGTTGATATAAGATGTTAAGATGTAGGTTGGTGCGTGCGTGCGTGCGTGCGTGTGTGTGTGTTGTGCGTGCGTGCGTGCGTGTGTGTGTGTGTGTGTGTGTGTGTGTGTGTGTGTGTTTTAACCTCTATGAGACTAACGTTGCACTGACAGCAGCTTGAACTGCCTGCCATTTGACGATAACAAGTTTGTTGGCAGCCAAGTCCAGCACAGATGACTTATACAGTAGATCTATGTAGAAGTAAGAAAGAGCTGATTTGATTGATCCTTTAGATAACCACACAAGAAGTGCTGTGGTTAACACAAGGTTAGTTAGAATATCATCGCCATGCCGAGAGATAATCGTTGTCGTCAGTGTTGGACCAGTTGGCATTTATCGGGTTTATCATAAACGTAACCAATGCTGTTCACATCAGTCGCCGGAGTCTTCACGGTGAGAGAGAGGGAGAGGGGAGGGAGGGAGGAGAGAGAGAGAGAGAGAGAGAGAGAGAGAGAGCACTTTGTTTTCTAGCTGTAGAAGGTATTGGCTGAAAACTAAAAACCGTTTTTCAAACTTGTCAGCTGAGAACTAAATATACAGAAGAAGAACTACATGGATGACCCAACGACAGGACATAATACAAAAGGAGACCAAACGGCCTTTGCTGCCGTTAGAGAGACATTCACATTATTCCGATTTTTTTTCTTCATTGGTCGTTCTCTCAGCTTAACGCTTGCAACCGGAGACTACGAACTGACAGGTACAATCTGTATGCGTACTCAGACCCCCCAACCCGCCTGTCTCTAATGGTCGGGACATGGTAGTCCACAGAAAGGGGAGAAATCGTGTTTAGTCACTGAAAGCCTCGGCTTTTTCCCCCTCAACCACGAGTGAAGGCATAACGAAAACGCGCCTGCGCGTGCCGATCTGCAGTAGGCGTGGCCAAGTCACGTAAGCACCGCCCCTGAACCAACCAAGCAGCAGTTCCCGCCCCGCGGAGTTGATAAGAGTGGAGCTTTTTCATTCTGCAACCAGACCTGTCTCATTTGCATGCTTAATACGGCAAAGTAGCTTGAGAGACTGCTGTAATTGAAACAGATCAGCCAATCAACTTTCCGATGGGCGCGTGCGGCCCTTGGAGGCGAAGATGACAAGGAAAAAAAAAACCTCCGGTGGATAATTGTCAAGTCACAGTCTTCTGTGTCTGTGCTGCCAGGGTTTTTTTTCTTGTATTTTTTTCTTTCGTTTTTCGATTTTTTTCCCGCTTGATGTGGATAGAGACTTGCAGGCTGGCTCTAGCACCATCCACAACCGTCACAACGTCGCCATCGTCAAGATGCAAGACGACACAGCTCTGGTTAATACAACCGCCATCAGCCCGCAACAAGGTAAGTGGCGACTTTCCACACAAGATGGCCTCTAATCCGCTTTAGTCGTATTAACTCCTCGTTTTGAGCCTTCACGTGGCTTTTCCTTCTTCAGCTGGGCGAGTTAAGGCTGCTGCCAGGCTGCCATCCATTTTCATTTGAGCCGGCATTGGGCCAACTTACTGCCAATTCCGCTCGTTTACAGCGAATTATCGCGCAGGGTGCCGATAGGAGCCTGCTTTGATTTAATTCATTTAGGCTAAAATGGAAGCCGCACGTTCTGAGCGTGCTGGGGCCGTGGCTGTGCTGGTGGTATGGCACGGCAGATATGTGTGTGTGGTGCTGGTTGGCAACCCTTGTTTCTGGCAGTGAGTGAGGCAGTTCTGGCAGCTGTATGGGTATGCTGCCATACTGCCATGTCGTCATGCTGCCATGCGCTGACTGCCTGTCATTGACACTCTGTCACTACTAAATTCGCTTTACTCTTCACATGATTTTTTTTTTTTTTTTGGGAGGGGGCGTATTTTTTTTCTCATCTTTGGATGTCTTAAGGTTTTGACCGCGTGTGGTTTTCGCCTATCTTAGTCCTACTTCACATTCCGTTGTTTCTTTTTTTCTGCCGTTTTTTTCTGTTTTATTTTCTGTTTGTCCCCTAACAGCTGACAATCATCTTTTGAAGTTCGAGTTTTGAGGATGTCGGCGTGTCGCGGATTGTTATGTCTATGAATCGTGTTGCGAAAAAATGAAATAAAAGTTTATGGTATGGTGTGCTGATAATGTGACAAAGTATTATCATCGGCACACGCACACGCACACACACCACACACACACACACACACACACACACACACACACACACACACACACACACACACACAACACACAATCACTACGCACAAACAAACCCAGTTTATCCAGTTGTTTTAACAGTTCTGACGTCGCATGGTCAATACATTCAATTCCAGTTTAATCCAGACTCTTGAGCTTGCGAAACATTCTCGGAAAGTCTTAATCGCGATTCGGACGTTCCACCTATAATACACTGCCCACTGCAGAATGTATGACCAATCCTTGAAGCACCGCAACTTATGGTCGGCAAAGGTCTTGAATCAGAGACAGATACTGAGTCTATAAACATTGCCTGGGTTACACAATAGATGGCCAGCAACCAGATTTAATGTGTAGGCTGGGATGAACTCCAGACACCAGATACTGAGTCGTGAACATTTGCTGGGTACATCATAGACTGGGCCAGTAATCCAGTTTACCCAGTGTGACGTATTTCAACTGATGAGCCACTCAGCATTAAACACCTTGCTGAATGCTAGACTGTCACGATGTGAGACATAAGCACCACACGGCAGACTTTTTAAGGTACCTCTTCAGAGATGTTCCGCCACATGAAATTTTCAAGTTTTTACAAGAGATCAATAAACTTCATCTTATATGATATGAACATACGTATCGGAAAGAGACTTGAAAGGATATCGTGTGCTTGGTTTATAACTGTCGCCTTCTTAATTAGATTTGGAGTTGTTTTTAACGTGTTGTTAGCCCTGATGTGGTTTTAGTGATCGCCAGGCAATGAACTTAACACCTATTGAGTGCGGGGACTTGGAAGGTGTAAGACAATAAGTAGGCCTACTATACCGCAGACTCTTTCAGGAACCTCTTCAGAGACGTTATAAACGATGAATGGATAAATACAATTGTGATCCATGGACGCATAGTTAGGATAACATAACATTATCTTGTGTGTTATCATTCGACGTCGGTGACATGTATACACAGTTTTGCCTCCCCTTTCCATGACTGTGCTGAAGTTTTTGTTTTAAATGTACGGAAAGATTTTTGTATGCATTTTGAATTTAAAGGGCTAAATAAGTGTTTGGATTTTAATTGTTGCCTTTCAATTTAGACAAGGAGTTGTTTTTTTAACGCTGTGTTAGCCCTGATATGGCCTTAGTGGTCATCTGGGCTGTAAGCAACACGATTTGATTTCTGATGCCTAGCCCTTGTATGCGATCTGTTATGTGTACCATCCGACAACATCGATCAATGGCTTATATTCACATTGACTGTGTGGAGTGTACATTGAAATGTGTGGCCCGACGCTTGGAGCACATCCCTAAGACGCGAGAATCGTGCGTTAAAGACCTCAACAACAATAAAAGGGTTTTGTCCTTGGCAAAATTTCGAACATTCCACTGTCATAGGTAAACAAATAGACGAGCATACATGAGTGGCGCTGTACTATGGCGACATAAGTCTTCCCAGGGGTGTAGTCCGAACTTGACAAAGTAAATCCATTGTAATAATTATAATAATAATAATAATAATAATAATTACAATATTTATATAGCGCAAAATCTTGATAAAATCAAATCTAAGCGCTGAAGCAGACACACACGCACGCACGCACGCACGCACACGCACGCACGCACGCACGCACGCACGCACGAACGCACACACACACACACACACACACACACACACGCGCGGCGCGCGCGGCTATAAATGGGAAGAAAGAATAAAAGCAATAAAAGCAAGAATAAAAGCAATGGAAAATTATAGAGAGCATAGCATATACAATTATGTATTATAACCATGTGATTCCCCTCCGAGCGGAGACAGGCTGCAGAGCGGGAGGGGGGGGGGGGGGGGGGGGGGGGGGGGGGGGGTTGAGTGAGGTTAAGATTTTATGCGGAGGAGAAAAGGTGAGTTTTGAGAGCGGACTTGAAGGAGACAAAAGTAGGTTGCTGACGGACTGAGAGAGGAAGTTTGTTCCAGGAGAGTGGACCAGAAACAGAGAAGGCTCGTGGACCATAGGTATTGAGCTTAGTGCGTGGAAAGCGAAAAGTCAGAGGATCGGAGGCAGAGCGGAGGGTACGTGAGGGAAGATAGATCTCAAGTAGGCTTGACAGGTAATCGGGGGCTGCGTTATTGAGGCTTTTGTAGCACATGGTGTCTAGTTTGTACTGTATACGCTTTGATACAGGGAGCCAGTGAAGTTGTGCCAGGAGAGGAGATATGTGGTCAGCTTTTTTCTTTTTGAGTACAAGGCGTACAGCATTGTTTTGAATGCGCTGTAGGATGTGAATGGTGGAGGCAGGAAGACCAGACAGGAGTGAATTGCAATAGTCAATGCGAGACATTATGAAGGAGAGAACGAGTTTTGCAGTTGTTTCGACAGAGAGATACTTCCTGATCAGCCTTATACGATGGAGATAATAGTAGCAAGATCTGGCAGTTTGAGAAACAAAGTTGTTCATGGAGAGGGTAGAGTCAATGCAGACACCAAGGTTTTTAGCTGAATCAGAAATTGGGACTGATGTGTTACATAATGGGAGAGAAAGAGGAGGCAGCTGAGAAAGTTTCTGACGGGTGCCAATGAGGATAGCTTCTGTCTTGTAATGATAAATAATGTTTACCACTGCAAGAGAAACATCTCTTTTCCCGCTGTGGGGACTGTAAAACGTATCTGCATTTACTCTACTTACTAATGCAACCTTTGGAAGTCATTTTCTTTTTGTAAACAATAAATAGACGAATAAACACAAGTACAAATAAAAGATTCCGAATTATTGATCCCTTTTACCGATCTGAAATCCAAAGTGCGAACTTAATGTGAAAATCTCTGACAAGAGGATTGGAAAAGCTAGACAGACAACAAATATTTCCATGTCCACCCCGACCTTAATTTCCTCCATCTGTTGTTGGGAACCGTAAGAAAGAGACAGGGTTTTGCAGGTTACATGTGGGTTATACATTCAACACTCGCTCAAACTTTTCCAAAAAGTGAAGAAGCACGATGGGTACATGTATACCGTGTGAAGAGCCACTCCGTATCAAACACTTTCATATTGAATACTTGGACTTGCCCGATGTGAGACATAAGTACTGTAAAGCAGACTCCTTAAAGAACCTCTTCAGAGATGTTGTCCCAGACGCAATTTTCAAGTCTTTGTAAGAGGTCGACAAATTTCATCTTATAATACTTGGTCCTACATGTATGGGGAAAATGTTTACATTCATCTAGACACGAAAGGCCAATCACATGCTTGTTTTTTGACTGTAATTAAACTTAGATCTAGTTGTTATTGACGTGGTGTTAGCATCATACGGCCGTCGTGGTCGGCTGGGATATAACCAGTATGAACTTGGACGTGGTGCTGACTTAGGCCAGCTGAAGCATAATGTTTCGATTGTGCGTTTCATTTTAATCGTTATTTTATCTCAGTATTACTCGTATGTTTAAAGACTTTAAGGTTTCACATTTTCTACAGTGGTATCCTTATGATAATGCAATGTCTTTTTCTTTTCCTTTAATTTTTGTAGCGTTCCGGCTTTGTTTTTTGTTTGTTTTGTTTGTTTGTTTTGGGGGGTACATGTATGTGTGTTGTGTTGCCTATCTTCGCGAATTGGTTGTTCTTTTAATAGCGCCGTGGACTCAAGCTCTGATGTCTCGTGTTCAATTCCTGCCCAGCTAAATGTTTCCATCATTCTGGTGGTGTCAGTGCTTCATAGGTCCCTGTCCCCTCTCCCCATTTCAAGACCTTGTCAGCACATAGTTGTGCAAACTCTGTCCCCGTGGGGATGCTGGGGTCTTTCAGTCATAAAGTAGTATCCCTCCTTCCGGAAATTCTGTGCTAAAACATTCCTCTTTACCGTCACTTTCTTTGTTTCTGCCTTGTTTCTTTGTTTTTATCATTTCTTCCTATCATTTTCTCCTTGCTGGTCCATTCACCTGTATGTGTTCGATAAAGTCTTACATATTTTCTCTTAGGTTTGATAATTAGCTACATGTATAAAGTTATTTTTTGGCTATAGGAAGCATTTTTTTGTTTAAATTTGTATTCACGTATGATTTTTAAATTCTCTGTGTGATAAACTGGACAGATTGGTCAACATCAGGAGCATCTCCTTAAATTTTGTGCGCGAATGCATTGATTTGTGGACTTGATTTTATTTTCCTTTTTTCCCGTGTTGAAGTATTGTGTATGTTTTGAAATGCATAGCCCTTATATGGCTCTACGCAGTCGACTGGGCTTTAAACAAAAACAACAGTGACACTTCAGGCTCAGGGAGTCTGCCGGATAATTGCTGGCAGATTTGGGTGGAGCACATAGCGAGTACGATAGCTCCCGCTTGAACAAACTCCAAACTTTGACTCACGTGTAGTCAGTATGTTGCTGCACAGTCTGCATATTTCGTCTTCGGTGCGCGTGCATGCTGGGTGTTTACGTGTTAGTTTCCATAAGTCACCGGACACTGATATGACCTGAGGATCATTAACGCGCATGTTGATGTTCTGCGTGTGTATACACGCCATGGGGGTTTGGTCACTGGCAGGTCTGCACTCATGTTGACCTGGGAGATCGGAAAAAAAATCTCCACCCTTTAGACTCGTCTAGATCTAGTGTTCTAACCACATCTAAGCAAAATCGAATCCAGACTTTCCTTTGAAAGTCTTACACTTACCCACTTGGATTACCGCACCCGTCAGTATATGATAAGTTAGTTGATTTCTTTTTCTTCTAGTTCTATTTATTTCACTTGTACTTCTTCCCCAACCCAACTCTCTCTCTCTGTCTGTCTGTCTCTCTATTCTACATATATATATATATATATATATATAATATTATATATATATATATATATATATATATATATGTGTGTGTGTGTGTGTGTGTGTGTGTGTGTGTGTGTGTGTGTACACTTTTTTTTAACTTGGCGGCAGACAGGCAAGTTAATTCCGAACTCGCTTAGCATTAATTCACTTTATTCTTTTCGGTGATCTTTGAAAGAAATTGTGAGAAAATAAGTGAAAGAATGAATAGATTTAATTGAATGAATAAATATTAAAACAATCTGAAATATGGTGTGCAATTAAATAAACACACAAAAAAAAAATATACACGTTCAAAATTAGTAGATCATAAAAAAAAATTCAAAAAGGAAAGAAAACGTGCACACCACACGCGCGCGCGCACACACACACACACACACACCCCACACACCACACACACACACGCACGCACGCACATACACACACACACGCACGCACGTACGCACGCACGACGTCGCGCTCAACGAACGATTAAATAAATAAATAGATTGATAAATAAATGAATAAATAAATAAATGAATAAATAAATAAAGATACAGACTGTAAATGTTTACGACAGTTAAGTGGGGATAGTGGTGGTTCAGGCCTTGAACATCGTTCTCGACAGAAAACAGAAAATAAATAGAAAAACAGACAAAACAAACAAACAAACAAACAAAAACAGAAAACTAAAGGGCAGAAACATTAATGTAAATATTAACCCGTAACCTGAGACTGTAAGAAACTGTAGGCCTATAGATCTATATCTATCACCTCAGTTTTTTTTTTTCTTTTGTTATTATTGCTGTTGATTTTTTTTTTTCACAATGGATTCACCATATGAAATTCGGGCTGCTTTATCCGAGGAGAGCGCGTAGCCGTAGTACAGCGCCACGCTTTGTCTTGAATTGATTCGTATCCCCCCCCCCCCCCCCCCGTGGTGATGCCGGGGGCTCTTTCAGTATAATATACCCACCTTCTGGAAATTCTGTGCTAGAAATTTCCTCTTTTCTGTCACTCGCCGCGTTTCTGCCTTGTTCCTTTGCCTTCTGTCATTTCTTCTTTTCGTTTTCTCCCTGCTGGCCCATTCACCTGTGTGTGTTCGATGAAGTCTTGCGTACTTTCTCTTGGGATTGATAATTGGGCACATGTGTTAAGTGCATTTTTGGCTCTAGGGAAATTTGATATGCGAAAGCAGCATTAGGTAACTTAGGTCCGTTTTTATGAGTTTTAGCATCCTTATTTATGTTTAAATTTATGTTCAGGTATGTTTTTTTAAATCCTTTGTGTGATAAATTGGACGGAGTGGTCAACGCCAGGAGCGTCTCCTTAGATTATGTTATTGAATGCATTGGTATGTGTAATGTACTTTCTTTTACTTTTTCCTGTTGAAGTATTGTGTATGTTATGAAACGGTTATAGCCTTGATATGGCTGTATGCTGGGCTTTAAGTAAAAACTAAAAATATCAATAACATTAAGGTAACTTAGTCCAGTTTTGTATGTTTTAGTATATACTTAATTAAGGCCTATACGTTTGTATTCGTTTTTCTAAGTGTCCTGGCGATAAATTAGGCGTAATGGTCAACATCAGGGGCATATTCTTTGCTTATGTGTGCGAATGCATTGATACATTTAATTCATTTTCTTTTCCTGTTTTTGTTTTTGTCAGGGTCACAGAGGTGGTGTGTGTGCCTTTAGATAGTTAAAGCCCTGATAATACTGTGCACAGTCGGCTTTAAATATGACAATGATATTTTTTTTCTTTCTTTATATATAAATATATATAGTTTTATTGTGTTACCGTTCATTTTCTGGTGCTCATCTTAGGAACGAGTACCCAACTCTTACATAACCACTGTCTACAAAATACTTAAAGAAAAAGAAAAGAAAAAAAAAAGAACACCCGAATTTCGTTCTTGATAACGTATGATGAAACTACCATCGTCGTTGTCACTAGCTTCTTCATGCTTTATACACCCACACTGTATGCATATGAGTGTCATTGATATGCATGTGTGTTATTTGTTAGTACTTAAAAACTTCGTGTTTTATAAAGCAGTGATTGTACGTAAATCCACGTATCTTTATATGTATGTAATGAAATGATTATCGTTTGTGGTCTGTACGGCCTTAGTGTCGGCTGGGCTACAAACAGCATGAACTGAATCGAAATGTATGTGGATGTATCACAGGGGTCCTATTGATATGGTCAGTGGGATATAGACATGTTCTTAAATTTAAAATTCTTTTTTTCGGGGGCTCTTTTAGATAAACAGTATCCCCCTCCTGAAAATTCTTGTTAGAAATTTCCTCTTTTTTGTCAGTCTTTGTTTCTGCCTTGTTCTTTTGGTTTCTGTCATTTCTTCCTATCATTTTTGTTGCCCATCTGACTGTACGTTTTCCATAAAGCCTTTCATCCTTTCTCTTAGGACTGATAATTGGGCACATGTATAAACAGCATTTTGGGCTGTAAGGAAATGTGATGGCAGGAGCAATTTTAGGTAACGTAGGCCAGTTTTTATGGTTTAGTTTCCTTAATTGCATTTATGTATTTGTATTCTAGTTTTTTTGAAACCCGCAACCACCCCCACCTCCCAACCCCCGGTGATAAATCAGACGGAGCTGTCAACCCAAGGGCATATCATTAGGTGATAGATCTATGCGCTAAAAGTTGTTGTTGTTGTTGTTTTTGTTGTTTTTCTCAGCCTGTGGCTGAAAGAGGCGTTGAAATGGTTGTAGTGCTGATAGGGCTCTGCGTAGTTGGCTGGGCTTTAAACAGTATAATTGTTTAATGTATGTGGATCTGTACATGTTCTTTTGTTTAATACGCGTAGATCAGTAGCTAGGTATTACTTTTTGTTGTTGTTGCATATTCTATCTGTTTTCTAATATTTTTTGAAAATGGATTTTTAGCAACGGCAGCATGGAAAATTTGACCAGACACTTGTATTGTGTCACTGTCTTTACCGTTGGAAAATAAAATTCAGTCAATCTGGTTTTAGGATTTTATGATGTGAAAGCGTTACATTTTAAAGACGGTTTTTTTTTTCTGCACACATTAATGGGATCTATCTATCTAGATCTATGTGCATACACACACACATACACGCACGCGCGCGCGCGCGCGCACACACACACACACACACACACACACACACACACAACATATATATATATATACACACACACAACACACACACACGCACACACATACATACATATACATGTGTGTGTAGATATATATATATATATATATATAGTATATATATATATGTGTGTGTATATATATATATATATATGCCTACATGTGTGTGTGGTGTGTGTGTGTGTGTGTGTGTGTGTGTGTGTGTGTGTGGTGTACACTGCTAGTTTTACCACTGACATATAAAGCAACAGCGACACACACACGTTGTTCAGCTTTCCTACTCACGTGTTTCCGTAGATATAGCCAAACACGAATAGTAGATCACAACAAAGTAGTTAGTGGTAATGTAGGCCTATAATGAAAAAGTTGCGTTATTTGGATGCAGCAGACTGTTTAAATCAGATCCCATACTTAACTGGATTTTGCTGCAAGCCAGGTCCTGCATTTAGAATGCAAACATAAAGACTGTATGCCACAAATTAATTCGTTCTGAAATTTTTGAAAATTGTAGGCCTATACATTATCGAAAGACATTTTCGCTTATGAATATGAACTATGATAATGACTGGTCCTTCTACAAAGCAATGATTGAAAATATTTGACTCGATCGTCAGTATCATTATCTTGGCGCAAATCGTCTGTTCGCTATAGACTTTATATATATAGCGTATTTATAAACCCTTATGCGTTTGCATGACAGAGATTTGACGATATTGGTGTATGTTTATACAATCAGTCTGTACGTGTATGTGTGTGTTCTTTATTTTCAAAAGGTAATAGTAATAAGAAAGAAATCATTAGAAGTACTCAGTGGTGTTTATATCCAGCTCTCATGGTGGCCTCAGTGTTGGTGGGTTTGTGAGTGTCTCGGATAGCTGAAATGAGCAGAGTGGGGGTGAATAAGATTGTGCAGCAGTAAAAACAGTTAGCTTGCTAGGTAACTAGACAACCAAACTGTCACCTGTGCGAGTAAATAATCGGGGTCAAGGGGGATTCATAGCACTCTGACAATTCCATATGCGTTTCACCCAAATCTGACAGTTATCTGACGCACTCCTTGAGCCTGCGCACTATCCATGACGCCGGCAAGGTCTTTTGAAATATGGAGTGAAACGGGATCTATGAAACACCACCAGAATGATGGCAGCATCAAGATGGGCAATGAACAAGTCAACTTTTCAGTTTCAGTTTCTCAGGACGACGTCTCCGCGCTCGGAACGAATTCCATATGCTCTAACGACACAGGTGCCATGTGTATGGTGATCATGGCACAAGCCGTAAGCCTGCACATAAACCCATGAGCTGGACAGGTCCTGAGGTTCTGCTACTTTGATGTTGCGGGAGGGAAGGAATTGGAAATCTTGAGTCCACGGCTCATTGAAAAGAAGCTTCAACTTACTAAATTAGTAATAAATCATTGATTATAGGCCTACAACAATCGGCTAACCACACGTTCGTCTTAACAAGCCAGTAAGCAAGCAATTGAAATAGTTTAATGATTACCAGACAAGCGGTTTTTTGTTTTGTTTTCATTAGAATTCTGCATGTAAAAGATAGGCCTACTTGTTCCCTGTTACCGTCAGTATGGTAGGCCTACACTCGTATGCATTATTTTGAATTGGATTTTTCTTATTATTTATCTATCTTTTGTTGGCCGCTTTTCCTGGGGAAAGTAGGATGCCACAGTACAGTGTCGCCCATTTCCCCCCTGCCCTGTCTATGTGTATTCTATGACAGTGGGGTTTTGTGTATTTTTGCCAAGGATAACGTGTGTTGCCGTGGGGTCTGTTACATCCGATAAGTGCATACTGCGCACTGGAGCTGCGTTGTCTCATCCAAAAACCAGCACCCAGAGGTCCGGGGGGGGGGGGGGGGGGGAGTCAAACTCGGGTTTCTGGCGTCTTGGGCGGGTGGTAGGCCTATATCCGCTGGGCCACACACATCATCGTTCCCATATTGTTTGATATCGCGGTCTGCTCGGTTCCTTTGGTTGGTCAGAGAACCCGTGCGTGATTTTCTTTTTATTTTAGGCCTACTTCATTTGTTGTTCTAATTATTATTGTTATAATTATTATTATTATTTTATTTTATCGCGGACTAGTTGGTCCCTTTGATAGATCAGAGATCCGTGCATGATTTTCTTTTCATCTTATCTCGTTTGTTATTACTATTATTATCATTACTATTACTATTGTTATCATTATTATTATTATCATTATTGTTGTTATTATCATTGTTATTATTATTATCATTATTAATAACAATATTATTGTTAACATGAACCAGAAGAACAAGAAAACCAATATGAGCGCGTATCCAACGAGACAAAACAAAACAAGCGCAAATTTTCGGCCAACTAGCCTTTGTCAAGCGCGAACGCACGGTCACAAACAGATCACAGACACCAAACAATGGATAATAAAAACGGGACTAAAAACTTCCCTGCCGCCTCGTCCAGTGGGTAGTAATAACAACAACAATATTATTGTTGTTATTATTATTATGTTTTTTTGTGTTTTTTTTTCTTTCGTTTGTTTGTTAGTTTGTTTTTATAGCGTCTGTAAGCGGGCTGATTGGTTGTTTCGATAAAGCCATGATACATCGAGTTACCTCTAAAGAGATTTCCTCCAAATGTAGTTTTCAAGTTTTTGCACGATCATGCATATGGGAAAGATTTTAAATGCATCGTGGACTTGAGGACAGTCGTGAGCTTGTTTTTGACTGTTGTCATTTTAACTAAACTTTGAATTGTTTTTAAGGTGGTGTTACCCCAACTGTGGCTTTGGTACTCGGCTGGGCTATAAATAATGTGAAATTGAACTCAAGACGGGGGGTTGGGGTGGAGAGAGAGAGAGAGATCTTCTCCGCTCTTCATGGGTGGGTTTTTCAGCCAAATTTTGGTCCAAGCTGTGGACTGTTAGGAGTGGGGGGAAGCATACGTTTGGAAAGTAACATTAGTGTCAAGGTCAGATGAACCAGAAACATTGCCTGAAATCTGCACTTTGTGAGGAAGGTGTGTCAACAGCACTTTCTCAGAAACTTGTGACAATTTTTAAAATTTGTATACGCCGTTGTGAGGGGAATCACTTTGTTTTAATATATAATTGTATATGATGTGCTCTCTGTGGTTTTCCATTGGTTTTATTCTTGCTTTTATTGCTTTTATTCTTTTCTCCCCATTTGTGGCCATGCATGTGTGTGTGTGTGTGTGTGTGTGTGTGTGTGTGTGTGTGTGTGTGTGTGTGTGTGTGTGTGTGTGTGTGTGTGCGTGCGTGCGTGCGTGTGTGCGTGTGTGTCTTTTCGGCGCTTGGATTTGATTTTGTCGAGATTTGCGCTATATAAATATTGTAATTATTATGTATGCATGTGCGTACGTATGTATGTATGTATGTATGTATGTATGTATACGCTTAGATTTATGTATGTATGTATGCATGTATACGCTCAGCTTAGATTTATGTATGTAAGTATGTAAGCATGTATGTATGCATGTATACGCTCATATGTATGTAGGTATGTATGCATGTATACGCTCAGCGCTTAGATTTGATTTTGTCAAGATTTTGCGCTATATAAATAAAATATATTATTATTATTATTATTATAGTTTACCGTAATCTTCGCGTCAGGTCTGGCTTTATGTCAATCGAAACCCTCGTAGGGATGACGGGGGCTCTTTCTGTACAAACAGTATCCCCCACCTTCTGGAAATTCTGTGCTAGAAATTTCCTCTTTTCTGTCACTCTTTCTTTCTTCCTCCTTTGCTTTCATTTTTTTTCCCTATTGTTTTCTGCCGTGCTGGTCCAATCACCCGTATGTGTTCGTATAAAGTCTTACGTACTTTTTCTTAGGATTGATAATTGGGCACATGTATTTAATAATTAATAATAATTAATAATAATAATTACAATATTTATATAGCGCAAAATCTTGATAAAATCAAATCTAAGCGCTGAAGCAGACACACACGCACGCACGCACGCACGCACGCACGCACACACACGCACACACACATACACACACACACACACACACGCATGGCTATAAATGGGGAGAAAGAATAAAAGCAATAAAAGCAATAAAAGCAAGAATAAAAGCAATGGAAAATTATATGTATTTATGTGCATTTTTAGCTGTTGGGAAATGAGATATGCGGAAGCAGTTTTAGGTAATTTAGGCATGTTTCATTTGTATGGAGGGCCATGGTCGCCAACGCCACTCGGCAGAGCACATGATGATGATGATGATGATGATGAGGCCCGTGTTTAGATATGTTTTAGTGTCCTTAGTTATGATTAAATTTGTATTCAGGTGTGTGTTATTTTTTAATCCCTTGTGAGATAAATTGGAGTGGTCAGTGCCAAGGGCATCTCCTTAGATTATATGCGCGAATACATTGATATGTGAACTTAATTTTCTTTTCATTTTTCCCCCTGCTGAAGTATTATGTTTTGAAACGGTTATAGCCCTGATTTGGCTCTACGCAGTCAACTTGGCTTTAAACAAAAATAACAAACTGTCTCAGTGATCGGACATATACATTTCCATTCACACTCATTTTCAAATATACTCATTTTAGAATATATTCGTCTTCGTGTTTATGAATATATGATATTGTTACTTGTGAATTTGTACAAACACGCAGTTTCCTTTCCTTATGACCAGTTCTCATTTATGCCTGTTTTGCATTTGCTCTGTTATATTAGAAATATTAAAGTGTTTATTAAAAAGTTACCTCTTCTCACTCTGTGTGTTGTGTGTGTGAGAGAGAGAGAGAGAGAGAGAGGAGAGAGAGAGAGAGAGAGAGCGCGCATACTTTTTCAGTTAAGAAAGGGTATTCTTAACAATATTTTGTTTTCAGCAAAACTGTATTTCAAAGTATTCTTTAGAAAGTGAAAGCATTTATTTTTTTTTTTTTTTTTTTTTTTTTGCGTAAATGTAAAAAATTTATCCACTTTCAATCAAAAAATATAATGTTCTTTTAATAATTTTTAATTCCTAAATTTTGTCCTTTCAGTAAAGACATCAACTGACATAGAGTCTACTTTTTCCCACAATAAAAAAAAAATCAAATCTGTGAAAAGTTGCCGTCTTGCGGTAAAACAGTCATACCTGAAACATTTTTTTCTCCAGTGAAATATCATTTAACCCTTTGACTCCTTCACCGTGTCCACTAGTTCTGCATCGTCATCAGTGATAGCAAAGCAAACCTTATTCCTTTGACGCCTCACCCTATCCAACAGCTTCCTGGGTTAAGTCAGGAAGCTGGTGGATAGGGTGAAGGAGTCAAAGGATTAAGTTTAGAAAACTGGTGGATAGGGCGAGGGAGTCAAAAGGTCAATTAAGGAATCTGGCGGATAGGGTGAGGGAGTCAAAGGGTTAAGTTTTTGCAGCTGGTGGATAGAGTGCGGGAATCAAAGGTTGAAGATTACAGCTTTTAATGCGAACAATTACATATTGTGTAAATGATCTTTTACGATGAAAATAATACATGTAATGTGTCACGGATATCTTCTTTCAAACTGTGTCTGCTTCTTCCCACAGGCTACAAACCTCTCCCTCATCATCATCCTCATTCTCACGCTCATTCTCATCCCCACCACCACCAGCAACAACCACCACACCAACACCACACCATCCATCTCACCATCACCACCACCACCACCACCCACACGACGACCCGATCGCTCTCCACAACAACAACAAACAACAACAGCAACAATAACAACCGCCCCTCCATCGTCGCCGACAACAACAACGAGGTCAAGGACATGACGCTTGGCCATGGTCAAGGTCAAGCGTCCGCCGCAGAGAGGTCAGAAGGAGGTCGTTGCCACGGCGACGGCGGGAGGGGGAGACAAGCAGCAGGTCGCTTCCACCCCCACCCCTACGCCTGTCCCCGCCAAACCCAAGCGCATCGGACCCGTTTCACGCCTGCACAGCTGAACGAGCTGGAGAGGAGCTTCTCCAAGACCCACTACCCCGACATCTTTATGCGTGAGGAGCTGGCCCTGAGGATTGGACTGACGGAATCCCGGGTACAGGTGAGGGTCTTGTTCGTTCTTTGTGTGTGGTGTGGTGTGGTGTGTGTTGTGTTGTGTTGTGTTGCGTTGTGTTGTGTTTACTGTGTTGTGTTGTGTTGTGCTGTAGGTGTACTGTGTTGTATTGTAGGTCTACTGTTTTGTGTTGTGTTGTACTGTGTTGTGTTGTATGGTACTGTATTGTGTTGTACTGTATTGTGTTGTATTGTCATATTTTTTTGTGCTGTATTGTACTGTATTGTGTTGTGTTGAATTGTACTGTATTGTGCAGTATTGTGATGTGTTGTATTGTACTGTATTGTGATGTGTTGTATTGTACTGTATTGTGTTGTGTTGAATTGTACTGTATTGTGATGTTGTATTGTACTGTATTGTGTTGTGTTGAATTGTACTGTGCTGTGATTGTATTGTACTGTATTGTGTTGTGTTGAATTGTATTGTGCTGTATTGTATTGTACTGTATGTAATGTGTTGCATGTACTGTATTGTAATGTGTTGCATTGTACTGTATTGTGTTGTGTTGCATTGCACTGTATTGTGCTTGTTGAGGTGTATTGTGCTGTGTCGTGGTGTGTCATGCTTTGTTGTGTGGTGTACTGTAGTATTTGTGTTTTATCTTCTGTCTGTATTGTCTTGTGTATTCTGTTTGAATCCGCCATGGGGATGCCGGGGACTCTTCACCTCCTGTTGTCTGTACTGTGTTGTAGCCTACTATAGTGTTTGTAAACAAGGTAACTGATGACTGCAATGCATGAACTGCTCCCCTTTGCTTGATGAAATGGCTGTCAAGTGGTGTCGGGAGCCTGGGAGGTGATTGTCTGGACAGTGGTGAGGTGTTGGTGCTCTGGGTCCCATTCGCACTTTCGGGTGTTTCTGTTAACTTTTATTTAGCGTACTTTGTTGTGTTTGTGTGTTGTGTTGTGTTTGTTTGTGTGGTGTGTTTGTGTTTTCCATTTTGTTTGTATTATATTCAGTGTCCTGTGTATTCTGTTTGAATCTCGGATGCCGGGGGGCTCATCCAGTTTAACCCTTTGATACATCGCCCTATCCCCCACCTGCAATAACTTGACCCTTTCTTGCAGGAAGCTGGTGAAGTCAAAGGTAAAGTTTTTGCTTTGCTAACTGATTGACAATGCAGGATGCTGGTGGACAGGGAGCGGGAGTCGAAAGGGTTAAATAGTATCTCCCACCTCATCTTTCTGTCACCCATTTTGTTTTTGCATTGTTCTTTCGTTTTCCTGTCGTCTCTTCCTTTATCATTTTCTGCCTTGCTGGTTCATTCACCTTA
>JAPXFY010000016.1:6678041-6685541 GCA_030674185.1 Monoplex corrugatus | reverse complement strand
CTCTGTCTCTGTCACTTTGTTTTTCTCTTCCCCTCTGTCTCTGTCACTTTTTTTTTCTCTCTCTGTGTCTCTGTCACTTTTTTCTCTCTCTCTCCAGTCTCTTTCTCTGTGTTTCTGTCTGTCTGTCTGTCCCCTCTCTCTCTCTCTCTCTCTCTCCGTCTCTCCTGTCTCTTCTCATCTCTCTCTCTCTCTGTGATTTGCCGCCGGCTTGTACCCAAATTCTTTGCAGAGATAGATTATGACAATAACAGTGACGGTAACACAGATAAGTTTTTTTGCCTGAAGGCAGAAATTACGAGTATCAACCCATATTTTTCAGACCTGCAGTTGCTTATCTACATATGTGCCTAGACGTAGAAACACAGAAGGCGAAATACATCTATAAAGATAATACGACATACATCAGATCAGCAGTACCAACGTTTGCTGTAATTTTAGAGAGAAACAGAAGGAGAACATACGCAAGAACGTATTCATACGGTGTGTGTGTGTATGTGCGTGCGTGCGTGCGTGCGTGCGTGCGTGCGGTGTGTGTGTGTGTGTGTGTGTGTGTGGTGTGTGTGTGTGTGTGTGTGTGTGTGTGTGTTTAAAACAATGATGCGTTATTTTCCAACAGTTAAATATAACTAAAACTAACCTTTTTTTTCAAACATGCCCTTACTGTTTAAAAACATACTGAAGAGACAAAGGGGGTGGGTTGGGGGGAGAGAGGCACATAGAAATATGAGAGAGAACTCAGAACAAAGAATTGTTAATTGTACATCGGCCTTAGGCCACAATACAAAAATATGAGAGAGAGAGAGAGAGGTGTATGTATATGAGAGAGAGAGGTGTATGTATATGAGTGAGAGAGAGAGAGAGCATAAAAGCTTTACCATCACCATTATTGTAATTGTTAACGTGAACAACAAGTAAACAGTGGTACACAATAGGATCAGTAGGAGAAGGCTACAAACAGGTGACCGGGCCCACTTGGTTAGAACACCGGCCTGGGAGGCCACAAGTTCCGAGTTCTATCCCGTTGAGAGGCGCGACAGCCAATTTGGTCAGGGCATTTCTCACTTGGTCTGTGTCCATGACGAAGTGGTGATTATTGTTGTATGAATAGGGGGCATAGTAGTCAGTGTCCTCAATAAGGGGGAATCAGAACGGACACTGTTATTCCAGTTTTTCAGCTTCATTTTAATGTCTCCGCGCTTGGAATAAATTCCATTCGCACTGACGTCACTGGCACCTTGTGATGAAGATGGTCCAAAATGATCACAGCAAAAGCCTTAAGCCTGCATATAAACCCATGAGCTGGCCAGGTCCTGATGTCCTAAGCTATGGGTTTTGTATCTTATACTAGTATTGTATCAGTCTCTCACTGGAACAATCTTGAAGTTGTCATGACATATCTGTGAAAAACAGAACCAAAGTGACCCAATGGCAGTGCAGGGCCTACTCGGTGGGTGGCCCGCCATGGCGGCTTGATATCTCTGGCTGCCGTGGGATTCCTGGCACTGGAATTCTGACTGAAATGAAAATGGTGGCGTGTTATAAAGTCGGAATGAGCGGCGTGGGATCAACGACTCTGAGGCGGCACAGGGTAAAAACAGAAACATGGAACCAGTTCCTCCCCCCCCCCCTCCCTGTGTGTTGTGAGGTGGTCTGCATTGATGGCATACGTCTGTCTGGTGTGTGAGTGCACCTTGGTTTGAATTGTCAATATTTGACGCCACACAAGTAGGCCTACTCTTCTTCTGCTTTTGTTTGTTATTATTATTATTATTATTGTTGTTGTTATTATACTATTATTATTATTATTATTAATATTATTATTATTATACTGTTATTACTACTGTTGTTGTTCTTATTATTATCATTAGTAGTAGTATCATTATCCTTATTATGTCGAACTTCCAGTTAGAGGGTCTGAGTTCGATTCTGCACGGATATCGCCTGGTAGGTGAAGGTTGGAGATTTTTCTGACCTCTCAGGTCAACATTTGTGCAGACCCGCTAGTGCCTGAGCCACATAAGTGTATATATGTGCACACATCAGGTACACAAGCTAAAGACGCTGTATGCTTTGTTTTTTGGTGGCTGGAGGAATAATAAAAAATATATGATAGTCAGCATAGAAACTCCGGAAAACCGTGCATACTGCCTTCATGGCGTGGTAGCCCAATGAAGACGAGTATGAAGTCTGTGCAGTGACATAACGCCGGGGACCGTTCATTTATTGTTTATATCAAACCACCAATGTGGCGTACATATAAATCGGCATTTACCAAAAGTACCGCCCTCCCCGACCCTTCCCTAACACCATCACTACCGCCACCATTGTCTTCCACCTTGCGTGACGTCTTATCAAGATGGCGTCAGTCTCGCGCGGGGCGAGATCCCCGGAGAGCGTGGGGCGCTGCCTGTTCACGAAGAGGAGTTGCTAAGTCGAGAAATTGATCCCCACTGTTTCTCTTTGGACTGGAAGTTTTGTTTTTGTCTGTCTCTCTGCCTGTCTGTCCGTCCATCTGTCTGTCTCTGTTAGTTATTCATTTTAATACCATCTGATATCAGTTAATATGATGTAGATGTTATTTATATTCATTTTAATACCATCTGATATCAGTTAATATGATGTAAGATTTTATTTATATTCATTTTAATACCATCTGATATCAGTTAATATGATGTAAGATGTTATTTATATTCATTTTAATACCATCTGATATCAGTTAATATGATGTAGATGTTATTTATATTCATTTTAATACCATCTGATATCAGTTAATATGATGTAAGATATTAGTTATATTCATTTTAATACCATCTGATATCAGTTAATATGATGTAAGATATTAGTTATATTCATTTTAATACCATCTGATATCAGTTAATATGATGTAAGATATTAGTTATATTCATTTTAATACCATCTGATATCAGTTAATATGATGTAAGATAATGTAACATTTTGTTTTCGGCATTCTGCGTGTGATCTCCGTTTATTATTCCTGTATATTTATGATAGGGCCTACATAAAGCCTACATAAAGCCTACATAAAGCCTACATAAAGCCTACATAAAGCCTACAAACATATGAAATAAATATATGTTTTATCTCTCTCTCTCTCTCTCTCTGTGTAAATATATATGTTTTATCTCTCTCTCTCTCTCTCTCTCTCTCTCTCTCTCTCCCTCTTTCCCTCTCTCTCTCTCTCTCTCTGTTTGTGTGTTGGCTGTTTGGTCAGTGGTTAATGTTTTAAAGTTTTTAACGCGCTACTTTTCTTTTCATGTTCTAGCTGGTATTGTCACAGGATTTTTTGTTTTGTTTTGTTTTGTTTTTGTGGAAGATTCTCTAGAATGTCCTGTGTGTTTATCGTCATTACTTATTACTTGTTGCTGATTATTTGATATATCATCGGAATAGTTTTTACGTTTCGAGAGGTGTGACAAGTAGTGGTTAGGAGCTCAGACTTAACCAGAAGGTCTGGGTTTAATCCTGCCTGGGCAGCGCCTAGTGGGTAAAGTGTAGAGAGTTTTCCCATTCTCCAGATCAGCATGTGTGCAGACCTGCCAGTGCCTAAACTCCCCTTCAGCTGTAAACTTTTCCCCTGTGGGGATGCCGAGAGCTCTTTCAGTATATTATCCCCTCCCCCCCCCCCACACCCCCCAAAAAATAGACACGTATTTAATATAACAAGAGAAGACAGGCGCACATTTTCAGCCAGTTGGCCTTTGTCAAGCGTAAGCGTAAGACAACGAACAATACATGTATGTAACAAACAACAAATAAAGAATTAGGGGGAAAACATCAAAACTTCACTGTTGTTTAGCCCAGCAGGGACCCCTGTGGAGATGCCGGGGGCTCTTTCGGTATAAACAGTATCCCTGCCTTCTGGAAATTCTGTGCTTGAAATTTCCTTTTTCTGTCACACTCTTTGTTTCTGCCTTGTTCCTTTTCTTTCTGTCATTTCTACCTATCTTTTTCTGCCTTGCTGATCCATTCACCTGTATGTCTTTTGTAAAGTATTATAAACGATCTTTTATGTGATGAGGGGGGGGGGGGTAACCCCGCCCGAACCGGAGTTGGTTAAGGTGTAGGGGATGTAGTTGTGCAAGGTCAGAGGCAGATGGAGGACTCTTCCACTCGAACACACATAAAGCCAGGACGGTGGTTCCCAAACTTTATTTACATGTGTACGAGTTCTCACCAAAGTACATCTTCATAATAAGACTAAGAAGACATGAAGGAGAAGAAGAAGAAGTGGAAGAAGAAGAAGACACAAAACAAGTTTCATAAATACAATGACAAAGTGCACATTTTGTGAACTAACAATGTCAATGTACAAGAATGAACTACATTACATCAAAGTATGTGGTGTCGATATTTACTCTCAAAAGCACTAGCATTTGTAATCATGGAACAAGTAATTGATAACAAAACTTTGAGTAACCCTTTGATAAGTTGAGGGTAAACTACCATACGGCTTGTTCAATAGCATTAGCATAGAGTAGACTTCCATTAATGTACTGGCAAAATAATTCACAGTCATATTAAGCTGTTTGGCTGCCATGGGCTGAGTAAGTAGTAACAGTAACGTCTGAGTGGGCAGCCGTTAGACAGTTAATATTCAGTGTGACGACAAACATAGTATTTGACTATGGGAACTATCTCGTCACAAACAGTAGGTCTACCTTATCAAATAGCAGTCAGCAGTGTTGAAAGAACAGCACACTTGAGCCATCTATTACCCATTAGCTCTATGTAATTAAGTATAATTCTAGATCCAGTGCTAGAGACAATGATAACAAAATAGCATAGCATATTACTATTAAACCATGTCACCAAAACAACACTCTATACATGATTATCAGTGGTGCTGATCAGCTAAGGGATACACTAAACAGATCAATTAGCTGAGCACGTGTTTCACCAGTCATCATGTCAGTATGTGAATACAACCTTGTCAAGTATAAAATACTGTTCCTCTGCACAACAATGCCTTGTATCTTTTTGCTTTTGGCAGAATATGGTTGTCAATAGTCCTACAATAGCCACATGAAAATAGGGGCTAATTCTATAGTGGCTATTACATTTAAACCTCAGTCCCATCTTTACAATGGTGGCCACCACGCTAAGTGCTACAGATCTTGTAAGATAGCACATCGTTTAGATTAAAACATACTTTCTCGCTGTGCGAATTCTGCAAATCTAGCGCAGTACTCAATAGGCGCGAGCTAGAATCTAAAGAAATAAGAGACCCTAAAGTCCCTAAGCTTACTGCGAATGACAATAAATGATAAAAATCCAGAACTTACAACAGTGACAGCAGTCTAAGTGTACGTTTATAGAGACGGCGGGTAGCGGGTTGCCGCGAGCTGGTTACTCGCGCTAGAAAACCCGCGCCTAATCACTCGCGCGGTTGGTGTTTATAGCAAAAGCGGGAAAAAGCCAGACGAGACGAGAGGAGACAACACACACTTCACATGCAGTCCAGGCCTTGCAGTAGCAAACAGACAAAATGGCTTCTTTTCTTGATGAATTTTTATTGTTAGACAGCAGTTTCACAAAGTTGCCTTCAATGTTCATCTCCATGCTGATTTCCTTCCACGCTTTGTCCACAAGATTCCTGTTGGCATATTCTTTAATTCTTTTGTCCCATATTAACGGTCTGTTGAAAACTGCAGTGATCAGTTGGTCAACATCCATCTTGAGCCGTCGTGTATCAACAAATGGACGTGAGATGTCTGTGAACACAGCCACCAAAAGTACAGCCAACACAAAGTTCGGCGCGTCCCCGCGTACAAGAAATGGCAACTCTTTCTGGTAATTTCCCGCGCCGGTTGGCAGATTTGCCGCCTCGAGAGACCCGCGTCCTCTATGAACACTTGCAAACCGAAAATAGCAACATTCCTCGCGCGAGTTCGCTCGGGTCGACTCGCGCGTGCGATTTCCCGAAACCCGCCGCCTCTATAAACGCCAGCTAACACCGTGAGGTTGGTTTCTTCTGGTGATAGTGGCGGCAAGAAATGACGAGTTATGACGCTTCTTCTTCTTCTTCTGTGGTATTAATGTCCCAGCGTGATAACGATTAGGGACTGTCGTAAGATGAGTCTTGTCATATAGTTAAAGAAGATAAACGTTGTCTTATAGTTTCCATGTCTGGGGTGTGAAGAGCTTCAAGTCATAGAAGAGGAGGATGAGTCTGTAGGTGACGGAGAATCTTTATAAGTATGGTCCATCTGCCGAAGAGTGGGAGAGAGTAGCTGCCAGGACGAGAGGAGTCCATCCGTGGATACTGTTGTGATTTGAGAGTTGAAGCAATTGAAGAGGGTTTGTTTGTCCTGTAAAGATAGCCTTAGAGGTTGAAAATGATTGCGTAAGGTCACGCAATCAAAAAGACAGTGCTGGAAGGAGACAAATTCCTTCATACAAGAACACCGTGCTGGAATGAACTTGGATGTCCAAAAGTTAGTCCTGATCCTGGACATCAGATGAGCAATATGAGGAGGGTGGCTGACAAAGAGAGGTTTTGGTTTCACCTTGGCAAGCTTGAATTGGCCAGTTATGTAAAAGAGCATGAGTCTTGTATTCAGATTTCCAGAGAGACCATGTTGCCTTCTTGATCTGTAGATGAATGTCACTGAAGGTGAAAAGAAATGTGAGGTCAGAGTTACCAGATTTCATGGCTCCATCTTTGGCTGCTCTGTCGGCCTTGTCATTTCCAAAAAGGCCAATATGGGAGGGAACCCATTGATATCGAGTCTTAACATTTTTGGTTTGAAGATGAGAAATAATATGTTGTATAGCATGAAGTATGTCTGGTCTGGTGATACATTCAGATTCTTCCCTGAGGAGTACATCTAGTGCAGATTTGGAGCCTGTGAAGAGAGTGACGAGTTTTGGAGGGTCTTCTAGTTGATTTAAGTAGCAAAGAGCCGTGAAAATGGCACACAGTTCCGCTGAGAGAATGTTGGTGGAAGACAGTTTCTGGGAGATGGAAATTTTCGGAGAGGCGAGGTATACTCCAGCACCACTGTTACCATTGTCTAAAACAGAACCATCGGTGTATATCTGATAGTCATGAAGGAATGGGCCCATCAAGAAGTTCACGAACAATGTTAGCAAGGAGATGGGGATTGTCCTTTTTGGAAAAGCGGGACAGATGATCCAGGATATCTGGAGGCTCACGATCCCAAGGTGGTGCTGGATCAGTGGGTAACTTGCTGAGGGAATGCCGATCCTGGTTCAGATGAGCTGTGAATCGTAGATCTTTGGTTGAGGTCATTAAGCTGTGATGACAGTCAGTAAATGGTACGGTATTCCAATCATCAGTTAATTCAACATCAGTTGAGTTAGGAACTTGAGATGATTGGAAAATGTAGTCGCAGGCAGTCCTTTTAATGCAGTGCCAAAGTGGAAGAATGCCAGCTTCATTATAAACTTGTCGTTGTGGAACAGAGTGAGGAAGCCCTAAAGCTAGACGAAGAGCAGTGCATTCAACTGCGGCAAGTT
>JAPXFY010000016.1:6658041-6673041 GCA_030674185.1 Monoplex corrugatus | reverse complement strand
TCTGGCACCTGTCTGTAAAAGGCAGATGGTGACTTCGTTGGTCAGTCAGCTGATTTGTGCTGTGATGGCACTGTAAATGAAAATCACCATGGGCCGCGGACAAGATCATTATAATTATAGTAGAACACGAAATGAGACCTGGAGTGGGAAATAAGATAATTGTGATTATGGTACAGGAAGAAATGAGACTGACATTGGGGGAAACAACGAGGAAATAAGATGATCTAATTTCTTCTTGTGGTTATCGTGTGGTTTGGAGACAGAAGGGATCTCATATCTAATTACACACCACCATCGTCCTTGTCTGTGTCATTTTAGCGGGATGGCCTTTGTAATAGAGCCTTGTACTTAAGATCTGATGTCTCAAGTTCAGTTCCAGCCCGCAACATGAAATCTGTCCTGTTTGGTGCCCATCTTAACCCTTTGACGCCCGCACTCTGTCCACCCAACTGCCAAAACTTTACTCTTTGACTCCCTCACTCTGTTGGTTGGTTGAGTGAATTTAAAGTCCTACCACTTTAGGTATGCGAGGACTAACGAAACATTTTTTTGAAGAGCCTTCAATAATTTTCCCCTCACTCTATTCACCAGCTTGTTTTTTTCCTCCTCCTCCTCTTTCTCTCTCCTCCCTCCAACGGCTCTTTCAGTATAATAGTATCCCCACCTTCCCAAATTTCCGTGTTAGAAATTTCCTTTTCTGTCACTCTCTTTGTTTCTGCCTTGTTCCTTTGCTTTCTGTCATCTTTTCCTCTCATTTTCTGTCTTGCTGGTCATTCACCTGTATGTGTTCGATAAAGCGGTACACATGTATTAAATGCATTTTTGGCTCTTAGGAAATGTGATCTGCAGAAGCAGTTTTAGGCAATTTAGCCCACTGTTCTCGGTTATGTTTATATACATTTGTATTCAGATTTGTTTTCTTAAAACTCCCTGGTGAAGTGGGGAATGGTCAACGCCAGGGGCATATCTTTAGATTACTTGGGTGAGTGCATTGATAGACGTTCTTACTTTTCTTTTCTAGTTTTTGTTTCAGGGTTAATGAGGTGTCCTGTGCGTTATAACATATATAGCCTAGATATGGTTCTACGCAATCGGCTGGGCTTTAAACAACAATAATTTCTTTCTTCATTTCTTCTTTTCCGTTGTCGTCGTCGTCGTCGTCGTCGTCGTCATCATCATCCATCATCATCTCCTCCTCCTCCTCCAATTTTTCTTCTCCGTGTCGTCTTCTTTGTCTTCTTTTTCGAATAAAAACTAAAAATCAGTATCTGCCTGAAAAAGGTACGGTTCTTCGCGCGCGCGTGTGTTGTGTTATGTTGTGTGGTGTGGTGTGGTGTGGTGTGGTGTGTGGTGTGGTGTGGTGTGGTGTGGTGTGGTGTGGGTGGGTGTGTGTGTGTGTGTTGTGTTGTGTTGTGTTGTGTGTTGTGGTGTGGTGTGGTGTGGTGTGTGGGTGTGGTGTGGTGTGGTGTGTTCGTTCGTTCGTTCGTTCGTTGCTTGATTTAACGTCTTTTCACTATAAGTGATATTAGAGGGAAAAATGGCACGGAGGGTGAAATAGGGGGGGGGGGGGGGGGGGGAGAGGGGAACAGAGTAAGGGACGTAAAAAATAAAGGAAGCGGCAAGGTCTTAAGAAAAAGGATATGGATGAACAGAGAAATGAAACTAGAACAACGCTAACATCAATAATGTAAAAGAAAAATCGTCATAAAAACAAAACAAAAACAAAAATAATCATAATTATAATAATAATCTTAAAGTAACGCTTTAACAGGACTGTGAACCAATGATTCTGAAATTTTAACTAACAAAACTTGATCCGATACTACTTCTTTAAAATGCGTTTCAAGATAGTTTCCTTGTGTAAACGTCTTTGGTAAAAAGGAACGAAGCTTTCTGCAGTAAAACAAACAGTGATACAATGTGAATTGTTCGCCACAAATACATAAAACGTTGTTACAATATTTTGTTTTCAAAGCGTTCAGTTGAATGCGAAAATATGTCATAACAATTAATCTCAAATGATATAACGAGGAATACTGCAATTTTTTTACAGATATTTTGAACTGAAAGTTTGATTCTTTTTTGAGACACAAATTTTTCATTTAAATGTTCATGAAATCGAATCCATGATGCTAATTCTAGCGAGTTGTAAGCTTCTTTTACCGAGGTGTTAACATGTAATTCTATGGAATTTTCAGAATGGAGGCCACCGGATTTAGCTGCTCTTGTCAACTACGTTGTGTGTGTGTGTGTGTGTGTGTGTGTGTGTGTGTGTGTGTGTGTGTGTGTGTGTGTGTGTGTGTGTGTGTTGTGTGTGTGTGTGTGTTGTGTGTGCGCTATGCTTACAACATGTAACTTCATATCTGGAAGGGAAAAATTACCAGTTCAGATTAGAAAAATTAACACGTTTTACAAATTTATGTGATTATATTTTTACATGGTTTAATGTCCTTCGTTACGTCTGTTTTTTTTTTCCAATTTTTTTTTCAGGTTCATTTAAGTGTTTTTGAACTTTTAATAGCTCTGATATGGTTCTACCCAGTTTGAACAACAACAACAATAGCAACGACAACAATGGAATTAATAATAATAATTTTGAACATCTGAATTTTTTTTAAAACTGTGAAGTTTCAGTACATGCAGCTTCTTTGTTGTGGACTTGTTACATATTGAATACGTTGTGCGTTAATTTGTTTGCTTTTATCCTCCAAGCCCCCATAAGTTTAAAAGATCTGTTAAAACTATGAACCTTTAAACTTAACAATGTCTTGTACAGATGTACACACATTGAAATATACACATAAACACACGAACACAAATAAATATATACTAACAATTTCTAACCATATATATACGTATATCTATGGTCATAAAAGAATACGTATATGAATGAATATACTATGCTTCACAACAGATACTTAGAAATAGAAGTGCATATTGGTAGGTGATCAATGATGATATTAACAATGGAAAGCCTGGGTAAACAGGTGAGTCTTTACCTGTGAATGATTACATTATGTCACATAACAGGTAGTAAGAAATAGAAGTGTATAAACATATTGGTGCTTATTGGTAGGTGAGCAATGATGATATTAACACTGGAGTCTGGGTAAACAGGTGAGTCTCTACCTGTGAATGATTACAATATGTCACATAACAGTTAGTTTGAAATAGAAGTGTATAAACATATTGGTGCATATTGGTGGGGGAGCAATAATGATGTCAACAAAGGAAGGCCTGGGTGAACAGGTAAGTCTGTGATTTGAAGTGCAAATAGGTAGCAATGCTACGGATGTATCAGCAGTCCCTTGTACGTGTGTGTGTGTGTGTGTGTGTGTGTGTGTGTGTGTGTGTGTGTGTGTGTGTGTGTGTGTGTGTGTGTGTGTGTGTTAACGCCATATCGGTATACTCGACCCTATCGGTATATTTTGTTGAAAACAGCATACACAACAATATTTACGAACTCTAAAGCTTAACGTTTCAACATATTGCTTCGAAAGATTATAAATGTGAACACAGCGAAAATCAAAAGGCCACTATTAAGTTAGAAATGAACTTATTTAAAGTTCCTTGGTATAAGTTGGCCTCACTATACTGACCTACTTTTGGTTTTGTCTGCTTTGACAGCAAACGGTGATACATTTTTTTTGCACCCCCAACAAATTATTCAAAGCCGTTTCATCATTTCGATAGACAGTCCTATTTCGATCTGATGTGGACTAAACAAATAATCTTTAATTCTTTCTACATGAACAAGTTTGTGATGTTTCTAAAACGGAAGGAATGTACATAAAGTGGAATGTATTAATTTTTGCATGGCTATGCGCGCTGGCTGATCACCAGTGCCAGTGATGAGATCCATGTAACAGACCCACTTTGGCAGTGTTGAGTGCTCCTGGGGAGGAGAAGTTGGTCGGGATATGTGGGATGGAAAACACTTGCTTCATACCGATAGGACTGAGTATACGGTATACCTATAGGGCTGAGTATATCGATAGGGCTGAGTATACCGATAGGGCCGAGTATACCGATATGGCTGAGTATATCGATAGGGCTGAGTATACCGCTAGGGCTGAGTATACCGATAGGGCTGAGTATACCGATAGGGCTGAGTATACCGATAGGGCTAAGTATACCGATAGGGCTAAGTATACCGATAGGGCTAAGTATACCGATAGGGCCGAGTATACCGATAGGGCCGAGTATACCGATAGGGCTGAGTATACCGATAGGGCTGAGTATACCGATAGGGCTGAGTATACCGATAGGGCTAAGTATACCGATAGGGCCGAGTATACCGATAGGGCTGAGTATACCGATAGGGCTGAGTATACCGATAGGGCTAAGTATACCGATAGGGCTAAGTATACCGATAGGGCTGAGTATACCGATTGGGCTGAGTATACCGATAGGGCTGTGTATACCGATAGGGCTAAGTATACCGATAGGGCTAAGTATACCGATAGGGCTGTGTATACCGATAGGGCTGTGTATATCGGTATACACTAGGGCTAAGTATACCGATAGGGCTGTGTATACCGATAGGGCTGTGTATACCGATAGGGCTGAGTATACCGATAGGGCTGTGTATACCGATAGGGCTGTGTATACCGATAGGGCTGTGTATACCGATAGGGCTGTGTATACCGATAGGGTTGTATATAACGATAGGGCTGTGTATACCGATAGGGCTGAGTATAACGATAGGGCTGTGTATACCGATAGGGCTGTGTATACCTATAGGGCTGAGTATACCGATAGGGTTGTATATACCGATAGGGCTGAGTATACCGATAGGGCTAAGTATACCGATAGGGCTGTGTATACCTATAGGGCTGAGTATACCGATAGGGCTGTGTATACCTATAGGGCTGAGTATACCGATAGGGCTGTGTATACCGATAGGGCGTTAAAAAGGTGGGGTATTTTGTTTATCTGTTTTACTGTTTGTCCTTGCTATCATGAGGTAAACAACCAGCATTCCCTGTCTTGGGACTGAGGACATAGATCTTCATTTACTCTCCTTGAGAATGCAGCCACCCCCAACCTCCTGAAGCCATTTCTGTATGTCCGTTTTGTTACCAGGTATGGTTTCAAAATAGACCCTCCCCCCCCCCCCCTCCTGTCAGCCATTTCTGTATGTTTTTGTTGTTACCAGATGTGGTTCCAAAATAGCCCCCTTCCCCCATTTCTGTATGTATGTGTAGTCACAGGTATGGTTCCAAAACTGCCCCAATCCCCAACACCCCGCCCGCCATTTCTGTATATGTACGTGTTGTCACTAGGTATGATTCCAAAAACACACTCACCCCACCCATCCCTGCTAGCCGTTTCTGTATATGCCTGTGTTATTATCAGGTACGGTTCCAAACACACATACGCCCAGCCATTTCTGTGTATGTGTTCTGAACAGGTACGGTTCTAACCCTCACCCCACCCCACCCTCACCCCCGCCAGCCATTTCTGTATATGTTTGTGTTGTCACCAAGTGTAGTTACAAAATAATCCCCCTACCCCCACCCAGCCATTTCTGTATATGTCTGTGTTGTCACCAGGTATGGTTCCAAAACCGCCGCGCCAAATGGAAGAAACGGAAGAAGTCGACGAACGTGTTCAGAACGCCGGGCGCCCTCCTGCCGTCCACGGGACTGTCGCCCTTCTCCATGGGCTCGATGGGTGACACCTTCTGCCCCTTCCCCCCATCCCCCGCCCCCTCCGACCCCAGCCGTTGCTGGCCGCCGTCCATGAGTCAGATCGCCCAGCAGATGACCCCCAACATGAGTCACCTGTCCCTACCTGCCTCCATCCCCAGACAGACCTTGCCACAGTCCCTGGCCGCCGCTCAAGGGATGGCCGGGATGACCTCTCTGGCCGGCAGCAATTCAGGTAGTTAGATATAAATAATTCTGCTTGTCTTAACCCTTTGACTCCCGCACCCTACCATCCAACTACAAAAACTTAACCGTTTGACTCCCTCATCATATCCACCAGCTTCCTGCAGGTGTGCGCGTGCGTCTATGGTGTTTGTGTGTGTGAGTGGTGTGTGTGTGGCGCGCGCGTGTGTGTGTGAAAACTAGATTGTAGACATTTTTTTCAGAAGTCTGCTAATTTTGCCAAGTAATGAATTTGATTCCTTAAAATCAAAACAAAACAAAATAACTCGAGAGGGTGATACGAGTGGAAATATTTTTATAAACCAAGGATGATGTAGTCTGTCAGAACTGTTCATTTTGAATAGCATAGCGTGCTGTAGTTGGCTGGCTTATGAAAACGGGCAAACACCGGTACCCAGCATGCACGCCCACCGAACACAAAGATGGAACATGCGTGCAGGGCGGGAAGTATGCAGACTGCAGCTATGTAAGGTTTACAAAATATTGTGGGCAAAACAACCTACATACACGCTATAGAGAAAAATAGTAACGCTAAAAAAAAAAAAAATGTAATGTGAATGTTTTATGTGTGGTACAGACCCAGTGGATGTACGTTTTAGTTGTTAAAATGTGGAAATATACAAGAGCTTTGCAAAAAAAAGTTAATCAAGGAGAGTTGTTTATTACTTAATATCCTCTTAGTTTTTATGCCAGCAGGACTGTCTCACTATGTTCAAAATAGACAGTTATTGGAGTTGCTTCAAGGGGGATTCACCGTGCTTGGACAACTCCATACGCACTCCACCCAAATCTGCCAGCCAGTATCTGACAGATTTCCTGAGCCTGCACAAAACCCTATGCGCTGGCAAAGTCTTGAAACGGGGAAAGGGGAGAAGGTACCTATCAAACACTAAGCTGACACCACAAGAAATGATGGAAACATTAAAATGGGCAGCGAACAGGCCAGTTTTTAATGTTGCGGGCTGGGGTTGAACTCAAGATATCAGATCCTGACTCCATGGCTGTCGAAGTTAGTCCCAGCCTGGAACATAAAAACTGGTCTGTTTGCTGCCCATCTGAATGCTCCAGTCATTCTGCTGGTGTCGGCTTCGTGTATCAAAGATTCCGGCCCCCTCCTCCTCCACCCTTATCATTTCTTTTTCAAGACCTTGCCAGCGCATAAGGTTTTAACCAGGCTCACAGATTCTGCCAGATAATTGCTGGCAGATTTCGGTGGAGCGCATATGGAAACACCTGTGCACGATGAATCCCTCTTGCACAAACTCCAAACTCTATATATAACATAAAGTTAATGCCCAGAAGTGGATAATAAAATTGGTGAATGAAACCTTGAATCCTGATTCCAGAATTTTGTTTTTTCAAACAGGAATGGCCGCCGCTTTTGGGAACGGTTTAGGCGGCTTGGGTATGGGCGCTTTGGGCATGAACGGGGGTCACGGTCACAGTCCTCCTGGCCCCTACGCTTCAGCAGGCGGCTACCACCACGGCGGTCCGCCAATGACCGCCTCTTGCAGTTCGCCGCTCGGCGGAAACGGAGGAGGCGGGAGTTCGCCGTCGCCGACCTTGGCGTCTGCGGTGTCCGTGGGACCTGGAGGTGTCATGGCGCCTGTGTCGGGTTCGGGCCTGACGTGTGGGGCCGGGAGCGGGGCCGGTAGTCTCAGCGCCGATATGGACGATGTTTGGAGAGGGAGCAGCATTGCCGTGCTCCGCCGCAAAGCCATGGAACACTCTGTGAATTTGTCTGGCTACAGATGAGCCTGTCGCTCCTGTGTGAAAAAAATGTTTCTGCTCTAGCTCTCTGTCTGTCTGTCTGTCTGTCTCTCTCTCTCTCTCTCTCTCTCTCGCTCTCTCTCTCTCTCTCCATTTCAATTTAGTTCCTCTGTATCCCTTCTCCTCCTACAGCAGTGCACACAAAAGTTTTTTATGTTCTGTTGACTGTCATCGTTAAATGTCTGTTATGTGTATGATTATCTGATAATGTTGAACGCTTTGCATTTCAGACAGCGTTCTAGATAATTCCATGATAATTGATAATGGAGTAAAATATAATTATGTGTATGTATATGTGTCCGCCACCAGCAGTTATGTACTGTGACTTCTGACTACTGATTATGTGGCTCTGTGCAATCATTCTTGCATGTATAATATGTTTATGACCATAGGTATATATATTGTGTGTGTAGGGTTAGGCTTTGTTAACATGTACTCATTTATGTACGAGTGTGACCCCCCCCCCCCAATCTACCACTACCTGTGGGGACTCTGGGGGCTCTTTTCGTAGTATAAGTAGTATCCCCACCTTCTGGAAAATATATGCTAGAAATTTCTTCTTTTCTGTTACTCTCTTTGTTTCTGCTTTTCTCCTTTGCTTTCTGTCAACTCTTCCTATTATTTTCTGCCTTGCTGTATGTGTTCTTTGTATAATTACATATCTTGGATTGATATGTAATTCTGGTGTAAACATATCTTAAGTGACATTTTGGGGGCTCTAAGGATATAATGGGTACATATTAAGTGCATTTGGCTTAAGAAAGGTTTGCAGAACGTACGAGATTTAGGCCCGTTTTAGATATATGTTTAGTATCCTTAGTTATGTTTCAGTTTATCTTCAATTTGTTATTTTAAAACCCCTGTGTGATAAATGGTAAGGGTCAACGACAGGGACATGCATTATGTGCGCGAATACATAGATAATGTGTACTTATTTTCTTTTTCATTTTTTTTTTTCTGTTGAAGTGATGTGTGTTTTGAGATGGTTAAGTCCTGATATGGCTCTGCGCAGTCGGCTGGGCTTTAAACAAAAATAACAGTAACAGTGCGTGCGCGCGCGCGTGCGTGTGGCTGTGATATATTACTGCTTCTGTATGAATCACACTCTGGTCATGTCAGTGTGCACTGCGTAGCGAGTCTCTATGATGTTGGCGAAAATAGCTGTAGAAGAACAATTCATGATCAATGTTAATTGCCATACTATGATGTTACGATATTATGGGCTGAACTTCGTTTATCCTTCGCCTTGTGTTCTTCAACATATGGGCAGAAGGCCTATCTCCTTAAATTATTTCGTTTCGTTTTGTTCCAGCCAAAATAATATTGAATCCATAGTAATTGCTTTCAAATACGTGTTGGCGTGTCTTATCATTTCGCTTCATTTGGTCCAGCCAAAATAATGTTGAATTCTTATTAATTTATTTAAATATGTGTTGGTGTGTTTTATCATTACGTTTCATTTTGGTCCAGCCAAAATAATGTTGAATTCTTATTAATTTATTTAAATATGTGTTGGTGTGTTTTATCATTACGTTTCGTTTTGGCCCAGCCAAAATAATGTTGAATTCATACTAACTGCTTTAAATATATGTTTTGGCGTATGTTATTCTTTAGTATGTCCTCTGTACTTCATGAAAAATCCGGAAAGATCAAAACTATGTCATGTTTTTCTTTTTTTCAACATGTTTGTGTGGCTAAGATCGAACAGTTCACCATAATAATAATAATGATAATATAACAATGATAATAATAATGATGATAATAATGATTATAACAAACGAATAAATGTGTAGATAGATAGATAGATAATGGTAATGATACTACTACTACTATAACTATCAATAGAAAATTCATTTTGATAGGCATGCTCGTTGCGCTTTACTGGAATAGAACAGACAGAGCACGTGCGCGTTCAAGGTAGAAAGGAAACTCTAGGGAGAGTCAGACCAACATGAGGTCTTCAGAGAAGTAACCCCCTTTAGACAAGTGTTTCGGACCTGAATTCCTTACACTCTCGGGGGCCGGCACATCCAGGTCATGACTCTGGATGCCCTTCTGTTTATTTTTTTTTCCACGCCGGATCGAACTGGGCGATCTGCGTCAGACTGCGGTAGCAGAGTGAGTCATCACACTCGGACAATTCCATATGCAGTCACCCAAATGTGATTGCTGTGACAGAAGGTGAGGTCCAGGTCCAGCTACCTTGGACACGTCAGGCCTGGAAGAAACTGAATCTGGGTCACGGAGATCAGAGAAGTCAGCCTGTCTAACGTGCATTGTCGCAGTCTGAAGCAGAAAAGGGTACAGACGCTGCACAACACGCTTACTGCATGGCTCAAGACAACTTCAGCTTCCAACACTGGGTACCAGCACAACCAGCAAGTTTGGTTTCTTTGTATGCAATGGTTCAACTCTTCGCCTTTCCATCAAGGCTGAGAGAACTGGCCGCTTCTCCCTCCACCTTCTCACAGTTGCCAGAATATTGCTTCTTTTTACTGTATCAGGGCACAGCGTTTATATCAAGCAGGGAAATTGTACCTCCGGCAAATGATGTCACTAGCGCGGATACATGGAATGTGTGTTTGACAACTTTCAGACAGGCCACCATGTGATGATGAGAAGTGACCACTTCTGGGGGCAGGTTGTTTTGTGACCTCACCATTCAGCAAACTCTGATGATGTAAACACTGAAGACAAATGGTGGGCTTATAAATGTCTGGTGCATCGGAGGACATAGCGTTTTGTGTGCTTATTGTCCATGCCGTCATGTGCCACAGTGAAAGGTGGACACAGTCTGACAAGGACATCCTTCACCACAAGTGACCAATACATTGAGTCCACTCAAGGAAGACAGGAAATGGACCACAAGGACATCCAGACGGTCATCGGGTATTTTTTTCTAGAGGAACCCTTTTTGTGCAGACAAAAGCCGAGATCTCAGCAAATGAGCAGTCTGCAGACACATCAGTAAATGTCGATAATGCTAAGGTCATAAGCCAAAGCATTCTCAAAAGCATGAGCGGTCAGTCTATGTTAGATTGATAGATTCAAGGTCAGTCAGGCATCACAATGGTACAACATCAGCTGGAGATTACAATTTGACCTGATGAACCTGTCATCATTCGTTTTCATGTGTGTGGATTCTTAGAGAGGCAGATGAAACACTCTTGCAGACTTTCGTTGGTCTTCAGAAAAGATCACAACTGTTCGTCTGTCAAATAAAAATACTAAGTACACTCTTGATGGCTGTTCTCTGTTCCGTCGTTTACCATGGCCTAGAAAATCACCAGGCAGAGACCTAGTGGTGATGTATGTTGATTTTAATCAAGAAAATACGTAGATGCCAAAATAAGCTTTGACGGTTATTGCGGTGGTCTTTGTGAGTTCGTATTCTTCGGGGTGCCACCAGCTCATGGGTTTATGTGCAGGCTTTAAGGTTTGTGCCATGATCACCATACATATAGCACCTGTGACGTTAGTGCTATGGAATTCGTTCCGAGCACGGAGACGTCATCTTGAGAAACTGAAACTAAAATTGCAGTGGTCCAGGAACGAAGTATGCAACTTATCTGCGCCAAAGCAACAACACCGTGGGGATGAATTTTGTTTTCACTGCAGACGTGCTCCTTTGTGAGAAAAAGGAAGTTTACTGGTAAATACGCAGAACAAGTGAAGACTTCCGCTGCTCAGCAGTGCCATTGAATGAAGCTCGGGGTGTTCCGACCTGTCAAGAACGGGGAGATGTTGACATTCTGATTGTTCAGGAAGCACTTCTGTCTGCTGAAGTCTCCGCAGCTTTTGGTGATTGGCTAAAACATGGACCTGGCTAAAACATGGACCTGGCTAAAACATGGACCTGGCTAAAACATGGACCTGATTTGTCACTACGTCATGTTCAGCCCATTGTGCAAGGTGTAGTTTTCACGTCAGGATGCCGTGAAAACAAATCTAGCCAAGATAAATGGGACATCAAGGACACCCAGTCACATGTTGATAGCGATATATGCAAAAACATCCTGTTCATCCATGCTTCCCATGGATGTGATAACCCACACCCCGGCCATTTGGTATTGCGAAATCACTGTCCATCAAAAAACTAAAAATGATCCAGACTTTCTCAGGCTTGCACAGCTCTTCCTTGCTGATAAATGTGAACACACAACCAGAGGCTGAGGCTGATGATCAGACTTTTGTTGTCCTGTACAATGGAAAAAAGGGAACACTCGACAAATTTCGTTGTGTCAAATATGAATAAAAAAACATTCCTCAAACACCTCACAGACCCAAGCCAGTTTTGCCTCCCACCTCATCAGCTGCTCAGATTCACTTCTATAGATTGAGTGTACTACCAAGTGTAGGAGTGGGCCAGCCTAGGAAAAGATTTGATTTCCCCCAGAGGATTGGGGATGGGAGCTTCAGCGTGGTCAACATTTTCCTATTGCCACAGACTTTCCGCCAGCACCAGAAGAATTACTGGACTTTATCCGCTGCAGTCTGCAAATAGATCTTAATCTGAAGTGATTGATTCATCCGGACTTTTGTGATCAAGGTTCTCACAACATCTGGTATATTCCAACCAAAATTAGTTTTTAAAGAAATCAGTCTGAAATAGCCTTTATTTCATGTAGAATGACTGGACAGTGTCGTTTTGTCACCCCCCCCCCCCTGCTTTCTCTGTCTTCCCTCTTTATCTGTATCGGTTTAGTGTTCTTTTTCAGATAGTAAACTAGGTGACTGCATTTTTATACGTCGCTACTATTATTATTACTACTATTATTATCATTATTATTATCATTATTGTTTTCATCATTATTGTAAGCATACAGTATCATGATTGAATCACATGTTTCTATCTGCTAGAAGTATTGTGAATGTTAACAATATGTCAGTTGTACATTCCTTTTATCTAAAACAGGCAGTCGATTTTGAATAGTTCGAATTCTGAGAGACAGAATCTTGTTACGCCCTTGGGCTCTGGTCTCTAAACACCTGTCATTTTCCATCAGAAGACAATGACTGCCAGGGACTATTGTCAGGTCATCTACATGTAAGTTGTCAGGTCATCTACATGTAAGTTGTCAGGTGATTAAATGTAAGTTGTCAGGGCATCTAACATGTAAGTTGTCAGGTCATGTAAATGTAAGTTGTCAGGTCATCTACATGTAAGTTGTCAGGTAATCTACATGTAAGTTGTCAGGTAATCTACATGTAAGTTGTCAGGTGATGTAAATGTAAGTTGTCAGGTCATCTACATGTAAGTTGTCAGGTCATGTAAATGTAAGTTGTCAGGTCATCTACATGTAAGTTGTCAGGTAATCTACATGTAAGTTGTCAGGTCATCTACATGTAAGTTATCAGGTAATCTACATGTAAGTTGTCAGGTAATCTACATGTAAGTTGTCAGGTCATCTACATGTAAGTTGTCAGGTAATCTACATGTAAGTTGTCAGGTCATCTACATGTAAGTTATCAGGTAATCTACATGTAAGTTGTCAGGTCATCTACATGTAAGTTGTCAGGTCATCTACATGTAAGTTATCAGGTAATCTACATGTAAGTTGTCAGGTCATCTACATGTAAGTTGTCAGGTCATCTACATGTAAGTTGTCAGGTCATCTACATGTAAGTTGTCAGGTCATCTACATGTAAGTTATCAGGTCATCTACATGTAAGTTGTCAGGTCATCTACATGTAAGTTGTCAGGTCATCTACATGTAAGTTATCAGGTCATCTACATGTAAAGTAATGTCAGGTCATCTACATGTAAGTTGTCAGGTCACTACATGTAAGTTTGTCAGGTCATCTACATGTAAGTTGTCAGGTCATCTACATGTAAGTTGTCAGGTCATCTACATGTAAGTTGTCAGGTCATCTACATGTAAGTTGTCAGGTCATCTACATGTAAGTTGTCAGGTCATCTACATGTAAGTTGTCAGGTCATCTACATGTAAGTTGTCACAGGTTGTCATCTTACATGTAAGTTGTCAGGTCATCTACATGTAAGTTGTCAGGTCATCTACATGTAAGTTGTCAGGTCATCTACATGTAAGTTGTCAGGTCATCTACATGTAAGTTGTCAGGTCATCTACATGTAAGTTGTCAGGTCATCTACATGTAAGTTGTCAGGTCATCTACATGTAAGTTGTCAGGTCATCTACATGTAAGTTGTCAGGTCATCTACATGTAAGTTGTCAGGTCATCTACATGTAAGTTGTCAGGTCATCTACATGTAAGTTGTCAGGTCATCTACATGTAAGTTGTCAGGTCATCTACATGTAAGTTATCAGGTAATCTACATGTAAGTTATCAGGTCATCTAATGTAAGTTGTCAGGTCATCTACATGTAAGTTGTCAGGTCATCTACATGTAAGTTATCAGGTCAGGTCATCTACATGTAAGTTATCAGGTAATCTACATGTAACTACATCATTGTTACATCCACAGCATAGGAAAAGTAATGTCTCCTTGCACAAGTAAAAAGAGACAAAAAACAAGCAACAAAATAGATCTTGTATCAGCACAATGAACTCTCCAGTCCAGAGTACAAACGAACCGGAACCTTTGAGGATATACAACGCAGAAAAGATAGATAGATGAAGTAATAAATTAAGATAAAAAATAGATAAGTAACAAATAAATGAATAGATAATTGAATAGATCAATGAATAAACAAATACAGTAAACAAAAAGGAAAAACGGAATGAAAACTGTTGGTAGATAAGGTGCAGACCAGAAGACTCTAGCAGAGCACTGTTTCAGAGTTTAGCTCCTTCAGTGAGAAAGTCCTACGCCTGGCTTTACTGTATACAATGTCCACAACAGTGAAGACATAGCAGAAAGTCCTACGCCTGGCTTTACTGCTATACCATGTCCACAACAGTGAAGACATAGCAGAAAGTCCTACGCCTGGCTTTACTGTTATCACAATGTCCCAACAGTGAAGACATAGCAGAAAGTCCTAGCCTGGCTTTACTGCTATCACCATGTCCACAACAGTGAAGACATAGCAGAAAGTCCTACGCTGGCTTTATGCTACACTGTCCACAACATGAAGACATAGCAGAAGTCCTACAGATGGCTACTGCTATCACCATGTCAAACAGTGAAGACATAGCAGAAAGTCTACGCGGCTTTACTGTTATCACATGTCACAACAGTGAAGATTACAGAAAGTCCTACGCCTGGCTTTATGTTCATCACCATGTCACAACATGAGACATAGCAGAAAGTCCTACGCCGGGCTTTACTGTTATCACCTGTCCACAGTGAAGACTTAACAGAAAGTCCTACGCCTGGCTTTACTGTTATCACCATGTCCAAACAGTGAAGACATTAA
>JAPXFY010000016.1:6648041-6653041 GCA_030674185.1 Monoplex corrugatus | reverse complement strand
CATACATACACACACACATACATACATGCATACATTCATATATACACACACACACATACACACACATAAATACTTACATATATACATACATACATACATACATACATACATACATACATACATACACATATACATGCACATGTTCATATATACATACATACATACATACATACACATGTTCATATATACATACATACATGCGTACGTACGTACGTACATACATACATACATACATACAGACTCTGCTTGGCTTGACTTGCTTGTTCATTTTGCTGATGTATTTCTGTATTTGCCTATTTCAGTTGTTATGATCTGTATTTCCCTTTATGTATTCCAAATAGGAAGTAGTCTGTATGAGTCTGTTTGAGTCATTGATCGATTTATCATGATTTGAATTGATTGATCATAATTATTATATGGACTGATGGAAAATGTTGATGGGTTATGTCATATCACCATCATTATTATTGATGGTTCTATGTTATATTCTCTGGTCACTTTTGTCACCGACATTGTTGTCATTATCACCGACATTGTTGTCATTATCACCATCACCATTACATCCTCATCGTCATTGCTATTTTTATCATTTATTATTGTTGTTGTCGTTTTTTTTCAAACTGTTTATTCATCATCCGAACTTGGAACATTCAAGCTAGATTTGATTGATTGGTTAATAACTGTAAACACGTCATACTGATTGATAAAACACCATCATCATCATCATCATCATTATTATTATTACTTTTGTTATTGCTATCATAGTCTTCGTATGATTATTACAATTATTATTATTGTTGTTATTATTATTATTGTTAATTCATATGTCGATGTATTTGTTCACTTATTCTTGTTGTTATGTGTTATCATTTTTTTATTATTCTTATTGATTCATTTATGTATTTATTTCTTCATTCATTGTTGTTCTTGTTTTTGTTTTTTTATCCTAATCTGTACGAAAAACTGAATAATGTTTGAAATCCCGAGGCCCTTCTACTGGTAAATGTAACTAGATAATTATCTTTGTCAAATGAATGGTTGTTTTTTTGGAAAAAAAAAAGCTTAGCCTCATAGACTGAAATGATTTTCATGTGTTAGCTGACTTGTTTGATTGCTTCTGTGTGTGTGTGTTCGTGTGTGTGTGTGTGTGTGTGTGTGTGTGTGTGTGTGTGTGTGTGTGTGTGTGATACTTAGCATATACAGGCTCCAGAGAGAGAGAGATAGTGTGTTTGTGTGTGTGTGTGTGTGTGTGTTTGTGTGTGTGTGTGTGTGTGTGTGTGTGTGTGTGTGTGTGTGTGTGTGTTGGCAAGATCCAAGTCTTGAACAAGCAATCATACCGTCACATCGTCTGTCAGTCAGTCAGTTGCTCGTTCAATCGATATGAATAACACGATTTGGTGATGTGCCTGTAACACACGGTGTTTGGACTGCTGTGTTGTCATTGCATTGCTTGAGTACTATCTACAAACATATCCTCCACTCCCTCATCTGTCCGTGGGTTCAAATGCTGTCACAGTAAAAGTGTTGACGCCATACAGACAATTGACCCACCTGTCTAGAAGGGATGGGGACTTGTTATTGGTGTTAATGTTCAATGTTGTTTAGAGCCCAACTGACTGCGTAGACCCATATCAGGGCTATAACCGCTTCAAAACATTCAGAACTTCCAACAGGGAAAAAAAGAAAATTAAGTAATGTATCAATACATTTGCGCACAAAATCTAAGGACATGCCCCTGGCGTTGACCACTCCGTGCAATTTGTCGCACAGGGGATTTTAAAAAACACCTGAATACAAATTTAAGCATACGTAAGGACACCAAAACATATAATACAGGCATAAATGACCTAAAATTGCTTCTGCATATCTCACCTCCCTAGAGCCAAAAATGTGTTTAATACATTTACCCAATTATCAATCCTAAAAGTACGTAAGACTTCATCGAACACATACAGGTGAATGGACCATTAAGACAGAAAATGACAGGAAGAAATGACAGAAAGCAAAGGAGGAAGAAAGAAACAGTGACAGAAAAGAGGAAATTTCTAGCGCTGAGTTTCCAGGTGGGGATACTATTTATACTGAAAGAGTCCCCGGAATCCCCACGGGGATGTTGGGGGACTTGACTAATCTGATACCAACACCCCCACAAAAACAAGTCATGTTAAGGTGGGCAGTAAGAAGGCCAGTTTTACTGTAGTATACCCCGTGGTTCAAACCCACAACCATTAGCACGCGAAACTGACTCTTTACCAGCTGAGCTATCGTGGCTCTTCCCCCACTTTCCTGGGATGGTTATCCCCGTCGGCCGTATCCCCTCAGGTGGACGTTGACGTAAAACTGAACCAAATCAATCAGTCAACTTCCTGACACAGGGGAGAGAGAGGAAGGGAAGGGAAGTGGCGTTTATTTCAGTTTCAGTTTCTCAAGATGACGTCTCCGCGCTCGGAACGAATTTCATATACACTAACGTCACAGGTACCACGTGTATGGTGATCATGGCACAAGCCTTGAGCCTGCACATAAACCCATGAGATGGTTAGGTCCTGAGGCCCTACCTAGACTGTGTTTTACCTAGTCTATATGTTATACTGGTATTATTGTATCAGCCTACGACGCGGGCCTCGATAGCTCAGTTGGTTTGAGCGTCGGATTCACATGCTAATGGTTGTGGGTTCGAATCCGGGTGCGCTATATTAAAACTGGCCATCTCACTGCCCCATCTTAACATCATTGTTGTTCTGGTGGTGTCAGTATAGGATTAGATAGGTCCCCCTTCCCCAACTTCCCGGGATGGTTATCCCCGTCGGCCATATCACCTGAGGTGGGTGTCGACGTAAAAACTGAACCAAATCAATCAAAATCAGTATCGGCCTATCACTGGAATAATCTTAGTTACATGTAAATGACATAAATATCTGCTAGCGGCGTTTATAGGGGGCATTGGTCAAGTGGCCAAGGCTTAAATGTTGGTCTGGGATCGATCTTGCCTGGGTACTTCCCGTTAGTAGTGGACAAAAGGTGATTCCTCCAGTCTGCCATGTCAGCATGTGTGCAGACCTGTGTAGCTTACACTGATAGATCAGTCAGTCTACAGCATAACTCTTGGAATGTTGGCCGTCCGCATTGCTGTCTGTCCATTCTGTCCTCCACATCTTTCTTTCCTCAACCATGTTGAAAACCTCTGGACTGTTACGACTGTCCACTCCTTGATGTTTCCTGGGTAATCTGTTTGTGGTCTTCCCCTTCCTCTTTTGCCCTCGACTTTTCCCTGACTGACATCTTTCATGAGAGTGCATTTTTTTTGTTTCTGCACACATGTCCAAAGTAGGTCAGTTTCTCTTTAAGGATGGCCTGTGCAAGTTTTCTTCGGGTTTTCAGCTCGCCGAGTGTGCTCTTGTCACTTCTCTTGTCTTTCCAGCTCACCGTTAAGAGACGTCTATGGAACCACATTTAGATAAGGAAGGAGATTTTTCCCATTTCCCAAGTCAACATGTGTGCAGACCTGTTAGTGTCTAGACCTCCGTCAGTGTGTTTACCCGACCACAACATCAGTGCACGTGTTAATGAACGTCTGGCTCATGTCAGTGTCCGGTGACTCATGGAAACACCCAGCACACACACTCGGCGAAGACGAAGTGTGCAGACTATGCAGTAACATACGCCTGCACAGTATGGCGAAAACAGCGTACACACACGCTTAGAAAAAAAATAGGAAATACACACTCACACACGCACATGCACGTGCACACACACACACACACACACACACACACACACACACACACACACACACCACACACACACCACACACACACACACACACACACACACATACACACACATACTAGAGTAAATCGGAACATCAAACTCACGTGCACGCACATGCACACATATACACACACGCCCGCGCGCGCGCACACACATCACAGCACACAACAGCATCAAGAATATTTATTGACAAACCAGTACAAGGTCAAGGTCACATTCTCCTCTTTAAGCTCATTAACCCTTTGACTCCTGCACCATATCCACCAAAAGCAAAAACTTAACCCTTTGATTCCCTCACCCTATCCACTGGCTTCCTGTAGAAAGCTGGCGGATAGGGTGAAGGAGTCAAAGGGTTAAGATCTTGCTTTGCTAGCGTGGTTGACAATGCAAGATTTGGTAAACAGGGTGCAGGAGTCAAGAGGTTAAAATCAAGCTGGCACCTTGGATACAATATTATATAGTTGTAAAAACAAGGCCCTGAGGTGTATACATGTATAGTAAAACATGCAAAACTGACAGACTGTAACAATGTATCATAAGACAAAACGTACATTAAAAACACTAGTTTTATATCCATTCCAAAGACGGTATAAACAGATTTCATTTATATTTATAATGTATGTGATCCCTTTAAATAAAATCTTATACGTCAGGAGCTATGACAAGTCTGTAAGCATCACACACACACACACACACACACACACACACACACACACACACACACACACACACACACACATGCACACACACACACACACCACGCAAACACATACACAAATCTCATGTAAGTGCATATGCATTTACAGAAGTAGAAATTAGGTTAAACTGAAATACAAATCGCATAGCTTATTATTAAATCTACTGGACATGACTTAAGAGAGAACACACACACTCATACACACAAGCGCGCACAGAGAGAGAGAGAGAGAGAGAGAGAGAGAAGAGAGAGAGAGAGAGAGAGAGAGAGAGAGAGAGAGAGAGAGAGGAAACAAGAATAAAATCATCCTTTTAATAAACACAATTCTTTGTCATCTGGCATCAGATAAATATAACGGTTTAGAAGGCCCTGAGTGATACATCACTATATAGATTACATGTTTAATATGACAACTGCAAAAGCGTTATGCAACAGAATACGTCATATATGGTACAATATGCATTGTATACATGAAGATCTTGCATGTGAGAAATTACGTTTAAAATCGAATGTGAATAGTTTTCATTACTAG
>JAPXFY010000016.1:6630541-6640541 GCA_030674185.1 Monoplex corrugatus | reverse complement strand
GAGAGACAGAGAGAGACAGAGACAGAGAGACAGACAGAGACAGAGAGACAGAGACAGACAGACACAGACAGACACAGAGACACAGACAGAGACACAGGCAGAGAGACAGAGAGACTGACAGACAGACAGACAGACACAGAGAGGAGGGACGGAGACAGACAGACAGAGACAGAGAGAGGGAGGGAGCGAGAGACAGACAGACAGACAGAGAGGACGGGGTATCCATTTACCCACCTGTACGGCAGTCTGAAGACATATAGGTACCCCAGTACACTCCAATGCCACGTCAATATCTTCCCCGACAACCTGCCACAGTTTACCATCATTATCATCATCATCATCATCGTCGTCGTCGTCGTCGTCATCATCATCATCGCTATAACCATCATTATTATCATTATCATCATCATTGTCGTCATCATCATTATTATCATTGCTGTTATTGTCGTTGCTGTTGTCTGATGCTATCATTGCTGTTGTTGTGGCTGCCCTCCCCATCTACTCTGCCTGCGCAGGTTTGCACACACTGGCCTGAGAAACATAGTGCGTGCAGCCTGCAGTCTTCATCTTCATCTTCATCCGTTCAGTGTCCACAATCAACCAGTTGATTATTCTGACACTAATGGGGGGGCAGACGCCAAAAAAAACAAAAACAAAAACAAAAAAATTTGCAGGAGGCTGCAAACTCTTGCCCTAAATAAGTCAAGAGTTTCTGATGACACAGCAGCCTCTGTCAAGTTTTCGTTCCACTCCTGGATGGTACGTGACAGGAATGAGTTCTGTCGGTAGTCCCGAACACACTGTAAGCGGTTGAGCTGTTGAGAATGAGATCTTCTGTCTCGTGATGTTGCAGCCCTAAGTTTTGGTTTTCCATCAGACACAAGAACCTTTCCAAAATCAACACACGCCAACCCATGCCGGATCTTATATAGCATGGCGAGCCGTGCGAACTTCCTATGGCTCTGTAACGGTGTCCAACCTACTTCCCTGATCATTAAGCTGTAAGTGGGTACTCCCTTCTCACCCTCCCCCACCCCCTCTTAGTGTCGTTCAGGGTTGGGAAAAGAAAAGCAACAACAGAGAGATAAGAGACCCACCCTCAGTTATCTGACCTTAGAGTAGTGAGAGCTCCACCTGTATCACCTCTCTAGAACTCAACTTAGAATATGAGACTACTTTTTCTTTTACCTTAAAACTCTCTCTCTCTCTTTCTCTCTCTCTCTGTCTGTCTGTCTGTCTGTCTGTCTGTCTCTGTCTCTCTCTGTCTCTCTCTGTCTCTCTCTCTTTCTCTCTCTCTCTCTCTCTCTCTCTCTCTCTCTCTCTCTCTTCTTTTCCCTGATGAGTTCGCTGCCGAACAGAATGTTGACTATTTCGTGAATCTATTCTAATGAACTAGTCCGCTGGAAGCCACTGCAATTTCACAGTAACAACTTTTGTCCATTAAAGGTTGTTTCCCTTGTCAAACCTTGTTGCCCGCTTTCTCTTGAGAGTATAAGTTTTTTTTGTTTTTTTTTTAATTTAGTGGAGATGATAATATCAACAGTCTAATGTTTTTTACGTATCGTATGGTCATCAACAACATTGTCTTCAGTAAGCATGTCACACAATATGGCAAGCTGTAAATATAGTATGAAATTGTTGAAAGGATGGGACTCGTTGTAGTTTTATGTTTATTGTATCAGTTTTTATCTTGTTTTGTGTTCTGCCTTGCTGAGAAAAAGTTCTTTTAAAAAAGAAGAAGAACAAGAAGAAGAAGAAGAAGAAGGTGAAGAAGAAGAAGAAGAAGGAGAAGAAGAAGGAGAAGAAGAAGAAGAGAGAGAGAGAGAGAGAGAGAGAGAGAGACAGACAGACAGACAGACAGACAGACAGACAGACACAGACAGACAGACAGACAGAGATTTCTACAGTGCTTCCAAGCGATAGAAATGTTTCATATCACCGTACTTAGTTATTTGATAAAAAAAAAAAAAAAAAGGATGGATAAATGAAACTGAATAAACAAACAAACAAACAAACACACGAATAAATAAATAGATAAACCACAACGCCCACGACCTTCCACAGATCTAAAATCGTGTCAACTGTATCGGGTGGAACATATTACCTAGGAGGATGAGAAGTAAGACAAGGCAAGGTCAGTTACCCGACCACTTGTCTGTTTCTCCCCAATTGATTCGACCCTAAGAGGAGATCTGGGTTCTAGTTTTTCAGGGGCTTATTCAGCCCCAGTAAGAGCGCTCACCTCCCGCAGTTTTTGTGCATTGGCCCGTGCATCAGTCTCGTCTGAACGGAAACGCACGACATGAGTGGCTCCCAGCTCTCGGGCCAGGCGAAGTCTGTCTTCATCAATATCTGCACAGAAACCACCGTAAACTTTTTAAAATTTAATCATTTGTTTATGCATATGTTTATTTGTGTTTCAATCTTTTTTATACTTTTTTTTTGTGTTTGTGTGATTCTGTCTGTTGTTTTTTTTCCCCTCTTAATTGTTATCCAAGTTTAGGCAAGAATTCATACACTATAAACTGCATTTTTACGGAACACACACTTAAAGCGATATCATACGAGACAATCCAAATATACAGATAGGTGTGTATGTTCATTTATGATAAAAAAAAAAAAAAACACACACACACACACACACACACACACACACACACACACACACACACACACACACACACACACACACACACACACACACACACACACACACACACGCACGAACACACACTTAAAGCGATATCATACGGTCAGGTCAGGTCAGGTCCCGTAGCCGGTGGGTGGCTGTAGGGGCACCACAGACGACTTGACAACCTCCCTCCATGCCTTTCGGTCTTCCGCTTTCCTCAGGGTGGTAGTGAGGGGGAGGCTGGTCCATTCTTTGATGTTATCTTCCCATCTTTTCTTCTGTCTGCCTCGTCTCCGCTGTCCTGGTACGGTGCCCTGCATGATGGTCTTTGCCAGGCCATGGGTTCTTGTTATGTGGCCGTACCACTTCAGCTTCCGTTTCTTAACGATGGTAAGGAGGTCGTCGTGACGTCCTATGGCGACGTGGACACGGTTCCGGACTTCCTCATTTGTTATGTGGTCTTTGTAGGAGATGCCGAAGATCTTTCGGCAGCATCTCATCTCGAAGGCTTGGATTTTCCTCTGGAGGTCAGCTGTGAGAGTCCATGACTCGCAGGCATACATGAATGTGGAGATCACGAGTGTCCGCATCAATCTGATCTTGTGTTTGCTGGTGATGTCTTTTTGCCTCCATATGTTCTTCAGCTTCGTCAGTGCTGATGTTGCTTGCGCTATTCTTGCAAGGACTTCTTTTCTTGAACCTTCATCTGTAACTATGGACCCCAGATATTTGAAGTTGGTGACTGGTTCAATTTTTTGTTGTTGATTTTGATTTCCGCATTGAAGCCATCTGCATTGTTTGTCATTATCTTTGTTTTTTCTGCACTAATTTCCATGCCGTAGGCTGAAGATGATATATTCAGCAGATTTATCAGGTTCACAAGTTCTTCTTCTGTGCCTGCTAGTCCGTCAATGTCATCGGCAAATCGTAGGTTGGTAATTGTTCTGCCGGCAATGCTGACTGTTCCCTTGTGTTTTTCTAATGCGTCGCTCATTATCCTCTCCAGAAATATGTTGAAAAGTACTGGAGAGAGGAGACATCCCTGTCTCACTCCGACTGATGTCCGGAACCAGTTTCCCGTGTTTCCGTTGAAGAATACTGCGCTGTTGGCTTTGTCGTACAGACTCTTGATGACATTTACAAGATTGGCACTGATGTTGTATTTGTGCATGGTGGTCCAAAGTGCTTCATGCCACACTCGGTCGAAAGCCTTCTTGAAGTCAATGAAGACGTGGTATAGGTCTTGTTGGTGTTGCAGGTATTTCTCCATAAGAATTCTCAGATTGAATATCTGTTCAGTGGTGCTTCTTCCTGCTCTAAAACCTGCTTGTTCCTCTGCGATGATCTTTTCTGCTTGAGGTTTCAGCCTGTTCAGCAAGATTTTAAGCATGACTTTGCTGGGATGGCAGATTAGGCTGATTGTGCGGTAATTTTTGCACATTTGCAGGTTACCCTTCTTTGGCAGTGTAATTATAAGGGATTTTGTCCACTGGGTTGGCCATTCTCCACTGCGCCAGATTTTGTTGCAAATGATGAGAAGGGCATCAATCATGGCCTCTCCTCCAGCCTGAACAAGCTCGGATGGTATGTTGTCCACGCCTGGAGATTTTCCTTTCTTAAGGGATTTCACAGCTGCTTCTACTTCTGCTCGGAGGATTGGTGGGTCGTCATGATTGGTCGACTGCGGTCCGTTTAGCACTGCAGTATCACCCTGTGTGTTGTAATTATACAGGTCAGAGCAATACTCTGTCCAACGTGTGAGGATTTCTTGTTCTTCTGTGAGGCATTCTCCTGACTTATCTTGGATTGTGCTTACTCTCCCTTGTTTTGTGGTTGTGAGGTCTTTCACCAGCTGGTAAGCCTGTTTTGTGTTGTTTCTTTCCAAGTGTGCATCGATGTTTCCGCACTGATCTTCTATCCATTTTTCCTTGGCTTTCCTCATGGCACCCCTTATCTTCTTGCTTACTTCTCTATATTTTTCTTTTCCTTCCTGTGAGTTGTTTCTTTCTGGCTTCAAGCTCCTCCTTTCATCGCACAAGTCCAGGATGTCATTTGTGACCCACGGTTTCTTCTTTGGGCGATGTTTGCCTATAATTTCTGTGGCTGTTTCTGTGAGGGCCATGGAGAAGGTGTCAGTGAGTTGCTCAACATTTTCTTCGTCTCCCAAGATGGTCAGTGGAGCGAATTTTCCGCCTATCATTGCCTCAAAAGCTTCTTGAATGTTCGCATCCTTCAATTTCTCCAGGTCGAATCGCAATCTTGTTCCTGCTTGTTTGGCAACCTTTTTAAGGTGTACTCGGAATGTCATCATTACAAGCTCGTGATCGCTTCCAACGTCAGCCCCTGGAAAGCTTCTGGTTCTGGCGATGTTAATGCAGGACCGGAAGCGTTTTTTCACCATGATGTAGTCAATCTGGTTGTGTGACATTCTCCATTTGGGCTGTGCCAGGTCCATCTTCTTGATGTCTTGTGAGGACCGAAGGTGTTAGCCAGCAATAAGTTGTTGTAGCTGGCAAATTCCAAGAGTCGAAGGCCTCTGTCGTTGGTCTCTGTATTGCAGTATTCTCCGGATGTGCCATGCCAGTCCTTCACCGAGTCTTTGCCTACTTTGGCGTTCCAGTCGCCTTGCACTATCAAGATGTCCTTTTTTGGTGTTTTGTCAATGCCATCTTGCAATTGCTCGTAGAAGTCTTCAATTGCGTTGTCTTCATAGTCTAAAGTTGGAGCATATGCCTGTACAATGGTGATGTTGAATGGTGATGCTCTGAGCCGTATGATGATGATTCGGCTGGATATCGGGCGACATCCCATGACTGCGTTCACGATGTTCTTGTGTACAAGAAATCCGACTCCATGCAGATGTTTATCTTCTCTACCACTGTAGTATATCTTGTGGCCTTCTTCTGTAGTGGTTTCCCCAAAGTTCTTCCATCTGACCTCACAGAGGCCTATGACGTGCCAGGTGTATCTCGCCATTTCATGGGTTAACTCTTCTACTTTTCCTTCAGTGTTTAGTGTTCTTACATTCCACGTCCCCACTGTTAGGTTGTCTCTTCCTCTGATGTTGTCTCTCTCCTTCGGTTTATCAGTAGTGTACTTTTCACCTCTGCCCTGATGTACAACAGTAGGCGCGGTCCTTGGTAACCCGCGTGACGACCGATGAGGTATGGTATGGACAGTTGTCGTCATTCATGTGGTGTGTCTAGGGCTATTAAAACTTGGCGGAGCCCATCCCTCTCCAAGTTTAGACCACAGCCAATCTCCACCCACACGGCGGCTCGCCTTGGTCTCGGACATGAGGCCGTTGAACACATCATGGTGCACATCCGCCCAGGCCGGTGGCTTCATCAGGGAAGTCGTTCGCCCAGTGATGCCATGTCAACATCACCCCCTCACATGGTTTGGCACGCCAGCTGAGGCGAGGTCCCGGGGTGTGGCGCTTGGATGCCCACAAGGCAGTGGGGCTATTTACCCATAGCTGGGGGCTGAAACCGCCTTCCTAGCCGTTGGACCTAGTTGGTCTCATCCGCCCAGTCAGGTGGGGGGCGCTTTGGTACCAGGTGATCCTTGTTAGCGGGGGGCATCATGCTGGGCATGCAACTGCATGCCTGGCTGGCTCGTCCTGGGACTCCCTGGGACCTGGCGCCTACCTCTACTGGTAAAATGTAGCCCAGTACTACCTGTCGCATAGACTGGCTCCGGCAGACTGGGCGGATATCATACGAGACAATCCAAATATACAGATAGGTGTGTATGTGCACACACACACACACACACACACAAACTATTTATTTTTTTCATTTTTTTTCCATTTTTATTCATGTATTCATTTACCCATTCATTTATTTATTTATACATTTATTATTATGTGTTCATGTTTATGCGCGTTTTTCTAATTTCTGATTTATTTGCTTATTTTATTTTCTTCACCTGTATGGTTTTTCTGTCTGATTTATTGTAGTTTTATATTGTTTATTAATTGTTTGTGCTCATTTTTGTATCTTCTCTCTGAATTTTAATTAATTAATTCACTTGTTTATGAGTGTGCATTTGTATGTTTCTTTCCGTTTTTCAAAGTCTTGTACGTCTATTTGTTTTTCTTTTTTTGTTTTCCAGGACATTTCTGCGGTTGTTCTTTCAGTTAAGATTTGATTTGTTTCTAGACACTATTTGACTACAATCTATTTTATCTCATCTACATATTTAGTTACTTACATAAGTTGTTAGTCAGTTAGGTAGGTAGAAAGAAACTCTAGGGAGAGCTAGACAACAGAAGGTCTTCAGAGAAGTAACCCCCTTTAGACAAGTGTTTCGGCCCTGAATTCCTTACACTCTCGGGGGGCCGGGCCACATCCAGGTCATGACTCCTGGATGCCCTTCTGCTGTTGTCTATATATATATTTTTTTTTTTCCCACGCCGGGGAGCGAACCTGGGCGATTCTGCGCTTCAGAACTGCGGTACGCGGTTTTACCAATGTGCTAACGGAGCACACATCATCTGTAGGGAATTTAATCCTTATGAAGTTCACTTTTGGTTCCTCCTTGCCCATATCCAGCTTGAGCTCCTTTCTGCTGCCTCTGCCATCGCTTTAAGGGCTCTAGTCCTCTTCTTCCCAGAAATGGCGAGTTGTTTCATGAGATCATAAGCGAAGGTGCCCACAAACCCTCTTGCCCCGACCTCTATGGCGAAGATTTTGACCCGCAGACCCGCTTTCTTCAGGGTGCTGGCAAGACCGGCGTATTTTTCGGTCTTGTAGATATGTGCTTCTTCCATTCTGCTTTCGTATGGCACAGTGAGTTCTATCAGAATCACTTGTTTCGAGGAGTCAGAGTGGAGAGCGATGTCTGGTCTCATGCCTGTCTTGCTGATGACATCTGGGTAATTTCTCCACTCTGGGAGGTCTGCTGTACACTCCCAGTCGACTGCTCCATCCAGAAGACCCTTTGGCAATGTGCTGGTTGTCATAGCACTTTCGGGCCAGACCTGTTTCCCTCCTGCTTTGTAGAACGTTGTCATAGCAATTGATGCGTTTGGGGTCATGGTTTTTTCGCTAACCACGTCTGTGATCACTTTCAGAACTTGGTTGTGCCTCCATGTATACCTTCCTTGGGCTAGCGCTACTTTGCAAGAGCTTAGGACATGTTCCACTGTTTGTTTCTTCTGACAGAGCGGACATGCTGGGTCGTCTGCTTTCCCCCATTTAACTAAGTTTGCATTCGAGGGGAGCAGGTCATATACAGATCTGAGGAGGAAGCTTATCCTTAGAGGAGCCATGTGCCACATATCGTTCCAGCTGAGACTTCTTTGGAGTGCACTGTCCCATGTTGTCCATTGCCCCTGTTGACCTTGCTGGACTGCCTTCTGCACTCTTTTGACATCTTCTTCTTCCTTCAACTCCTGTATGATCATGTCTCTTTTTTCCTTCCCTTTGGCTTTGGACCACCACTGCATTTTTGTTGCTCCCAGTCCCTGTCTGTTGGTTTGCGTGTGTCCAATTATTTCTTTGATGCTGAGGTTTCTCTTGGCATTGTTTACAGCCTCTTGGACTTTCCACTTTCTGCCAGTTCTCAGCTTTGGATGAACTGATCTCACGATATTGTCTTCCGATTCCTCCAGCATGCTCAATAGTCTTGCTTTTCCAACTTTGTATTCCTCCACTATGGATTTGAGAGGTAGCTTCAGCATTGCTTGACGACAGTAGAATGCAACATCAGTGAGACCAGGTGGGACACCGAGCCATTTTCTTGTGTATTTGTTGATTTTGGCTTCCATTGCTTCGACTGTGCTGGTGCAAATGTCATAGATTAGCAGTGGCCACAGCAGCTTTGGTATCAGCATGAACTGTAGACACCAGACTTTGTATTTGCCTGGCAGTCCGCAGTTATCTATTTTCTTCAGGCCTTCTTCTGCTGTTTGCTTGGTTTCACATCCCCTTTGTGTGTCTTTCAGGGAGTCATCATACCATCTTCCGAGACTTTTTACTGGCTCTTCTGTGACAGTGGGGATGGCTTGGTTGGCTACCATGAATTTGACTGAATCTGCCACTTTTCCTTTTCGCAGTGAGAGACTTCGGGATTTCTTAGGTTTGAACCTCATTCTTGAAGAGGCCACCAGCTCATCCAGCTGCTTTAAGATTTGGTGTGTCTCTTCCTCATCCGTGGACAAGACTGTTGTGTCATCCATGAAAGCTTTCAGAGGAGGCATCTGGTATCCATCTCCCAGATTCACTGGACCTGAACTCTTCATTGCAGCTTTCAAGATGACTTCCATTGCCAACACGAACAGTATGGGAGAGATTTCACAGCCCATTGCAATGCCCACCTCTAGGTCTATCCAGTCCGTGGTGTATTCTTTGGTAGAGAACCGCATTGAGAACCCTTGGAAATACTTCCTCAGCATTGTTCGGATGTTTTCTGGGATGTGATACATTTCAAGAGTCAGCTGGATCATATCGTGTGGAACTGATCCATATGCATTCGCCAGATCAAGCCAATTAGTTCTTTGTAAAATGGTCGATGTAGTCGTTCTTATGCCAGAATGGGCAAACAAAAACAAACAAACTGTCAAACTAACAAAAAAAACACACACACACACAAACAAAAAGTCAACAATAAACCTTTAACCCTTTGACTCTTGCACCCTATCCACCAGCTGCAAAAAAAACATATCCCTTAGACTCCATAATCCTATCTACCAGCTTCCTGCAGGGAGCTGATGGATAGGGTGAGGGACTCAAAGGATTACATTTTTACTTTGCTAGCATAGTTGACGATGCAGGATGCTGGTAGACAGGGTGCGGGAGTCAAAGGGTTAAACAAACTAACAGCAAACAACACATCCACAAAAACTACAACAATAACAAAACATAGAAAAGAACAACAAAACTCATACACAAAAACCAAAACAACAAAACCATATAACCCTCCTTCTCCATCCTCATAATAAAACCACAACAACAAAACAACAAGACAAGACAAGTAAAGGACATAAACAGCCTGTCGTCTGTACCCGTCACGCAGACGATCGAAGCGCCTTTGGCACGTGCCACTTGTGACGCCATCAGTCCAATGGGACCCGCCCCATGCACGATGACGTTATCCCCCAGGCTGACGCCAGCACGGTTGGCGGCATTGACGCAGACACTCAGTGGCTCCATTAAGGCCGCTTCCTCGAAACTTAGCGAGTCAGGAATTCTGATGATGGTGAGACGATGAAAATTAATAAAATTAATGAACAAATAAATAAACTAACTAACTAACTAACTGACTGACCGATGACCGACTGACTGACTAACCAACTAACTTACTGACTGACCGACTGACCGACTGACTGACTGACTAACTAAGTAAACAAACAAACAAACAAAC
>JAPXFY010000016.1:6623041-6628041 GCA_030674185.1 Monoplex corrugatus | reverse complement strand
CTGAACTCGTGACCTATGACAATGGGTGACGTCACGATGAAGTCACCGACTTTGCCTTCGTCATGGATGTGTACGTCAGTCATACACAGGCCCCCCTTACGGACTGAGATCTGGCTTCTGGTAAGGGAGAAAGTAGGAACAGATAGAGAAAAGAAAAGAAAAGGAAAAACAAAAAAACAAAAAAAGAAAAAAAAACAATAACCAACAAAGAAAACAAAAACAACAAAAAATGGTCAAGCCATCTTTAAAACTCCCTTTTCACGCCTGTCTGGTGTATTTCTTGCAATATTCATCTGACTGGATAAACCTTGGACTCCCGCATCCTGTCCACCAGCATCCCGCATTGTCAGCCATACTAACAAAGCAAAAAGTCAACCCTTTGACTCCCTCACCCTATTTACCAGCTTCCTGCATTAAGCTGGTGGATAGGGTGCGGGAGTCAAAGGGTTCATCATCATCATCATCATCATCATTAGTCCCGTAGTCTGGTTGACCGTTGGGGCACCACTGAAGATTTTGCAACCAACTTCCTCCACTCCTCACGGTCCTCAGCTTTCCGCAGAACGATATTCCATTCAAGGCCAGTCCACTCTCTGATATTGTCTTCCCATCTTTTTCTCTGTCTGTCTCTTCGTCTCCCTCCCTGTACTGTTCCCTGCAAGACGGTCTTGGCCAGTCCAGATGATCGTGTGCAAAGGGTTCAGTTTTTGCAATTGATAGATAGGGTGCAGGAGTCTAAGGGTTAACGTTGGACTTCTATTCAGAAGATCTTGGTGCGACCCTGCCTGGGTACGTCCGTCTGGTGGGTACCGGGTGGAGATTTTTCCCATCTCCCAGATCAACATGTGAGCAGACCTGCCAGTGCGTAAACCCATTTTGCGTGTATGTGCATGTAGAACATCAACATTTATTTCATGTGCATGTTAAAGATCCTGTAAGTCATGTCAGTGTCCGGTGCTTGCACACACACACACATACACACACAACACACAACGCACCACGCACACGCACGCAACCACCATACACATACACACACACATACACACACACTACGCACGCACGCACGCGCACGCGCAAACCACACGCACACCACACACACACACACATACACACACACGCACCACACACCACACACACACACAACACCATACACACACACATACACACACACATACAACAACCACACTCACACATACACACACACACTCACACTGCACACAACACTACACACACACACACCACACAAACACACACACCACACATACACACACACATAAACAAACTAACACACGCATACACACACACACACCTACACATACACACACACACATACACACACACACATACACACACACACACACACACACACAACACATACATACACACACAACCACACATACACACACACACAACACACACACACATCACACACACTACACAACACATACACACACTATACACACACACACACACAAACAAACTAACACACACACAACACACACACACACATACAACACACACAACACAACACATACAAACCAGCTTGCATGCCCACCGGAGATGAAGTCTGCAGACTGTGCAGAAATACCGCCCGCACAGTGTGATCAGAAACAACGTACATACAACCATCAGACAAACAAGAAGTCAGAACGCTAGAAATGAAATGAAATATTTGTCTTGAAAATCATTTGATCTCAGTGAAAGTTCAGCGATAAGTTTCACAATAGCTTCAAATATACCACTCGATATCATATCATTATATGACTAGCTGAGATAATTATGAGAATATAATTCTTTCCATCCGCCCTGATGCAGTGATTCTGATAACATAATTCTTACCATGTACCCTGTGCAGTGGTTAGCGTAATAGGCTGAGACCGGGAGGTTGTGGGTTGAATCCCAACAGTTATCTTAACAGTCTATCTGGGATTTTGGGCCCCAGCTATGTCCTGCCTACAGTTGGGTGTGCCATGGACTTGTTGGCAAGACTTAGGACCACACAGTCGAGATTCATCCACTTCACCCATGTGTCACTATGGTGTTGCTCCAGCTTCCTTTCCGACACTGCAAGTGACTGCATCTCTAGGGCCTGGTTACCGCCGGGATATACGATGAAAGAAATGGTAGAGTACACAGCCCTGATGTCAAATCTCAATCCGAAATGGACTTTCATAGCATCATCCCCATTCTCATCATCACAGCATTGTGAAACAGTGTCCCAGATTCTGTGGCCCTTCATGTCCTGCTGTCATGGTGACCTACCTCTGTTTCGATGGATGTGGAGAGTTGAAATCAGCGGTGTGTGTTTGGGTTGCGTGGGTGGGTGGACGGGTGGTTGTGGCACAGGTGTGGTGCAGAATATGGGTTAGCAAAGACTAAAGCAATTTAAAGCAATGAAAAACACCACACACACACACACACACACACACACACACACACACACACACACACACACACACACACACAACACCACCAACACACACACCACACACACACCACACACACACCACGCACCACACAACACACACACACACCACGCACGCACGCACACACACACACACACACACACACACACAACAAACACACACACATTCTCGCCGCACACACACACACATGCATCACACACATACACACACATTCACGCACACACTCCACCCAGCCTCACCCCCAAAATCATGACATACAACTGGTTACCGGGCAGCCAAGACAAACATGCATGACACCATAGAAAATTCCGCTCATAGTTGTCGGTCATTGATTTTTAATGGTGTGAGTGTGTGTATGCTTGTGCCTGTGTGATGGTGCTGTGTGTGTTGTGGTGCTGCTTGCGTGAATGGTGTGTGGTGCGGTGTGTGTGTGTATGTTAGTGGTTGTGTGTGTGATGTGTGTGTGTGTGTGTGGTGTGGTGTGTTGTGTTGTGTGTGTGTGTGTGTGTGTGTGTGTGTGTGTGTGTTGTGTGTGTTTGTTATGTTGTGTGTGTGTGTGTTTGTGTGTGTGTGTGGTGTGTGTGTTTGTTGTGTTGTGTGTGTGTGTGTGCGTGGTGTGTGTGCATGTGTGTGTGCGTGTGTGTGTGTGTGTATGTGTGCTGGTGTGTATGTGTGGGTGGCGTGTGTGCGTGCGTGTTGTGTGTGTGTGCGGGCGGTGTGTGTGTGTGGTACGTGCTGTGTGTTGTGTGTGTATGCGCGTGTGTCAAGCGTGTGTGCGTGGTGCGTGTGTGCGTGTGTGCATGTGTGTGTGCACGTCCGTGTGTGTGCGTGCATGTGTGTGTGTGTGCGTGCGTGTGTGTGTGTGTGTGTGTGGTGTGTGTGTGTGTGTGTGTGTAATCATGTGAATCCGAGTGTCTGAGTGCATGTTAGTGCGCACCCACACGCATGTATCTTAAACAGTACATGGGTGTGGATGTGGAGTTTGAAGACAGGTCACTAAACACCTACATTACCCTTTGATCCCTCACCCTGTCCACCAGCTTCATACAGGAAGGATAGGGATAGGGTGGATAGGGTGAGGAAGCCAAAGGGTTAAGGTTTTGCTTTGCTAGCATGGTTGACAATGCAGGATGCTGGTGGACAGGGTGCAGGATTAGGAGTTAAAGGGTTAAGTTTTTGCTTTGCTAGCATGGTTGACAATGCAGGATGCTGGTGGACAGGGTGCAGGATCTAGGAGTTAAAGGGTTAAGTTTTTGCTTTGCTAGCATGGTTGACAATGCAGGATGCTGGTGGACAGTGTGCAGGATCTAGGAGTTAAAGGGTTAAGTTTTTGCTTTGCTAGCATGGTTGACAATGCAGGATGCTGGTGGACAGGTGCAGGATCTAGGAGTTAAAGAGTTAAGTTTTTGCTTTGCTAGCATGGTTGACAGTGCAGGATGCTGGTGGACAGGGTGCAGGATCTAGGAGTTAAAGAGTTAAGTTTTTGCTTTGCTAGCATGGTAGACAGTGCAGGATGCTGGTGGACAGGGTGCAGGATCTACAGGAGTTAAAGGGTTAATTTTTTGCTTTGCTAGCATGGTTGACAATGCAGGATGCTGGTGGACAGTGTGCAGGATCTAGGAGTTAAAGGGTTAAGTTTTTGCTTTGCTAGCATGGTAGACAATGCAGGATGCTGGTGGACAGGGTGCAGGAGTCAAAGAGTTAATTGTTTGCTTTGCTAGCATGGTTGACAATGCAGGATGCTGGTGGACAGGGTGCAGGATCTAGGAGTTAAAGAGTTAAGTTTTTGCTTTGCTAGCATGGTGACAGTGCAGGATGCTGGTGGACAGGGTGCAGGATCTAGGAGTTAAAGAGTTAAGTTTTTGCTTTGCTAGCATGGTTGACAGTGCAGGATGCTGGTGGACAGGGTGCAGGATCTAGAGTTAAAGGGTTAATTTTTTGCTTTGCTAGCATGGTTGACAATGCAGGATGCTGGTGGACAGTGTGCAGGATCTAGGAGTTAAAGGGTTAAGTGTTTGCTTTGCTAGCATGGTAGACAATGCAGGATGCTGGTGTACAGGGTGCAGGAGTCAAAGGGTTAAGTTTTTGCTTTGCTAGCATGATAGACAATGCAGGATGCTGGTGGACAGAGTGCGGGGAATCAAAGGGTTAAAGATCCCGTGAGCACCGTCACCGTTCTGTGGCTTACGGTAACATGAAACACTCCCAGCACTGCACACTCCCCTATTACGCAGGGCCATGAGTGCTTACATGACAGGGTAACCCAGCACAGACGCAGCATGCAGACTATGCATCAACATAACGCCTGCACAGTGTTAGCCACACCAGAACAATGCACGTACACATCCGAGACAACAGAACAGAAGGCCAAAGAAAGACAACTAAGTCAACAAGATATCTGTATTCATATTGCTTACAGCCCAGCCGACTACTACAACCATTTCAGGGCTATTATCACGTTAAAAATGACACACAAGATTAAAGAGAAAAAAAAAAAAAAAAAAAAAAATAGGACAACAATGAAAACCAAACTCACCGTTAAACAAGATAAAAAATCAACTGAAAATAAGGACA
>JAPXFY010000016.1:6603041-6608041 GCA_030674185.1 Monoplex corrugatus | reverse complement strand
GTAACAACCATGCCTGAAAGATAAAGACACCAGTACAACCATGCCTGAAAGATAAAGACACCAGTACAACCATGCCTGAAAGATAAAGACACCGTACAACATGCCTGAAAGATAAAGACACACTGTACAACCATGCCTGAAAGATAAAGACACCTGTACAACCATGCCTGAAAGATAAAGAACCATGTACAACCATGCCTGAAAGATAAAGACACCAGTACAACCATGCCTGAAAGATAAAGACATCAGTACAACCATGCCTGAAAGATAAAGACACTGTACAACCATGCCTGAAAGATAAAGACACCAGTACAACCATGCCTGAAAGATAAGACACCTGTACAACCATGCCTGAAAGATAAAGACACCAGTACAACCATGCCTGAAAGATAAAGACACCTGTACAACCATGCCTGAAAGATAAAAGACACCTGTAAACAACCACTGCCTGAAAGATAAAGACACACGTACAACCATGCCTGAAAGATAAAGACACCAGTACAACCATGCCTGAAAGATAAAGACACCAGTACAACATGCCTGAAAGATAAAGACACCAGTACAACCATGCCTGAAAGATAAAGACACCAGTACAACCATGCCTGAAAGATAAAGACCCCAGTACAACATGCCTGAAAGATAAAGACACCTGTACAAACCATGCCTGAAAGATAAAGACACCTGTACAACCTGCCTGAAAGATAAAGACACCGTAACAACCCATGCCTGAAAGATAAAGACACCTGTACAACCATGCCTGAAAGATAAAGACACCTGTACAACCATGCCTGAAAGATAAAGACACCAGTACAACCATGCCTGAAAGATAAAGACACCAGTACAACCATGCCTGAAAGATAAAGACACCAGTACAACCATGCCTGAAAGATAAAGACACCTGTACAACCAGTGCCTGAAAGATAAAGACACCAGTACAACCATGCCTGAAAGATAAAGACACCGTACAACCCATGCCTGAAAGATAAAGACACCTGTACAACCATGCCTGAAAGATAAAGACACCTAGTACAACCATGCCTGAAAGATAAAGACACCGTACAACATGCCTGAAAGATAAAACGACATCATACCTGTACAACAGTGCCTGAAAGATAAAGACACCTGTACAACCATGCCTGAAAGATAAAGACACCTGTACAACCATGCCTGAAAGATAAAGACACCAGTACAACCATGCCTGAAAGATAAAGACACCAGTTACAACCATGCCTGAAAGATAAAGACACAACTGCTAAGAAAAGACCGTACCTGCCTGAAATAAGCACCTGACTGCTGAAGATAAGACAAACGCTGAATAAGACCTACACAGCGAATAAGACCTCACCATGCTGAAAAGACGTACACCTGCTGAATAACCGTAACATGCGAATAAAGACACGTACACACTGAAAGTAAAGACACGTCAACATGCTGAAATAAAAACGTAACATGCTGAAAGAAAGCACGTACAACATGCCAAAGATAAGACCTGTACAACATGCTGAGATAGACACGTAACAGCTGAAGTAAGACTCACATGCTGAAGAAAAGACACTAACATGCTAGATAAGACACTGCATGCTGAGATAAACGTACACATGCTGAAGATAGACATAACTGCTGAAAAAGACACCTACAACATGCAATAAAGACCTACACATGCTGAAATAAAGCTACAACTGCCTGAAGATAAAGACACTTAACTGCTAATAAAATGTACACCTGCCTAAGTAACACGTACAACATGCTGAAGAAACACCTACACATGCTGAAGATAAAGACACGTAAACCGAAAGTAAGCGTACAACTGCTGAGATAAAGACTACACATGCTAATAGACTACAACGCTAAATAAAGACACTTCACATGCCTGAAAAGACAACCAGTACAACAGCTGACAAAACACTAGAAACCATCTGAAAGTAAACACCTAAGTAAACAGCCTGAAATAAAACCATAACAATAAGCCCTGAAACATACCTGAACAAAAGCCAGACAACTAAGCAAGACAAAGCTGAAGTAAAACCATGCAAATGCACGAAACAGCTAAAATAAAACAGCCTGAAATAAGCTGACACTTAAAACCATGCCTGAAAGATAAAGAACCAGTACAACCATGCCTGAAAGATAAAGACACTGTACAACCATGCCTGAAGATAAAGACACCTGTACAACCATGCCTGAAAGATAAAGAACCATACAACATGCCTGAAAGATAAAGACACTGTACAACCAGCCTGAAAGATAAAGACACCGTACAACCATGCCTGAAAGTAAAGCAAAACTAGTACAACAATGCCTGAAAGATAAAGACACCTGTACAACATGCTGAAAGATAAAGACACCAGTACAACATGCCTGAAAGATAAAGAACCGTACAACCATGCCTGAAAGATAAAGACACCAGTAACCATGCCTGAAAGATAAAGACACTGTACAACCATGCCTGAAAGATAAAGACACCTGTAAACCATGCTAAGATAAAAGACACACAACCATGCTAGAAAATAAAGACACCATGAAACAGTAAAACACCTAAACAGCCTGAAAGTAAAGACACCGTACAACCATGCTGAAAGATAAAGACACCAGTACAACCATGCCTGAAAGATAAAGACACCTGTACAACCATGCCTGAAATAAAGACCGTACACCTGCCTAAGAAAAGATAAGTACAACCTGCAAGTGAAAGATAAACACCTGTAACAGACCAAAATCAAGAATAACACATGACAATAAAGACACTGTACAACATGCCTGAAAGTAAAACACCTGTACAACCATGCCTGAAGATAAAGACACCTGTACAACCATGCCTGAAGATAAAGACACGTACAACAGTGCCTAGAAAGAATAAAGACCTGAAACCTCAGCCTGAAAGATAAGACACCATACAACATGCGAAATAAAGACACCAAAACCATGCTGAAAGATAAAGACACCTGTACAACATGCCTGAAAGATAAAGAAATTACAACCATGCCTGAAAGATAAAGAACCAGTCAACATCGAAAGATAAAGACCCGTACAACCATGCCTGAAAGATAAGAACCAGTACAACCATGCCTGAAAGATAAAGACACAGTACAACCATGCCTGATAAAGAACTTACAACATGCCTAAAGAAATAACACCTGTAAAATAAAGATTAAAACAGTACAAACAAAGATCTAAAGTAGAACGTACAACATCTGAAAAAAGCACGATAAACATGCTGAAAGATACAGAACCTGTAAAATGCCTGAAAGAAAAGACACCAGTACAACCATGCCTGAAAGTAAAGACACCAGTAAACATGCCTGAAAGATAAAGACACCGTACAACCATGCCTAAAGATAAAACAACCTGAATAGACACCGTCAACAGTGCCTGAAAGAAAAAACCAGTACAACCACCTGAAAGATAAAGACACCGTACAACAGTGCCTGAAAGATAAAGACACCTTACAACCATGCCTGAAAGATAAAGACACCAGTACAAACCATGCTGAAAATAAAGACACCTACAACCATGCCTGAAAGATAAAGACAAACACATGTCTGAAAGATAAAGACCCTGTACAACCATGCCTGAAAGATAAAGACCAAGTACAACCATCCCTGAAAGATAAAGACACCAGTACAACAATCCTGAAAGATAAAGACACCATACAACCATCCAAAGATAAAGACACCTGTACAACCATGCCTGAAAGATAAAGACACCAGTACAACATGCCTGAAAGATAAAGACACATACAACATGCCTGAAAGATAAAACACCCTGACAACATGCCGAAATAAACACCTAGTACAAACCAGTGCCATGAAAGATAAAGAACTGTACAACCAGCCTGAAAGATAAAGACAACATCCTGAAAAGCTAAAATAAAACCACCTAAAAAAGTACCTAACAACCTGAAAGAAAAAAACCCTGTACAACCATGCCTGAAAGATAAAGACACCAGTAAACCATGCCTGAAAGATAAAAACTGTAAAACATGCCTGAAAAGATAAACACCTGTAAAAATGCCTGAAAGATAAAGACACTGTACAACCATGCCTGAAAGATAAAGTCCCCTGTAAAATGCCTGAAACGATAAAGCCAAATAAAAACAACATGCCTGAAAGATAAAGACACCTGTACAACCATGCCTGAAAGATAAAGACACCTGTACAACCATACCTGAAAGATAAAGATACCTGTACAACCATGCCTGAAAGATAAAGATACCTGTACAACCATGCCTGAAAGATAAAGACACCAGTACAACCATGCCTGAAAGATAAAGACACCTGTACAACTATGCCTGAAAGATAAAGACACCTGTACAACTATGCCTGAAAGATAAAGATACCTGTACAACCATGCCTGAAAGATAAAGATACCTGTACAACCATGCCTGAAAGATAAAGACACCAGTACAACCATGCCTGAAATATAAAGACACCAGTACAACAGTGCCTGAAAGATAAAGACACCTGTACAACCATCCTGAAAGATAAAGACACCTGTACAACTATGCCTGAAAGATAAAGACACCAGTACAACCATGCCTGAAAGATAAAGACACCAGTACAACATGCCTGAAAGATAAAGACACCAGTACAACCATGCCTGAAAATAAAGACACCTGTACAACCATGCCTGAAAGATAAAGACACCTGTACAACCATGCCTGAAAGATAAAGACACTTACAACCATGCCTGAAAGATAAAGACACCTGTACAACCATGCCTGAAAGATAAAGACACCTGTACAACCATGCCTGAAATATAAAGACACCTGTACAACCATGCCTGAAATATAAAGACACCTGTACAACCATGCCTGAAAATAAAGACACCTGTACAACCATGCCTGAAAATAAAGACACCTGTACAACCATGCCTGTAATATCTGACAGGGCATTCTATCAACACATTCAATGACGCATTTCTAAAATGGATAAGACTCGACTGTGTGGTCCCTGTCTTCCCAACGAGTGCATAGAACTCTCAACTCAGGGCATGAACTGGTC
>JAPXFY010000016.1:6593041-6598041 GCA_030674185.1 Monoplex corrugatus | reverse complement strand
TTTTTGTGATGCTGGTCCATTCACCTGTATGTGTCCGATTAAGTCTTACATACTTTCTCTTAGGATTGATAATTGGGTATATGTATTAAGTGCATTTTTTGCTCTATGTAAATGAGATATGCGGAAGCAATTTAAGGTAATTTAGGCCAGTTTTATTTACGTTTTATTGTCCTTAGTTATGTTTAAATTTGTATTCACGTTTGCTTTTTAAATCCCCTGTGTGATAAGTTGGACGGAGCGGTCAACGCCAGGGGCATCTCCTTAGATTATATGCGCGAATGCACTGATATGTGTACTCATCTTTTCTTTTCTTTTTTTTTTTTTTTCCTGTTGAAATGTTGTGTATGTTTTCAAACGGTAATAGCGCTGATATGGCTCTTCGCAGTCAGCTGGGCTTTAAACAAAAATAACGATAACAACAGCCTACTTATATACATGTACATACATACCTACTTACACGTAGGCTTACACATGCATACATACATACACCATACATAACACGCACACACACATAGATACATACATACATACACACATATAGATACATACTCATACTACCGTAAAATGCAACGAGCATGCTTTTCCGAGGACTGTTAGCGCACTATAAACGAAATCATAAATATAGGAACAGAGACACACACACACGTACACACAGATACAAGCACACGAATTCGCTCCCTTTGTAGATTGGCCTGCGAGGAGAACTATCAACAGTGAGTGAATCAAACCGTGGTTTTCAAACGGGACATTTGCTCCACCATGCCTGCCCAGGGACTCCCGCTTTATCTGAAAAAGTCTACTGAGTGCATTAGGCTAGTGACTGAGTGCATTAGGCTAGTGACTGAGTGCATTAGGCTAGTGCAAGCCATGTGTGTGTTTTCCTTCAATTCTATAGGCAGAGGTGAGCAAACTGTGATCGTACTACGTATGACTTCAGGTATGGGGGCCAGTCTACAACTTTACAAGTACAGCACGGTCACACTCACTAAGAGACACAATCGTGACAATCGTCACAATGCAGTTGGCCGAAGGAAATGTGACTAATGTCCGCTACAAGATAACGGAGACAGAGAGGTGGGGGCACAGGAACAACACAAACACTTCAAGGTAAGTGACGATTCTGTTTCACCGTCTGGCCTGTTTCTTCCAAACCCACCCGCTGTATTTTTTATCAAAAAGACGCTGACCTAATTTCTCAATTTGTCAAACGGACTTTTTCGAACTGGAACGTGAGAGTGACAGCCACGTAGGCCTACTCCATATACACTACGCACAAAAAGTTAAGGATCACTTGCACAAAAATTCATAACTTTCAAAATAAGAAAGCCAATGCGTTGAAGTTTGGCAAACATTTAATTCCATGCTTTAGTGATAACGATACACAATTGCCTTCAATTTCGAGCAATCGTTTGGTGTGTACATTTGATCAAAGTGGGTACGTATCGAAATTTGATTTCCCAAAGTCATTGAAATCACAAGACAGGGCATTCTGATGCTCCCAAAAGTTCAGTAATGCGTGTAACCGCCATGGCTGTTCTGTCACTCGACGCAGCGAGTCCTCATCGAGTTGACCAGGTTGGTGAAGATCCTCTGTGGAAGTGCCTGCCACTCAGCCTGCAGCATCTGGTAGAGGTGTTGGGCATCCCTGGGAGGGGGGTGGTTGCTCCTCACTTTGCGATCCAGCTCATCCCAGAGGTTCTCAATCGGGTTGAGATCCGGACTGCATGCTGGCCACTCCATTCTGTTGACTCCAGACTGCTGCAGGAAGTCGTTGACCACCCTTGCCCTGTGGGGGCGAGCGTTGTCATCCTGGTAGACAGCCGTCGGTCCCATCTGCTGCAGTGTAGGCACAGCCAGCGGTCGAAGGATCTCATCCCAGTATCGGAGGCCAGTCAGGTTACCCTGTACATGATACAAGGGTATTCTGTGGTGAAGGCTGAAGGCCCCCCAGACCATTACAGAACCTCCACCAAAGGCCACCTTTTCTTGGACAGTGGTGTCAATAAAGCGTTGCCCTGGGCGCCTCCAGACCCTCAGTCGGCTGTCGTTGTGGTTCATGGTGAAGCGTGATTCATCACTGAACAGGACCTGGGACCATTGCTGACGTGTCCACCTCAAGTGACGTCTGCAGAAGGCGCGGCATGCTGCCCTATGGGCTGGAGTTAAGCGTGGCCATACAGCTGGGCGACGAGAACGGAGGTTAAACCCATGAAGGCGGTTCCGTATGGTCTGCTGGCTGATGTTGATGTTAGTAGCCACCCTCAGCTGCCTTCGAATGATGCTGGAAGAGGCTGTTCTTGTCTGCAGGGCTTGTCGTTCAATGAGACGATCTTCACGTGGGTTTGTCTTCTTCGGTCGACCAGATCTGCGTCTTTTATGGACCCTCCCAGTGGCTGTGAAGCGTTGAATCAGTCTGACAATGACTGAGATGGACACCTGAAGTCGCCTGGCCACTTCTCGCTTGGGAACACCATCTTGGAACCATGCAACAGCTCGTCCCCTCTCAAACTCGCTCAATTTTCGTCGTGGAGGCATTGTCAGATCAGGCCTACTACTGGTGGAATGTCTTCTTATAAAGCCAAGCAAGAGACAGCATCTCACACATAAACAGCAGTGCTTGCACGTGCATAATGGTTTTTCCATCTGGCTTGTGCAATGTGTTCAGGCAGAACGGTCCAAAACAAGGTCCTTTTTCGCAAGTTTCCGCTTTTCCGTTTGCGGCCAAGCTCAGTAGTAGAGAATCCCGTGCAATTTTCGCACTAACACAACATCGCCCACTTACAGCTGAACAAGAATTCATAACAATTTGGCTGGACTGAGAAATAAATAACAGTAGCGAACTGAGTTTATTACGTACCTGTTTTCTCATAGTGATCCTTAACTTTTTGTGCGTAGCTTAGTTCGTTCACGGTAGCACGTGGGACATGTCATACTGACTTTACGGTTGGCTCCTGTGTCATTCAGCCCTCCACACCCCCCACCCCCATCCACCTTTCCCTTTTGTATGGTTTGAAAGGCCTTACATTAAATCGTTTGTATTCATATTCGTATGTACACGAACACAGTTGTACTGCTGAAAATCTAAATTTCTCCACCACAACCCCACTTCTTCACACGCACGCACGCACGCATGCACACACACACACACACACACACACACACACACACACACACACACACACACACACACACACACACACACACACACACACGCACGCACACACACAAACACACACACACAAACTTGTTCGGCTGAAATCAAACCACTGTCTGTCTGTGTGTGTCTCTCACTACACATATGGACACACAAACGCACATACATACATGCAAGCACAAACACATACACATACATACATTCAGATACAGATGCAGACAGACATATGCACATATGCGAACACAAACACAAATGCACAACATCACGTGTACAGATACACCCACGTATGCACACAACACATGCCCTCGCACAGACACACAGGCACACGCATGCACATACAGACTGCACACACACACACACACACACACACACACACACACACACACACACACATACACACTCTCTCTCTCTCTCTCTCTCTCTCTCTCTCTCTCTCTCTCTCTCTCTTTCTAAGTTTCTAACTCTCTTGTGGCACAGACACTCACTAATATACAACAATAAATCTGTGTAACGGCACACATACACACATACATACATAAACACACACACACACACACACACACACACACACACACACACACACACACACACACACACACACACACACACACACACACACACACACGCACGCACGCACGCACACACATGTACGCACACAAACTCTCTCGCTTAACACACAAACGCTCTCTCTTTCTCTGTCTGTCTGTCTCTCTCTATCTCACACACACACTCACACACACACACACACACACACACACACACACACACACACACACACACACACACACCTGTATTGCTGAAATCAAACGTCTCTAACGTCACTCCAATGGGAGCCATGACGTCAGCAGGTAGAAAAGTGAGATGAGGATTGTGACGAAGATTCAGGCTGCGCAGTCTGCGCAGTGTACTCAGAGCCTCTGGAAGCTCCGTCAGGCTGCAATCCTCCAATTCCAATGTTTCCAAAACATCCTCCAAACCTGTGGTGATTTTTTTTTAATTTGAAAGAAAGTACATAAATGTAAACAAGAAGCAAAAATAGTAGATATATAAAGGTGATTAGATAAACAAATAAATAGGTCAATGGGTAAATAAATAACTAAACAATAAAATAAACAGGAAATAGAAAAATAAATGAATACAGAAATATACAAATAGATAAGTAAATTATAAATAAATATATAAATAAAAGAAAAAGAAATTGTTTGTCTAAATGAATGAAAGTAAATGAATGATTAAATAATTAAGTAGATAAGTAGATAGAGAGATAGATAAATAAGTCAACAGATGAATGGATAAGTAGATAACGTTATAGAAAAGTTAATACATAAATAAATGAAAAGATATAATAGATAAAGTTAATATGTACAAGGTCATAAATAAATTAATGAATACATAATCAATCAATCAATCAATCAATCAATCAGTCAATCACAATCAGTAGATAATAAGTGCATTTACCATACATGTAAGATCATACAGCAACAAAAATGTGTGTGTGTGTGTGTGTGTGTGTGTGTGTGTGTGTGTGTGTGTGTGTGTGTGTGTGTGTGTGTGTGTGTGTGTGTGTATGAAAAGTGCGATAAAAGTGTGGTGCTATTCCTTGGCTACATGATATTTTCCTGAAGAGAGCAGCCCAAATTTCACACTCACACACACACACACACACACACACACACACACACACACACACACACTCACACACACACTCACACACACTCTCTCTCTCTCTCTCTCTCTCACACACACACACACACACACAACACACACACACACACACACAAAGATGTTATTAAAAAAAAAAAAAGGAACCAAATCAAATTATTCAAAACAAAATAATTATGAAACA
>JAPXFY010000016.1:6505541-6588041 GCA_030674185.1 Monoplex corrugatus | reverse complement strand
GTATGTATGTATGTATCTATGTATGTATCATCCATCTATCTATCTATCTGTCTATCTATCTATCTATGTAGGAAGAGACAGACAGAGATAAAGAAAGAGACAGAGAGACTGATTGGTTTAAAACATACACTACTCTTTCCTATGTGGGGAATGGGAGGGGTGTTAAAGACATTTGAAGTTTTGGATGCAACACATGAGAAAGGGAGAGGGAAAGGAAGAGACAATGGGAGGAGAAGAGAGGGTGGGGGAGCGACAGAAACTGACAGAATGAGGGACAGTGGTGGGAGGAGGAAATTAGATAGAGACAAGGAAGGTGAGAGAGATGGGGGCTGAGAGAGAGAGAGAGAGAGAGAGAGAGAGAGAGAGAGAGAGAGAGAGAGAGTCGATTAAACAACTGGATAAGCAGACAGACACAGACAGGTAAACGCAGGCACCGACAGACAGACATATGTATGTGTGTACCCTTATGCGCACTGACTTAGACACATACACACATTCACATTAAAAAGAAAAATGTGAAGAAACAACAATAACAACATAGACAGAAGCAACACCCCACCACCACCACCACCAGCAACAACAACAATAACAGCAGCAACAACAAGAATTTTTTTTCATAACACACACAAACAGACATATGATCAAACTATGATAGGTAAATGAAAACCTTTTTCCCCTTTATTCCAGATTTGAAATAAATTGTAGTTAGAAACAAACAGATGATATAAACAAACAGCAATTTTCATATGCTCACTTCATTTTTTTATTTTTTTATTTTTATTTTTTTTACAGACCTGCTACAAACTGTTCTTGGGTTCCAAAATTTGGACACATCAAATCCCAGCACAGGTGTTTTACTTGGTGTTTAGGTAAGTGGTCTCTCCCGGATACTGACTGGCTGACTACTGTTGTTCCCAAACATGCTATCATAGATATTCATAGTAAGTCAGATTTGCAACTGGCTGATTAGTGCTGTTTCCTATTATAGTATCACAGATATTCACAGTAATATGGATTGGCAACTGGTATTCCTATGCTGTTCCTAAACACAGTGTCAGGTATTCACAGTAATATGGATTGGCAACTGGTATTCCTATACTGTTCCTAAACACAGTGTCAGGTATTCATTGTAATTGGATTGGCAACTAGTTTTCTGATGTTGTTCCCTAAATGGTATCATAAGTGTTCTTAGTAAGATTGGCAACTAGCTGACTGTAGATGTCTCCACACATGTACCACAGATATTCTTTGTTACACAGACTGGCAGTTGGCTTACCATAGATGTCTCCACACATGTACCACAGATATTCTTTGTTACACAGACTGGCAATTGGCTTACCATAGATGTCTCCACACATGTTCCACAGATATTCTTTGTTACACAGACTGGCAGTTGGCTTACCATAGATGTCTCCACACATGTACCACAGATATTCTTTGTTACACAGACTGGCAATTGGCTTACCATAGATGTTTCCACACATGTACCACAGATATTCTTTGTTACACAGACTGGCAGTTGGCTTACCATAGATGTCTCCACACATGTACCACAGATATTCTTTGTTACACAGACTGGCAATTGGCTTACCATAGATGTCTCCACACATGTACCACAGATATTCTTTGTTACACAGACTGGCAGTTGGCTTACCATAGATGTCTCCACACATGTACCACAGATATTCTTTGTTACACAGACTGGCAGTTGGCTTACCATAGATGTCTCCACACATGTACCACAGATATTCTTTGTTACACAGACTGGCAATTGGCTTACCATAGATGTCTCCACACATGTAATAATAATAATAATAATTACAATATTTATATACCGCAAAATCTTGATAAAATCAAATCTAAGCGCTGAAGCAGACACACACGCAAGCACGCACGCACGCACGCACGCACACACACGCACGCACACACACACACACACACACACACACACACAACACACACACACACACACACACACACACACGCATGGCTATAAATGGGGAGAAAGAATAAAAGCAATAAAAGCAAGAATAAAACCAATGGAAAATTATAGAGAGCATAGCATATACAATTATATATTATAACCATGTGATTCCCTCCGAGCGGAGACAGGCTGCAGAGGGGGGGGGGGGGGGGGGTTGGGTGAGGTTAGGATTTTATGCGGAGGAGAAAAGGTGAGTTTTGAGAGCGGACTTGAAGGAGACAAAAGTAGGTTGCTGACGGACTGAGAGAGGAAGTTTGTTCCAGGAGAGTGGACCAGAAACAGAGAAGGCTCGTGGACCATAGGTATTGAGCTTAGTGCGTGGAAAGCGAAAAGTCAGAGGATCGGAGGCAGAGCGGAGGGTACGTGAGGGAAGATAGATCTCAAGTAGGCTTGACAGGTAATCGGGGGCTGCGTTATTGAGGCTTTTGTAGCACATGGTGTCTAGTTTGTACTGTATGTGCTTTGATACAGGGAGCCAGTGAAGTTGTGCCAGGAGAGGCGATATGTGGTCAGCTTTTTTCTTTTTGAGTACAAGGCGTGCAGCATTGTTTTGAATGCGCTGTAGGATGTGAATGGTGGAGGCAGGAAGACCAGACAGGAGTGAATTGCAATAGTCAATGCGAGACATTATGAAGGAGAGAACGAGTTTTGCAGTTGTTTCGACAGAGAGATACTTCCTGATCAGCCTTATATGATGGAGATGATAGTAGCAGGATCTGGCAGTTTGAGAAACAAAGTTGTTCATGGAGAGGGTAGAGTCAATGCAGACACCAAGGTTTTTAGCTGAATCAGAAATTGGGACTGATGTGTTACATAATGGGAGAGAAAGAGGAGGCAGCTGAGAAAGTTTCTGACGGGTGCCAATGAGGATAGCTTCTGTTTTGTCGTCATTAAGCTGAAGTCTATTGTGTGTCATCCAGTTCTTAATGTCCGAGTAACACTCAGTGGTGCGAGTCAACAGGCGCTGTATATTATCAGGTGAGTCACTGTCTTGAAGTTGGATGTCATCAGCATAGAAGTGGTGTTTTATAGAATGGGAGTTGATGATGGTGGACAGGGGGGAGGTGTAAAGAGTGAAAAGAACAGGGCCAAGGACATATCCTTGTGGAACACCACAGGTCAGGTATGCAGGTTGAGAGTAAGTGCCATTGATGAGAACGGTTTGTTTTCTGTTGGATAGGTATGAAGTGAACCAAGACAGAGCAATGTCAGAGATGCCAAAAGTATGATGAAGTCTAGAAAGGAGAATACCATGATCAATGGTATCAAAGGCTGCAGACAGATCAAGGAGTGTGAGGAGAGAGACTTTGCCAGTATCAGTTGCAAGGAGGAGATTGTTGAGAATGTGTAGTAGGGCAGTTTCAGTGCTATGGCACTGGCGGTAGGCTGACTGGAAAGGATTGAGGAGATTGTTGGCAGACAGGTGAGAGTTCAGCTGGTTGAGGACGACTTTTTCAAGGAGTTTTGACAAGAAAGAGAGATTAGAGATAGGCCGGTAATTTTTCAGTTCATTTGGATCTAAATTGTGTTTCTTGAGGAGAGGGTGAACAATAGCAGACTTGAAAGAATCAGGGACAGTTCCAGTTTGAAGAGAAGTGTTGATGATGTCAGTGATGAATGGGAGGAGAGTAGGGAGACAGTCGGCGTAGAGAGAACCTGGAAGATATTCTTTGTTACACAGACTGGCAATTGGCTTACCATAGATGTTTCCACACATGTATCACAGATATTCTTTGTTACACAGACTGGCAATTGGCTTACCATAGATGTCTCCACACATGTACCACAGATATTCTTTGTTACACAGACTGGCAGTTGGCTTACCATAGATGTCTCCACACATGTACCACAGATATTCTTTGTTACACAGACTGGCAGTTGGCTTACCATAGATGTCTCCACACATGTACCACAGATATTCTTTGTTACACAGACTGGCAATTGGCTTACCATAGATGTCTCCACACATGTATCACAGATGTTCTTTGTTACACAGACTGGCAGTTGGCTTACCATAGATGTCTCCACACATGTACCACAGATATTCTTTGTTACACAGACTGGCAATTGGCTTACCATAGATGTCTCCACACATGTACCACAGATGTTCTTTGTTACACAGACTGGCAGTTGGCTTACCATAGATGTCTCCACACATGTATCACAGACAGTTATTGCAACATGGATTGATAACTGGCCCCCATAAACCACTGACACCAAAAACCCAGTCTGAATTAACTTGGGCACTGCAATTATTGTTTGAAGCCCAGCCGACTGCAGAGAACCATATCAGGGTTATAACCACCTCAAAATGTACACAGGTATTTCACTGGGGAAAACAATAGAAAAGAAAGTGAAGTACACTTAGTTCTTGTCATAGTCCTCTGGCTCTGAAGGAAGATAAGAAAACAGATGGTCTGTTTTTGGTATTTATCGACACAAACCGCTGATAAGACTGTCCCAGTTTCCACTATGGCGGGACACGAAATAAACGTAAGAGCCCCGAGTGTGCCTAGGTTTGAAGATATTTATTTTTTTGACGTTGTGTATGTGTTTGTGTGTTTGTTTGTTTGTTTGTTTGTGTGTGTGTGTGTGTGTGTGTGTGTGTGTGTGTGTGTGTGTGTGTGTGTGTGTGTGCGCGCGTATGTGCGCGCGCGTGTCACTGTCAGAGTGTGTGTGTGTATGTGTGCGTGCGTGCGTGAGTGCGTGCGCGCGCGCGCGTGTGTGTGTGTGTGTGTGTGTGTGTAGTGTATGTGTGTAGTGTGTGTGTGTGTGTGTGTGTGTGTGTGCGTGCGTGCGTGCGTGTGTGTGTAGTGTGTGTGTGTGTGTGTGTGTAGTGTGTGTGTGTGTGTGTGTGTATGTTCGTTCGTTGCTTGATTTAACGTCTTTTCACTATAAGTGATATTAGACGGTGTGTGTATGTGTGTGTGTGTGTGTGTGTGTGTGTGTGTGTGTGTGTGTGTGTGTGTGTGTGTGTGTGTGTGTGTGTGTGTGCTTGTTTGCATTTATAGATTAATATACTTGTTTTCTTTAGTCTCTCTTCATGGTATCTTTTTCGGGTTTTTCTAAGGAGGCTCAACTAACTCACTTAACTCACTGATTCACCCACCAGTTGGTAGACTGGTCGACTAGCAAATTAAGTAAGTAGAAAGTCTCTCACTGACCTCATGACTGACTGGCTTACTGAATTAATAAGTTAAGTAAGCATGCAATTAAGCAAGCAAGTAAGATAGTAAGTGGGTGAGTAAGTAAGTAAGTAAGTATTGATTGACTGGCTGATTTACTTACTAACTAACCCACTGATTGACTGACTGACTGACCAACTAACCAACAAACTGACTGACGACCAACCAGTTGAGGAACTGACTGGCAACTGGCTGACTGAAGTTTACTGGCTGATTGTTATTGTTATTGTTATTATTGTTTAAAGCCCAACCGACTGCGTAGAGCCATACCAGGGCTACAAAACTTCAACAGGAAAAAAAAAAAAGAAAATTAAGTACACATATCAATGCATTCGCGCACATAATCTAAGGACACGCCTCCAGCATTGACCACTCCGTCCAATTTATCACACAGGGGATTTAAAAAAAAAACACTTGAACACAAATTTTAGACATACCTAAGGACAAAAAAACATATACAAAAACGGGCATAAATTACCTAAAATTGCTTCTGCATATCTCACCTCCCTAGAGCCAAAAATACACTTAATACATGTATCCAATTATCAATCCTAAGAAAGAATATGTAAGACTTTATCAAACACATACACTGATACAGGTGAATGGACCAGCAAGTTGAAAATGATCGGAAGAAATGACAGAAAGCAAAGGAAGAAATGACAGAAAGCAAAGGAACAAGGCAGAAACAAAGAGAGCGATAGAAAAGAAGAAATTTCTATCACAGAACTTCCAGAAGGTGGGGATACTATTTATACTGGAAGATCCCCGGCATACCAGAGGGGTTACTGAGTGACTGAAAGGCTGAGTAAGCAAGTGACTGACTGAATGACCATTGATACATATGTAACTCACTGATTAACTAAAGAACTAATTGATTGGCTGGCAGTCGGCTGGGCTTTAAACAACAATAAAAGAAAAGAAAGAAAGAACTGATTGGCTGACTGATCGACTGACTGACCTAACTGATAGGCTGAATGATCGACTGGCTGACTGACCCACCAAATGACGAATTAATTCACTGGTTGACTCATCAACTGATTGACTGACTGATTGACTGACTGACTGTTTAATGTCCCTCCTGATGCAATTTTCCAGTTTTTACAAGAGATCAAGAGATCAATAGATTTCACCTGATATGATTTTACGTCTGAGTTTGGTTTACTTTATTCGCATTTTAGACTTGTAAGGTTAATGATACATACATACATGTATACATACATATATATACATACATACATACGTACATACATACATACATACATACATACATACATACATACATACATACATACATACATACATACATACATACATACATATAGAAGATGCAGAAGTGTGTTCCATGAGCGTGTCATTGTTATCCCCATTCCCACTAGATCTATTACTGCACTGAGATCACAACAACGACGTAAGGCAAGCCATAGAGAAGAAGAAACGTGTAGATCTAGGAGAAACGTCTGCACACGAGAGTAATTACGTACTTCTACATTCCGACATCGTTATCAATTTGTTCAAGCGCTGATTTAAAAATCATCATCCTGGCACTACTCAGTAACTTACGTTTTATCACATTCCAGTCGGTTTATAGGGCTAATTTATTGTTTGGAATTCCAGTCCAACTTATCTCCCGATGCGGTTAACTTTACTATCAGTTTCATAAATTATCAGATCATCATCATGTCACATATCTCTAAACTCAACATGACTCAAACCCTTTGGTCTAAATTTCAACATGGATCAATCATCAAGCCCTTCAAATCCAACAAAATAAGTCAAATTATTTATTTACGTATACATTAACACTGAAACAACCCAAATAATCTATGCAGGTATCCACCTTTCCAGGAAAACATAAATAAACAACAATCTCCTATTTCTTATCTACCATAATGGTTACCAAACTAGATCTAGGGAAAGTTACCTCAGACAGACGTATAAAATCCGCTCTTGGCGCAGAACCAGAGGCCATGGTGTCCCGTAAGCTGACGAAGTCTGTTCCATGAAATCCGCTATCAAATATCCATTCACTGACGACGGACCAGCAAATGGCTGAGCCATGCAATTCTTATTAGCCTATTAGTAGTAGGCTATTACCAACACAAACAAGTGGACACATACTCAAATGTCAGCAGGAAAAAAACACAAAAAACAACAACTATACATGCACTTGAGTTTACGAACAAACATCCATACACTCAAACACAAATACGGACACATTCACGCGCACATGCACATATGTAAACGTATGCGCGAGCGCATACACAATCACGTTCAAACGCGCAAATAAAATTCTGGGACAGATGTCACGACAGAGTTACGTACCCTAGTATTATCAGTCTGGCCATACTCCTTAATTTTAAAAAGGATACACACCCTTGTTTTAAAGTACAGGTTCTGTGGTCTAAGATCAACTCATGACAATGTACTCAAGTATGTTTGTAATTTGTCAACATTAAAAGCAAAACAGAACTAAACAAAAAATCCAGGATGGTTTTGCCATTCTAAAACTCACCTCTTTATACAAAAATTGTTTTTAAAAAATGCAGGTTTTGCACTTCTCAACCGCGATGTGACCTTGAAGAAGCTTTTGTTGAAGTAAAAACTGATCGAGCATCGAGGATATGGTAGACTGTCACAACAGGGAGAACAGATTTTATATATAGTCAGGAGTTCCTCAGAACGTTTTGTTCACATATCTTCCTCAAAATGCCCTGACTTGGTGTCTTTTTGTTTTATTTTTTTTATTTTTTTTTATTATAACCTGATGGAGGAAAGGAGGAAGGCAAAGAGAAAGGAGGAGATATACAGGAAGATAAACAAAGAAATCAGGTATAGGTGCAATGAAGCTAAGGAAGCTTGGCTGAACACAAAATGCAAAGAGATAGAACGACACAAAATGGATCTTCAGGGTATGTACAGACGAATTGAAGAAATTGTCCACAGGAAAAATACATGCACATCAACTGGTTGCTTAAAATCAAAAGATGGCACACTTATCATGGAAAAAGACAAAATATTAGACAGATGGGGAGAGTACATTAAAGACCTTTTTGAGGATGACAGAAACGAAGAACACATTATAAAAAAGAACTTTGAAGGACCACCCATAATGAAAGATGAAGTTAGAGCAGCACTGAAAAAGATGAAACCAGGAAAAGTCCCAGGACCAGACAACATTACTACAGAGATGATTGAAGCCCTGGAGGAATTTGGCATAGAAAAAATAACAGTCCTCCTAAACAAAATTTATGACACTGGAAAAATCCCCAAAGACATGTCAAAATCAATTTTCATCGCACTTCCAAAGAAGACAGGGGCTATAGAATGCGAATTCCACCGCACAATCAGTTTGATGAGTCATGTAACAAACATTCTGTTAAGAATAATCATGATGAGGACAAGGAATAGAATCAAAAGAGAAATAGCAGAAGAACAGTGTGGATTTGTGGAGGGGAAAGGAACTATTAATGCCATATACATTCTAAGAACTATCATAGAGAGGTCAATTGAGATGAATAAGGATTTGTATTTATGCTTTGTTGACTATACCAAGGCTTTCGATCGGGTACGACATGATGAAATGATCAACCAACTGGAGAGACTTGATGTCGATGGAAAAGATCTACAAATAATCAGGAATATGTACTAGGAACAAACAGCTGCAATGAGAATAGAAAACAATGTAATCTCTTTTCAAAACATCAAAAGAGGAGTCAGACAGGGTTGTGTTTTGTCACCAGATCTGTTTTCACTGTATACCGAAAACATGAGAAACCTAGAAGAAGACCCTGGATTAAAGGTTGGAGGGAAAATGATAAACAACATTCGATGCGCAGATGACACCGTGCTAATTGCAGAAAATGAAAGGGACCTACAAAACCTTGTGAATATACTAGAAACAGAAAGCACAGGTAAGGGGTTGAAACTAAACAGCAGGAAGACTGAAATCATGGTGATCAGTAAAAAACATGAAATCCCCTCCTGCAAAATAACAGCAAATGGCACAACATTGACACAGGTTAATAAGTTCAAATACCTGGGAACGGTCATTTCATCAGACGGCAGATGCACATCGGAAATAGCTGGCAGAATCAGCCAAACCAAAACAGCATTCAAGAAGATGACAAGCATTCTTACTAACAAATGCCTATCAATTAACATCAGAAAAAGAGTCATTGAATGTTATATAGAACCAATACTGTTGTACGGATGCGAGGCGTGGACAGTCAACAAGCAAAGCCATTAACATCAGAAAAAGAGTCCTTGAATGTTATATAGAACCAATACTGTTGTACGGATGCGAGGCGTGGACAGTCAACAAACAAAGCCAGAGCAGGATCGAGGCAGCCGAGATGTGGTTTCTCAGAAGAATGTTGAGAGTTTTTGTGTGTGTGTGTGTGTGTGTGTGTTGTGTGTGTGTGTGTGTGTGTGTGTGTGTGTGTGTGTGTGTGTGTGTGTGTGTGTGTGTGTGTGTGTGTGTGTGTGTATGTGTGTGTGTGTATGTGTGTCTAAAATCACTATTGTGATTAAATAAAGATTCCATTGAGAGTTCCATGGACAGCAAAGAAAACAAACGAGACAGTCTTGATGGAGGCAGACACAAATAGATCACTCATAAGGAAGATTAGGAAAAGACAAGCAACATTTATAGGACATTTTATGAGGAAGGGCACCAGGTAGACCCAGGGAGAGAATGCTGGACGGACTTGCAGAGTGGCTGAGGATGAAGAGGGTGGGGAGATGCTGGGGGCAACGAGAGATAGAGATGGTTGGAAGTCCATGGTCGGCAACGCCATGCGGCAGGGCACCTGATGATGATGATGATGAACCTGACCAAATTTGATCTTGGCACCATGACTTGCATACTAAATTTTAAACATTCACCTCTTTTAAACCGTCCAAATCAATTTATAAACAGCTGAGAAATCTTTTTGTCTGTCTGTCTCTGCCTGTCTGTCTGTCAGTCTCTCTCTTTGTCTCTGTCTCTTTCTCTCTCACACACGCTCACTCACTCACAAACACTACTCACACACACACACACACACACACACGCACACGGACACGCACACGCACACGCACACTCACACGCAAGCACGCACACACACGTCATACACACACCTACACATCCAAACACCACCACCCCACGCAAACATACACACATCCCCCTCCCCCACTCACAGACACACCCCACACACAATCTCACTCACTCTTATACACACACGCGCACACACACATTTATATAATGTTATATGGTACAATGCCTTTATGATTTCAAAGATTCATCCATCCCATAGACACCTCTTTATCTTATTTATTATTTATTCATTTGTTTATTTATTTTATTTATTTGTCCATTCATTTTTAATTCTTTTTTGTCCAGAATCACATATGTGAATAGACGTTAAAGAAATAATGAACACACACACACACACACACACACACACACACACACACACACACACACACACACACACGCACACACGCACTCGCGTGCGTACACATACGCACTAACAAGCACACACAGACATAGTTACACACACAACGAAACTCCCACCCCACCCCCCTCTCACACACACACGTTATGGCAGCAAGATTTCAAGGTAAAGGGAAATAAACCCTGAGCTTTTAGTTGACAACATTTCCAGAGTTATCACGCATGGACTATCCCGACGGTTCGCGCCTTGGCCTAGTTCGTACGTCCGTATCTTCCACCATTAGAGGTTGGGTCCTGGCCAGCATTTGTCTGAACGGGTGAGTTTTGATTATGAACATAATGAAGCTATGAAATAAGCGATGGCATGCTGATGGTGGATGTACAAATTGAGAAATGAGATCTCTAAAACCATGTTTGTAATGTGATACTCATTCTGTGTTCTACATGTTCAGTTTGTGTTTTGTGTGCCTTGTGAACCATGACTAGATCTAGTCCTAATGACGTCAGCATAGTTTATACTGCAGCTAATTATGGACTCTAGAGTAAGCTGATATATAAATCGGACCGATTCAGTCACAAGGCGCAGGTTTTGAGGCGTTCTTCAAAAATATTTCGTAGACAACTAGCTAGAACAGCTTGATGCCTTTATAGACTTTCTGTGACTTGAGTGTGATGTTTTTGAAAAGTTACAAGGGATACTGAGTCTTGTAATAACTAGGCTAGTAATTATCATGCTAAAAGAACGAAGTAGGGTACAGTGTATGCATGGTGATTTAAATCTGACATGAGTGATCTGGATCTGGATAATTACGCTGCAGGAGCCTTTTCAGGCTCAAAACCTCGATAAGCATGAATACTGTTAAGGCACATTATTTGATTACCAAATGCTCGATTAGGCTAATTAAAAAGAACAAAAAGAGTTTTTGCTTGAACGATGTATGCCTTATTCAAATTATTCTCTCAGTGTTTCCCCCGTCCACTGCGTCCGCAAATGATCGACATCCTTCCCTCTTTGTTATTATTAAACTAATAACAGATCCTATAAGTAAAGTTTGACTATTCGGAGTACTCCCTGAGCGAAACCAGTTTCTTTTACCTATTTTTGGTAACAGGAGCATCAGCCAAAATCAGTTGGTTTTTTAAATCAGTTTACCCTATCGCCGTATAGGCCTACTTTTTTCCCACTTGTTTGGGTTACCATGTCTGATGTCACAATTGTTCGTTTCCTCTTGCTTTTGTTTCCTGTCACAACAGTGTCAGGAGACATGTGCATTTATTTCCATTTCCATTCTCTTTCAGTAGTCTGAGTAATCTAGTTAACCCTTTGACTAAGCACCCTGTCCACCAGCATCCTGTATTGTCAACTATGCTAATTGCTAGCAAAGCAAACCCATAACTCTTTGACTCCCTCCCTGGTGCCAGTGGTGGATAGGGTGAGGGAATCAAAGGATGAAGTTTCTGCAGTTGATGGATCGGGTGTGAGAGTCAAAGGGTTAATACTCTCAGCCTGTGTTCGTAGGCCTACTTCTGTTTTGGCTGTCTCTGGCATTAGTTGTGCTTGTGTGTGTGTGGTAGGAGTTTCGACTTTGCTTAAGACATATGCATCATCGCACTAGACATAGTACAATTCCATATGGCAATCCCAAGTCTGCTTCGCTGCTGACAGGGCCTTGAAATGGGGCAAGGAGCATATGGAACAGTAAGTTGACATACCACAACAATGGAAACATTTGGAAAACCAGCACCAAGCCATTTGTAAATATTGTGGACTGGGATTGAATTCCAGACATATATCAGTCTTGAGTCCATGCCACTTTTTAAAGGATCAGCCAACTCGTGTTAAGTGTGTGTGTGAGCGTAAGTGTGCATACAATGCATACAATGATACATACAGGATTTTTATAAAGAGAATTTTTAAAAGGCAATTCAAAAGAAGAAGGGAAAAAAAAAAAGGGGGGGGGGGGGGGAACTTATCTGACCCAAGGATAAATATATATCCATGCCTCCAGGTTTTGTAATTATCACCCAGCAGCTTCACTGAGAGGCCAACTACTGGTGCTAACACTAACAGGGCCATTCACTAATCAGTGAAGCTGCTGGGTGATCATTACAAAACCTGGAGGCATGCATATACTTATCCTTGGGTCAGATAAGTCCCCCCCCCCTCCACCTTGTTTTCCTTCTTCTTTTGAATTGCCTGTCTGTGCGTGTGTGTGTGTGTGTGTGATTATTATCATCATTATATCATCATCATTCATCATCAGTGTTATTGTTACTGTCATCATCATCATCATCATTAGTGTTATTGTTACTTTTAATAGTTTTATATTCTCGTCATCATCATCATCATTATCATTATTGTTAGTGTTGCTGTTGTTGTTGTTATTATTGTTATTATATTATGTTGTTGTTGTTGTTGTGATATCTACTCCATTGTGGATTTACATCAAACATAGGGCTGTAGAACAAGATTCTTGAAAACAAAGAGTTGTCTGACTAACTTTTAATACATGTCTGTCTGTGCGTTGTGTGTGGTGTGTGTGTGTGTGTGTGTGTGTGTGTGTGTGTGTGTGTGATTTGTTTGTGCTTGTGTCTGGTATCATCATCATCATCATCAGTGCTTTTGTTACTAGTAAAGTAGTAACATATCATCACATCATCATCATTATCATCATAATGATCAGTGTTATTACTATTATCGGCAGCGGCATCCTCATTATTATTATCATTAATCATTATTATTATTATTATATTATTGTGTTGTTGTTGTCGTTATTATTAATATTATATTATACTCTACTCCATTGTGGATTTACATCAATTCAAACATAGGGCTGTAGAAAAGATTCTTGAAAACAGAGTTGTCCCGTCTCTAACTTGTAATACATGCCTGTCTGTGCATATGTGTGTGTGTGTGTGTGTGTGTGTGTGTGTGTGTGGTGTGTGTGTGTTGGTGTTGCTGTTTTTTGTTTGTTTGCTTGTTGTAAACATATTTTCATTTCCAAGTAAACTTACTGCAGCGAGATTTTAGTATTACATATACACCAAGTACATAAATATTGGAAATAATCTTGATATGATGAAATGTGTCTAATACTGTAATAGACCTTAATGCATATAATACATGACATGTACATATTATGATATACATTCACAGCATACACACCCATATCCACAAAAACCAACATACACTACAATATTACTGTAATTGTAACATTGCCTTATACTACATGATTACATTTATTCCAACCACAGTACACATAACGCACACACGCACGTACGCACGCATGCACCCACACACACACACCCACACACACACACCCACCCACCCCCCACACACACACACACACACACACACACACACACACACACACACACACACACACACACACACACATTGGTATATCACTATATGTCTGTGTATACATACATACAATCAAGCAGACACCCACAAGAACACACCAACCCCTTCCTCCCTCCCCCCCCCCAAAAAAAAAAAAAAAAAAAAAAAAATTAAACACAAACTGTGTGCAGCCACATTTCAAAACAAAGGGGAATACATGCTGGGCTTTTTTTAGCTTGGCCATGGTTAGGAAATCCCGAAAGAGTAGAACAGAGCAGGCCTAGGCCTAGATTATTTGATCTGTTTATTCACTACATCCTGGTTTTTCCATCAGTAGAAATAGATTCCTGCCTGTAGCATTTCTCTGAACAGGTCAGTTGTGTTTGTGAAGATGTAAAATATGTGTTGGCATGCTGATGGTGGGTGTACAAATTGAGAAATAAGATATTTAAAACCATGTTTGTAATTTGTTACTCATTCTGTGCTGACCTACATGTTCAGTTTTTACTTTTGTGTGCCTTGTGAACCACTGACCAAGTCTGAACTATTGGTTCTATAGGCCTACTTTTTTGTTTGCTCTTGGTTTCCCTGTTGCAATCTCTGTCAAGAGATCTGTGCAGTTATTTGACTTTCTGTTGTCTTTTAGTACTTTAATACTGCCTGCCTGTGTACATAGACCTCTTCCTGTTTTCGTTCTGTCTGTCAGTCTGTCATTCATTGCCTTTGCTTGTGTGTTTGGTAGGAGTTTTGACTTTAAGACATATGCATCATACTAGGTGCACTTCCATATGGCGTATCCGAATTCTGCTTGCAATTACCTGGCAGATTTTCTAAGCCTGTGCAAAACCCTGTGCGCTGACAAGGCCTTGAAATGGGGCAAAGAAAGTATGAAACAGTAAGCTGACACTACTGTAAATGTATCATTGCCTTACAACCTATAGATCTATTCCAACCACGTTGCACATACAATAAAACACACACACACACACACACACACACACACACACACACACACACACACACACACAACACACACACACACACACACACACACACACACACACACACACACACACACACACACACACCAGTGGTGCAGATCCTTCTAAAAATCAAGGGTTTTCATACCCCCACGAAAAAAACTTGAGGGTTTTCATACCCCCAATAATTTTTTTTGGGGTTTTCATACCCTTTGTCAAAATTTCTGGGGGTATGAGCCACCGATGCAAAGACTCGGTATTTTGTTTTCCCAAGTGATTTTTTGGCCTAATGGTTTAAATAAATTAAATTATAAAAAAGCAAGCAGCATGGCCTTCTACTAAATTAGAATAAAGATCAACTCTTTACAGTGACACATGCCAGTTTCCACACTGACACAGACAACTCAGGAGGAATGTTTCCATATTACAAAATTTAATGTGAACTGATTCTGATTCAAGTAACTGTAACTAAGCAATCACATTACTAATGTGTTTAGAAATAAGAATATCTGACTGAGACAGAAAAGTTTTTCCTCGAAGGGCTGCTTTCGGTTTCCGCTGCATTTTCATTGGCCCAGGCAAAGAGTTGTAGAAAAGTGTGACGTAGCCTAGTTACTATTTTTACCGCTAATGTAATGCCCGACCCCAATGCTGCATCAGTGCATGTGCCGCGGCGGGCAAGCTAAGCGATGTCGCTCGCGTCGTTAAGCTTGCCTGCCGCGGCTAGGCGAGCGAACGGAGCGATAGGTCTGTACCCCCACGGCTCAAAACCTTTACGTGATGAGACCGGCAGAGGAAAAATGCTTACGTGTTCATACCCTTTTGACATAATTTTTGTACGTGATTTCCATCTTCCTTAGTGATTTACCCCCATCTCTACGTGATCTGCACCCCTGCACACACATACACACACCACACACACACACACACACTCCCCTCTCTCTCTCTCTCTCTCTCTCACACACACACACACACATACACAAAATCTCTCTCTCTTTCTGGCACACTCACACAAGCATACGCACATGCACACACACACATGTCCAAGTTTTTAAAAAAATATTTTCTTCTAAGTTAGCGCAATGTGTTCTTTTACTTAGTTTGTATTTCATATTACTTGTTTTTTGAATGCAAATATTGATGGACTGCATTTCTCCATTTTGGAAAGGTAGCTATTGTAGTTTTACAAGTAAAATAATGAAATCAATTGTGTTATCACTTTTCATTTCTTTACCTACTCCAAATCAAACAGTGTATTTATGTGTTTAGTTTTTTGTTTGGTTGTAAAGTGTGTGTGTGTGTGTGTGCAAACAAAACTGTAGGGCCTATGAGTTGGGCTGTTGTCAGTTACAGTTTGCCCCAACAAGAGAGGCTCTGTTTCAACACCATCTCTGGCTTCTGAAGTGTGATCACCCCCAGTTGTCATCAACAACCTTAAGTCAAAGATCAAGACTGTGGATAAGTTCTGCTGCTTGGACAGTACAATGGATAACAGTTCATCTCGGAGATGTCCCCCTGGCTGCTGCTCTAACAGGTTGTGGATTAATGTTGGACATAAATGGATTAAGAATTGGTTTTACGAATTAACAATTTACCTGTGGATTAATGCTTGCCATTTTAGATTTAATGCTTACTTTAATGATTAGCATTTCACTTTGTGGATTAATGTATGAATTTATGGATTAATGTTTGACTTTGTGGACTGATGTTTGACTTTGTGGAGTAACATTTGACTTTATCATTATGGATCAACGTTTGATTTTGCGGATTGACTTTATGGATTAATGTTTGACATTGTGGATTATTTTTTTTACATTATAGATTAACGTTTGATTGTGTGGATTAACATTTTACTTTGTAGATTACAGTTTGACCTTTTGGATTAATGCAGATTAACAGTTGATGTTAGGGATTAATGTTAAATTGTGAATCAGCTTTTAAACTGGTAGGTCATTGTTTGGCTTTGTGATTGATTAGTGTTTGTTTTTTGTGGATAAATGTTTAACTTGTGGATTAATGTTTGACTCTGTTGATTAACATTTGAATTTGTGGATTTACAATAGACTTTATGGATTGACATTTGACTTCATGGATCGACATTTGACTTTATCATTTTATGTATATTAACATTTGACTTTGTGGATTGAATTTTGACTTTGTGGATTAACATTTGACTTTGTGGATTAACATTTGACTTTGTGGATTAACATTTGACTTTGTGGATTATCATTAGATTTTATGGAATAACATTAGACTTTGTGGATTGTCATTTGACTTTGTGGATTATCATTAGATTTTATGGAATAACATTAGACTTTATTGATTAATCTTTGACATTGTGGATTGCCATTTGACTGTGGATTAACATGAGACTTTATTGATTAACATTTGACTGTGGATTAATCCTTGACTTTGTGGATTAACATTTGACTTTAGGAATTAAAATTAGATTTCATGAATCAGTATTTGGCTTTAGTTATTAATGACTTTGTGGATTAACTTTGGACTATATGGACTAACGTTTAACTCTGTGGATTATTTTTTTATTTTGTGGATTAACATTAGACTGTGTAGATTAACATTAGACTTTGTGGATTAATGTTGCATTTTAATGAATCAATTAATGTTTGATTTTGTGATTAACATTAGACTTTATTGAGAATATTAACTAAGTAACATAACTCTTGAGAGTCATGGAGTTATCTCCCATGTAGAATTTTTCAAATCCAACACAGTTTGCGCTACCATTCAGCTAGCATAGACGCAGCAACAAGGCACAGAATTGCAAGCTCAGAACATTCCTCAAAAAAGGAATGCACAAGTCTGCCCCTATACCTTGCAACTAAACCCACACACAACCATGAGGGAGGAGAGAAATTCATACAATATACTGGTCTCATGTTCAAGATCGACACAGTCTTTTATTCTTGAACTGACCAGACACACACATATAGACAAGACAGAACATATACAGGGTTGCTTCCAAGGCATATATGTAACACCAAAGGAAATAAGAGGGAAGCAGGGAGAATTTGTAAATATTAACTAAGTAACATAACTCTTGAGAGTCATGGGGTTATCTCCCATGTAGAATTTCTCAAATCGAACACAGGGGTTTAGGGGCAGACTTGGGCATTCCTTTTTTGAGGAATGTTCTGAGCTTGCAATTCTGTGCCTTATTTATGCGTCTATGTTAGCTGAATGGGTAGCACAAACTGTGTTGGATTTGAAAAATTCTACATGGGAGATAACTCCGTGACTCAAGAGTTATGTTACTTAATATTTACAAAGTCTCCTTGCTTCCCTCTTATTTCCTTTGGTGTTACATATATGCCTTGGAAGCAACCCTGTATATGTTCTGTCTTGTCTATATGTGTGTGTCTGGTCAGTTCAAGAATAAAAGACTGTGTCGATCTTGAACATGAGACCAATATATTGTATGAATTTCTCTCCTCCCTCGTGGTTGTGTGTGGGTTTAGTTGCAAGGTATAGGGGCAGACTTGTGCATTTCTTTTTTGAGGAATGTTCCGAGCTTGCAATTCTGTGCCTTGTTGCTGCGTCTATGCTAGCTGAATGGGTAGCGCAAACTGTTGGATTTGAGAAATTCTACATGGGAGATAACTCCGTGACTCTCAAGAGTTATGTTACTTAGTTAATATTTACAAATTCTCCCTGCTTCCCTCTTATTTCCTTTTATTGAGAATGTTTGACCTTGTGGATTTACATTTGATTTTGCGGATTGACACCTGACTGTATTGATTACAGTTTGACCTTTTAGAATGACTTTGTGGATTAACATATAACTCTGTGGATTAATGTTTGATTCTGTATAACTGATTTTGTTGGTTGACCCTTGGACTCCCTGACCCTCCATTGTCAGCCACGATAGTGAAGCATAAAATTTGACCCTTTCACTCCCTCTTCCTGTCCACCAGCAGGAAGCTGGTGGATGGGATAAGGAAGTGAAACAGTTAAGTTTTTGCAGCTTATGACAGGTTCCGGGAATGAAGCTGATAGATAGAGTGAGGGAGTCAAAGGTTAAGTTTTTGCAGTTGGTGGGTAGGATGCGGGAGTCAAAGGGTTAATGTTTGATGTTATAGTTTAACATTTGACTCGACTGGTTATGGATAAACATTTCACAGTATGTTTTGTCTTGTTGATCGACAGTTTGTTTTGAGTGCTTGTGTAATTAGATGTTAGAGTGGTTGGGTGGTTGGTTTTAGGATTTTAATTGAACTTTTGTATTGTATTAAACTACACAATGCAGCTTTCCATATAAAATGAGGGTTGTACTTCCTAGAATGAGCACATTGTCATATTAAGGATTTTGTTGGCCTGGCCACAGGACTACAGTGGGTTCGAAGTCCATCGATTAAAGAATTACTGTGGGCCTGTTCTGCGCTGACAGGTTTCTTGCCAGAGCTGAGCCTGCTGTGGGCTCTTTTGGAAGACTGGAACCATGAATTTCAGTCTTATCCATTTCATGGGTGCATCATTGAGAGTGTTGTTCAGATAGCTTGACCAGCACTGCAGGTGTATATCTCTCAGGTCTGTTTAATTAATACAAGGATATGCTATGACACTAAGTGTAGCTCTCAGCCCCGACACACAGTTCCAATCCTAGATGGAACTCCATAGCATTATGATCATCAACATCATTATCATTATATCGTCGATCATTATAGCATCATGAAAATGGTTCCAGATTCTGTAGCCCCTCATCCCCTGATTTCATGGTGGCCTCAGTTTTGGTGTCTTCTACGACTTTTATGCCTGGGGTGACTTCAAGTTGGGTCTTTGGTATCAGTGGTTCCTGGGGGTTGTCTTTGGAGGGTTTTCGAGGTGGTCTCCTTTCCAGAAGGTATTTCACTCAGTCTTGTTCCAAGGACTAACCGTAAGACACGTCCAGTGGGACTTCATGTGACCGTCCTTGAGTAATAAAGTGTTTTGAAGTTTTCAAGTTTGAAGTTTGGCTTAGCAGTCACTGTGGTTAGAAGACGATTTCCCGGGCAAGTCCTTAGTAAGATGTGTTAGAACAGAAACTGTTGAACCCCATCAAAGTGAACCAGCAGTATGACAGTGTCTTCTTTGGTGGATGGCTGCATGGCGGTTTGACGTGTCTGGTTTCTGTGGGCTTCTTGGCACTGCCACTTCAGCTGAATAAACTTGGGGTTAGCGGTATGTGGTGGAGCTGGAATGAGTGGCTTTGAATCATCGGCCTTGTTTGAGTGCAAAAGTTTGGATAGAAATAGAAATAAAAAGATTTTGTCATTGTCATTGGTGGTTGGGCTGGGTGTGTGCTTGTGCGCACAAATGCATATGTGTGTGTGTGCGCGCGCACATGTGTGTGTGTGTGTGTGTGTATGCACTTAAAAGTCATGCATTATTTTGTAATATTTTACCTGAGGAATAGAACTAGCAAAGTGCATTCTGATGCAGCAATTTCTTGTACATGTGCCTCGTACAGTCATGGTGTCATCTGAAGGATAATCGCCCAGGGCTTAACTACAAACAAAACAAAACAGAGATAAAGAGATAAACACACACACACACACACACACACACACACACACACACACACACACACACACACACACACACACACACACACCACACACATGTCCTGACAAATATAACAGTGTAACAATTTTGCACAGATCATTCACCATGTTGTGTAATATTATGTCCCAAACAGTGCAGCGGACAACCAGAAGAGTGACATTACGGTCAGGCATTTACACGGACCAATGATGGTCGGGTGTGAAGTCAAGTTCATTGTTGAGAAGACAGAAGATATCAACCAGATGATTTGTGAGGATCTTCAGAAATATCTACCGTCAAATCTGAAACGTAAGAGTGACACTACATGTACTTTAAAGTGCATGACTTTGATGCCTGATTTAGTACAATGATGACACTAGTGATGATGATGGCAACAGTGATGATGATGGTGATCATGGTGATGATGACTGTGCTGCTGCTAATGATTATTGATAATGATGATGATAGTAATGATGAGAATGATGGTGGTGTGATGTGATAATGGTGATGAGGATGCATGTGATGACAATGACAATATCGATAATGATAATAATCAAGTGTCTCACCTCTCTTTTATTATCTTCAGTCTACTCTCTGTCTTTTATTATCTTCAGTCTACTCTCTGTAGAGTACTTTTCATTTGTATATGTCTGGGTGTATGTGTATGTGTGTGTCTAGTGTGTATGCATGCGGATGTGTATGTGTACAAAATTACCTGTCTGTGTGTGTGCGTGTGTGTATGGATCTGCATACTGTAAATTGGTCCACACACTGGAAATTGTAAAATTCTCATGAGGGAGCAGAAAAACATAAACTGTGAAGTGGGCGAATATGAAACATGTAGCTATTGACAAATCGTGAATTGAAGAGAGAGATGAATGAGAGAGAGAGTAAAACATGTTATACTGTGACATGGGACATACAGAGAAACTAAACAAGGAGAAATACTAATACTGTTGTTTGAGACTGTGGAAGTTCATGTGGGTAATTGGGGAATCTGTCATGTAGACCGTAAGTATTTGATATTAAACACTGGTCAAGTTCATATCATCATAGTGCTAAAACATTGGTCACTTCATTAAATAGTCACAGGGTATCAAAACAAAGAAAACAAGCAAACAAACAAACAAGCATGCAAGCAAGTAAATTAACACAGCTGTTAATAGTGTTAACTGCTTAATTAATAAAGTGATAGGTTCTCGCTCTCTCTCTTTCTTTCTCTCTCTCTCTCTCTCCTCTCTCCTCTCTCACACACACACACAGACACACACACACACACACACACAACACACACACACACACACACACACACACACAAAAAACCACCACTAACATTCTTGGCATTTATATGTTTCATAGTCACCGGCTTGTTAGCCAGTTAATTAATTGGTGGGTGGTTGATTCGGTTGCTTAGCTAGCTGGCTGAATTGAGGATTGGTTGGTCATCTGAATTGTTAGTTGGTTTGTCATTTGATATATTGGTTGGCTGTATTGATCATCGGTTAGCTGCCTGAATTGCCAGTCAGTTGACTGGTTTATTGGTTGGCTGATCAGTTGGTGGTTGGCTAGTTGAGTGGCTGGTTGGATCTGTAATGATTTTGGTTTGGCTGGTCTGTTGAGGTGGTTGAAGTTGTGATCTGTAATGATTGGTTGGTTGGTTAATGGCTGGTTGGATCTGTAATGATTGGTTGGTTGGTTAAGTGGCTGGTTGGATCTGTAATGATTGGTTGGTTGGTTGAGTGGCTGGTTGGATCTGTAATGATAATGGAATGCAGTGGGAGCAGTTTACATGGTCGCCTATGATTGTAATTGTATATGAATGTGAAACTTCATTACATCTGCTTAGATTTATACAAATGGAAGACTTTATTTTGTTTGTATAGATTTCAGTATACTGATAAAACATTCCGAACCTGAATTTTCCAGTAGGGACAAGAAAGTGGCATTTGAACTCCATAATTATTGATTCCATCATCCGTTCTGTCTTTCTGTTTTCTCTCTTTATCTCTCTCGTCTCTGTCTCTGTCTCTCTCTCTCTCGCTCTCTCTTTCTCTTTCTTTTCTCCTCGCTCTCTATCTGTGACGTGTGTTAACAGTAAACAGCGTGCGGATAGCAGCACGGCATGATATTCGTTTAAATGATAACTGATTGCTGTTCACTGTGATATGTATATATACTGTAGTCAGTTGAGAATCAGACAGTGACGAGTAAAGACGAAGAAGCATTGCCCTGTCTTCCGAGTTGGCTGCAGAAAGAACGAAACATGGTGTCAGAAGTGGGATTACGAACTCCAACAAAAATCCAGAATATTGAAGACTAAAGTTCAACCATGGAAGATGAACAAGAAGAGAGAAAAGCCAGTTGACGACATGCCAAGATTCCCTTGCCTCCTAAACTTGATGTGAATGGAGGAAACCTGCAGAGCAGCTGGAGAAAATTCAAGAGGCTTTGGGACAGCTATGAAATTGTGACAACACAGACAGAAGACACAACATACAGAACAGCAGTTTTTCTTTCTTGCATCGGGCTGGATGCTATGGACATCTATGAAGGATTGGCATTTGCTAATGAAGCCGAAAGAAATGACATTGACACCGTTCTCCAGAAATTCGAAGAATACTGTGTGGGTTCAACCAATGAAACTTATGAAGCATTCAGATTCAACTGCAGACATCAAGCAGCAGGAGAATCTATCGAACAGTTTGTAGCAGGACTGCGGAGACTGATCAAGACCTGTAACTATGGTACACTGGAAGACAGACTGTTGAGAGATCAAATCGTACTGGGTGTACATGACGAAACTCTGCGATCAAAATTACTGGAAGTGCGACAGCTGACATTGACTGCATGTATTGATATGTGCAGAGCGCATGAATCAAGCCAGCATCAAACCGTCCAAATGATGAGAAAAACGCAGGACTCGCAGGAAGTCCAAGTTTTCAAAGAAAAGAAGACAGCAAAGCAGTATAGCAAATGAAACGAACCAGAGTACAGAGAGAAATGCGGATATTGTGGTGGAAAGCACCCAAGAGCAAAAGAGAAATGTCCAGCATTTGGAAGAAAATGCAAAGCTTATGGAGGAAATAATCACTTTGCTTCATGCTGCAGAACACCCAAGAAAAATCAAAAGAAAACAAGAGTTCGGCACTTCGAAGAAGAAGAGACCGACACTGAAAGCAATAATGAAATCCTCGGGATCGAAGAGAAAACCAGAAAAAAGGAGAGAAACATACGAGCAAAAATGCTGATAAATGAGATGCCGGTAACATTTCTGCTTGAAAACAGGTGCAACAACCAACGTGATGTCTGAGAGCCTGTACAGAGAAGTCACAGGAGATGAAAGAAAGTCTGACCTGCAAGAGACGAAGAAGAATCTGGTGATGTTCAATGGAACAGAAATGAAGCCTGTGGAGGAGATAGTGCTGCGAGTGAAAAACCCCAAGAACAGAAGGAAGTACAAAGTCAACTTCGCGATCACCAAAAGGGACTGTAAGCCAGTACTGGGACTGAAAGCTGTACAGCACATGCAATTGTTGACGATCAATGAAGAGAACATTGCAACGATAGCGGCGAATCAGAAAGAGGAGGAAAATGCAAAAGATATGCTCACAAAGTACAACGATGTCTTTGAAGGAGAAGGAAAACTAGAAGGGAAATTACACCTAGAAACAGATCCCAGTATTGCTCCAGTGAAGATGCCTTGCAGAAAGTGGCCGATAGCAGTGCAAGAGAAAGTGAAGGACGAGCTGAAGAGGTTGAAAAAACTGGACGTGGTCAGTAAAGTAGACACGCCAACAGAGTGGATAAGCAGTTTGGTCGTAACAACAAAGAGCAATGGGAAAGTCAGACTGTGCATCGACCCTAAGCCACTGAGCAAAGCCCTCAGAAGAAACGAGTACCCCATACCAACCATTGATGACGTACTGCCTCTCCTCAAAGATGCAAAATACTTCACACACCTGGACGCGAAAAACGGGTTTTGGCACGTTGAACTGGACGAAGACAGCAGCTACCTGACAACATTTGAGACGCCTTTTGGCAAATACCGATGGAAACGAATGCCCTTTGGAATTTCACCAGCCCCAGAAGAATTCCAGAGGAGGATTGACATCGCTCTGGCAGGACTGCCAGGCGTGGTGGCGGTTCATGATGACATCTTCGTTTTTGGCAGAGGACCAACCGACGAAGCAGGAGCACAAGTTCATGATACCAACCTGAACCGTTTGCTACAAAGATGCCAAGAGACTGGAATCAAACTCAACAAGGAGAAGGTTGAGATGAAACGAACAGAGATATCATATTTGGGACACATCTTCTCAAGAGAAGGCTTGAAAGCCGACCCAAAGAAATTGGACGCTGTCCAACAACTCCCAGTGCCAGAAGACAAAGCAGCTGAAATTTGCACCAAACCTGTCTGAGGCAGCAGCACCACTCAGAGAACTGGAAAAAAAGACGTCCACTTCAGATGGGATGAAGACGTCCACGGAGAAGCCCTGAAGAAAGTGAAGAAGATACTCTCTGAGCCACCGGTACTTCGCTACTTTGACTCTTCAGGAAAGCGTACAACCACCCTTCAGTGTGATGCTTCACAGTTTGGACTTGGAGCTTGTCTCATGCAGGATGGTCAACTGATTCAGTACGCATCACGAGCCTTGACCGAGACAGAAAAAAGCTATGCTCAAATAGAAAAGGAGATGTTGGCAATACTCTTCGGTCTGGAAAGGTTTGAGAGATACGTCTATGGAAGAGACATCCTGGTGGAGACCGACCACAAACCACTAGAGACCATTCACAAGAAGAGCCTGCTCTCAGCACCTAAGAGGATTCAGAGGATGCTACTCAGAACTCAGAAGTTCAGGTACACGGTAGTGTACAAGTGTGGATCTGAGATGCACCTGGCTGACACCCTCAGCAGAGCAGTCTGTGGAAAAGCGGAACAGCAAGTCACCCACAAGGAAGCCGTTTTCCTCACAGACCTGGAGAAAACGCTCATTACAAGAACTGGCCATCAGCCAAGAGAGACTGAACAGTCTGCAGCAAGCAACTCAGGAAGATGCAACCATGAAAACCCTGAAAGCTGTCATTCTACAAGGCTGGCCAGAGGAGAAACAACAACTTTCATTACAGTTACAAGAATACTTTCCTTTCAGGGAGGAACTGTCAGTCCACAACGGATTTGTCTTCAAAAGCCACAGAGTAATTGTACCTGAAAGCGAAAGAGCAGACATTCTTGAGAAACTTCATGCAAGCCACTCAGGAATTCAGAGCTGCATAAGAAGAGCACGTGAGGTAGTCTACTGGCCCAGGATGAACATGGACATTGAAGATTTTGTCAAAACATGCAGCGCCTGTAAGTAACACATACCAACGTGGTCAGCAGAAGGAACCACTTATCAGTACAGAGATCCCTGACCTGCCATGGCAACACATTGCTTGTGACATCTTTGAACATAATGGCTTTGAATACCTGGTCACGGTCGATCACTACTCTGATTTCTTTGAGATTGATCGGTTACAAACAAGAGAATCCAAAGAGGTCATCATCTGTCTGAAGAGACACTTGGCAAGACACGGAATACCAGAACGCCTGACAACAGACTGTGGAACTCAATTCACTTCAAACCAGTTTGGAAAGTTCAGAAAAATATATGGGTTTGAACACGTAACAAGCTCACCACACTACCCTCAGTCCAATGGAAAAGCAGATAGCGCGGTGAAGAAAGCAGAACACAACAATCAAGATCCCTTCCTCGCTTTACTTGAGTTGAGAAACATCCCGACAGAGACTGTAAACAGTTCGCCTGCTCAGAGACTGTTCGGCAGAAGAACACGAACACAAGTGCCAACGTCAAAGACATTACTCCTACCTACAGTTGTACCAATCAAGAAAAAACTTGAGAAAAGGAAACTGAAGCAAGCGCACTACTACAACAGAAGCGCAGTAGAGCTGACAGAACTGAGTCCGGGATAGATTGTGAAATTCCAACCTCCAGGATCCAAAAAGTGGATCAGCGCCAAAGTTGACCAACAGGTGAACATCCGGTCATACAACATTCGCACAGAGGACGGACGTCAGTACAAAAGGAATCGTCGTCAGCTACGAGACACAACAGAAACGGAGCTTCAGCAGACAATCAACCCTCAACGACTTGTCCAGAGAAGGATGATTTCTGGAAGACATCAGGAAAGCGACACATCAGGCAAGCAACAGCAAATCATCATTCCATCAAAACAGATGCTGGAAGATAACAAAACTGGAACTGGAACAGATGTCAGGACGCCAGTATCGTCTGTCCGTGAGAACTCATCTGATCAGTCACCAGTCATCAAAATGTCTGAGACAACCAGCATCAAGGAGCCAGATGAAGTTATCAAACAAACAAGTACAGGACAACCCGAACCAGTTAGTTCTCCTTACAGAACAAGATCTGGAAGACAAAGCAAAAGGCCAGATTTCCTGAAATATGAATGAAACTGAAGACTCTACCACAATCAGATAAACTGAAAGCATTGCGAAATATGGACATGATGATGATGGATAGTATAATGATCAGAGATAAAATGAGGTGAATGAATGATTGGGCCCTGTGCGTGAGAATGAGTGTTTGTTAAGTTGATGTTGTGATAAAGGTAGGAAACACATTTATTTCGTATGGACTGAAAGATAGGAAAAATGATTTATTGATTTTGTTTCCTTAAAGAAAGGGAGATGTGACGTGTGTTAAAGTAAACAGCGTGCGGATAGCAGCACGGCATGATATTCGTTTAAATGATAACTGATTGCTGTTCACTGTGATATGTATATATATACTGTAGTCAGTTGAGAATCAGACAGTGACGAGTAAAGACGAAGAAGCATTGCCCTGTCTTCCGAGTTGGCTGCAGAAAGAACGAAAACACTATCTCTCTCTCCCTCACTCTCTCTCTCTCTCTCTCTCTCTCTCTCTCTCTGACACTCGCTCACTTGCTCATTCACTCTATCTCACACTCTCACTTTCTCTGTCTGTCTTTGTGTTTTCTGCCTATCTGTCTATCTGTCAGTCTGTCTGTCTTTCTCAGTTTCTGACTTTTTTCACTATATTATATATCTTGATTACCAGTCACATTGATATGACCATTTAGAATCTTCTCAATTCATTCACTGTGTCTTTAACATACAGGTTTTGCTGATGGTTCTTCATCTGCACACTCATCTGAGGATTCCTCACAAACCTCACCAAAAACTGTTACTGAACGTCAGGTATTATTATTGTTGTTGTCATTTTGTTGTAAAACATACCAAAACACTCAAAAATAGAATGAGAACCATGTTTGATTCACAAAACAATGCCCTTTGTCAAGTGCAAACAGAAGACAGCAAAGAATAAACTCACAAAACAAAGAATAAACACACAAAACTCAAAATAAACACACAAAAGTAAGTGGAAAGAAAAAACAGCAGCAGCAGCTCATGTTTTTGGCGCTGCTTTTGTGGATTTTGTCATCAACACCAATGTCATAATTCTTATTACTGATGTCGTCAGTGTTGTTGTGGCTGTTGTTGCTGCTTTTGCAGCTGCTGTGATGTGGTGGTAGTATTTTTTTTCCTCTTGCTCCTCCTCCTCTTCCTCCTCCTCCTCTTCTTTGTGTTTGCTAAACGTTTGTGACTAAGAAATGAACATGTTCAGATTTTCTCTGTCTTGGGTTTCTGGCTTATGTTTTCTGCAAGTGTTGTGAGTTTTAGTGACTATTCTTTGAACATTGTTATGTGACCAAGCTAGCGAAGAAATATTTTGATAGTAACTGAAGAACGTATACAATAAAACATGATGTAAGAGGGACCATGGTAACTAAGAACATATACAGTAAAACATGATGTAAGGGGGACCATAGTAACTGAAGATCATATATAATAAAGCCTGATGTAAAAGGGACCATAGTAACTGAAGAACATGTAAATAAGCATGATGTAAGGGGGACCATAGTAACTGAAGATCATATATAATAAAGCCTGATGTAAAAGGGACCGTAGTAACTGAAGAACATGTAAATAAGCATGATGTAAGGGGACCATAATAACTGAAGATCATATATAATAAAGCCTGATGTAAAAGGGACCATAGTAACTGAAGAACATGTAAATAGCATGATGTAAGGGGGACCATAATACTGAAGATCATATATAATAAAGCCTGATGTAAAAGGGACCATAGTAACTGAAGAACATGTAAATAAACATGATGTAAGGGGACATAGTAACTGAGGATCATATATAATAAAGCCTGATGTAAAAGGGACCGTAACTTAACTGAAGAACATATGTAATAAAGTATTATGTAAGAGGGCCATCATAACTGAAGAATATGTGTAATAAAACATGGTGTAAGAAGGACCATAGCAACTGAAGAAGGTGTATAATAAAGCATGATGTAAGAGGATCGACAAGAACATGGATAGTGCAAGTGCCATTTTTTATCTGTCGGCTGTATCTGTATGGGTATGGCCCTCCATGGGGATTCTGGGGACTCTTTCAGTATAAATGATATCCCCACCTTCTGGAAATTCTGTGCTATAAATGTTTTTTAGTCCTCTTCTCTCACTGGATGAAGCAGCCAGGAAGTTTCAGTCTTCTTCTAATTTTTATTTGGTGTTTGTGATATTACATTCACGCTTGACAAAGGCCAGTTGACTGAAAATTTGCGCTTGTCTTGTCTGGTTATATTGAATATGCGTTATGATTCTATTTTTGTGATTTTTTTTGGTTCCTGATTGATTGAACATGGGCAGTTGCACTTGTTTTGGATTTTGTCACTCTTTTTGTTTCTGCCTTGCTTCTTTGCTTTCTGTCATTTCTTTCTATCATTTTCTGTCTTGCTGGTCCATTCACCTGAATGCGTACAGTAAATTCTTACATACTTTCAGTTAGGATTGATAATTGGGTACATATACGAAGTGCATTTTTGGCTCTAGGGAAATGAGATATGCAGAAGCAATTTTAGATAATTCCATGTCTCTATCTCTTGTTACCTCAAGTATCTCCTCCACCCTCCTCGTCTTCAGCCACTCCGCAAGTCCGTCTAGCATTTTCTCCCTGGGTCTACCTGGTGCTCTCTTTCCCTCCAGCTTTCCCATTGTCACCAGGTGCTCCAAATCCCCCTTCCTCATAAAATGGCCTACAAATGTTGCCTGTCTTTTCCTAATCTTCCTTATGAGTGATCTACTTGTGTCTGCCTCCATCAAGACTGTCTCGTTTGTTTTCTTTGCTGTCCATGGAACTCTCAACATTCTTCTGAGAAACCACATCTCGGCTGCCTCGATCCTGCTCTGGCTTTGCTTGCTGACTGTCCACGCCTCGCATCCGTACAACAGTATTGGTTCTATATAACATTCAAGGACTCTCTTTCTGATGTTAATTGATAGGCACTTGTTGGTAAGAATGCTTGTCATCTTCTTAAATGCTGTTTTGGCTTGGCCGATTCTGCCAGCTATTTCCGATGTGCATCTGCCGTCTGATGAAATGACCGTTCCCAGGTATTTGAACTTATTAACCTGTGTCAAGATTGTGCCATTTGCTGTTACTTTGCAGGAGGGGATTTCATGTTTTTTACTGATCACCATGACTTCAGTCTTCCTGCTGTTTAGTTCCAACCCTTTACGTTTGCTTTCTGTTTCTAGTATATTCACAAGGTTTTGTAGGTCCCTTTCATTTTCTGCAATTAGCACGTGTCATCTGCATATCGAATGTTGTTTATCATTTTTCCCTCCAACCTTTAATTCAGGGTCTTCTAGGTTTCTCATGATGATCTGGTGACAAAAAACACAACCCTGTCTGACTCCTCTTTTGATGTTTTGGAAAGAGTTTATATTGTTTTCTATTCTCATTGCAGCTGTTTGTTCCCAGTACATATTCCTGATTATTCATAGATCTTTTCCATCAACATTGAGTCTCTCCAGTTGGTTGATCAATTCTTCATGTCATACCTGATCGAAAGCCTTGGTATAGTCAACAAAGCATAAATACAAATCCATACTCATCTCAATTGACCTCACTGTGATAGTTCGTAGGATGTATGGCATTAATAGTTCCTTTCCCTTCCACAAATCCACACTGTTCTTCTATTTCTCTTTTGATTCTATTCCTTGTCCTCATCATGATTATTCTTAACAGGATTTTTGTTACATGACTCATCAAACTGATTGTGTGATGGAGTTCGCATTCTATAGCCCCTGTCTTCTTTGGAAGTGCAATGAAAATTGATTTTGACATATCTTTGGGGATTTTTCCAGTGTCGTAAATTTCATTTAGGAGGACTGTTATTTTTTCTATGCCAAATTCCTCCAGGGCTTCAATCATTTCTGTAGTAATGTTGTCTGGTCCTGGGGCTTTTCCTGGTTTCATCTTTTTCAGTGCTGCTCTAACTTCATCTTTCATTATGGGTGGTCCTTCAGAGTTCTTTTTCATAATGTGTTCTTCGTTTCTGTCTCCTCATCTGTCCAGTATTTTGTCTTTTTCCATGATAAGCGTGCCATCTTTCGATTTTAAGCAACCGATTGATGTGCATGTATTTTTCCTGTGGACAATTTCTCCAATTCGTCTGTACATACCCTGAGGATCCATTTTGTGTCGGTTTTCTATCTCTTTGCATTTTGTGTTCAGCCAAGCTTCCTTAGCTTCATTGCATCTATACCTGATTTCTTTGTTATTTTCCTGTATATCTCCTCGTTTCTCTTTGCCTTCCTCCTTTCCTCCATCAAGCCCAAAATTTCATTAGTCATCCAGCTCTTTTTTGCTTTTCTATCTACTTCAGGGATTTTTTCACAAGCTTCGTTTATCGAATTTCTCAACTTTGTCCATTGTTCCTCACTGTCACCAACGTCTTCCAGAGCACTGAATTTGTTTTGAACATGTACATTAAATTTTTTACGTATCACTTCATCTGTCTTTTAGAGTCCAAGGTTTAGTTTGATGTTGCTTTTGGTCTGTTTCCTTTTCCTCAATTTCAGCCTAAACCTTCCCACTACAGGATTGTGGTCACTGTTGCAGTCTGCGCCTGGTAGTGTTTTTGCTGACAGTAAAGAATTTCTTAATCTTTTGTTGATCAGGATGTAGTCAATCTGATTTTTGGTATTATATCCTGGACTCATCCAAGTCCATTTTCTTCTATTAGGCTGTTCAAACTAGGTGTTTCCAACTATGAACTCATTTATCTGTGCCCATTCTACAAGTTTCCCTCCAGCTTCCCTTTCATTTTGTGTACCAAGGCCATGAGGTCCAACTATATCCTCCACCCTATCCTGTCCCACTTTAGCATTAAAATCTCCCATTATGACTGTAACTTCTTGTAATTTACATTGGACCTTGGCCATCTCTAATACTTTGTAGAAGTTGTCGATGTCTTCCTGAGTACTTGCAGATGTTGGTGCATACACCTGTATGATGTTGATATCAAATGGTTTGCCTCCCAATTTGACCAGCAATACTCTGTCGGACACAGCCCAGTTTCCCTTAACTGCTTTTGATTTGTCTTTGTCCATTATGATGCCTACTCCTGTTTCATGTGAATTACCACCAGAGTATATCACTGTGTATTCTGCTGATGTTATCCCTGCCCCCTTCCATCTCACTTCCCCTAGTCCTAAAATACTGATGTTAAGCCTTTCCGTCTCCATTTTGTGCTGAAGAAGTTGGCCGGATCGCCGATGAAAGCTACGCAGTAAGTAGCCTTTCACTGAGAGACAAGTTTAGCCAGGTAGCCATTATGTCTGATTTTCCCTTCTGCAACAGTGTTCTGATGCTCCATGTTGCTATTTTGGTGTTTCTAAGTTTGACTTTAGGTTTGATTTTGGTCGCAGTAGCTGGCTGATGGTCTGGTGTCACCTGCGCCACATGACAGTCCCTACCGGACGAAGGTGCTCCACAGGAGCACCTAATTATGTCGTTAACTTCATTCTTCATCTTTCTTTTGCCCATGATTGTTCTGGGGAAATTACAATGGTGGTTTCCCCTTGCCTTCCATCGTTTTTTTTTTCAGGGTTAACTCCCTTAGCCTTACTCTCTCCCGAGATGTCCACAAGGCAGTGGAGCTATTTACCCATAGCTTGGGGATCTGGTTCGTGGGCACCAGGGCATATCCACACGCCGGTGGGCCTGCATGCCGCATGTCTGGGGGCCAGACCTCCTCCGAGTCCTACGAGATTTAGCCTGAGTCCGTGAGGTGCTCATTTACCGCCTGTTGCCACGAGGAGGCACAACTTAGGGCTTGCTGATGGAGAGGCTATGTACTGACAGGAAGAGACTTACGCCTTCTGCTCTTCTTTTCGCTTAGCTGCAAGCAGCAGTGCTAGCCAGCGGTGTAGGCTGTGAAAGTGAGAGGTGACAAGCACGCAGTCACTAGTCATTAGCCGACACACTAGACGCATCACATCCACCTTTGACAAACAAGCAAAGAATAGAAAGTACGATCTCCGGTTTGATGTTTTATCGCCAAGGGATTTTTTTTAAACGACCTGGAACTAGTAGAAGTAAAACTGTGTGAAGTGACTGCTTTCCAAAGGTGTTTATATTGCTAGTATTTAATGAATACGATGGAATTTTGTTTAATTCATCGAAATCATAATATTTGTGCTAGTACTCGGCCAGAAATTCAAACCAGAAGTTGGTTGGCGAGTGCATGTTGTCTGTCAGATCGGATTCGACAATTTTTATCATCACAAAGAAACAGCAAATAGCGGTTTTGCACAGTCACACACGCACACATGCATGAATGCAGGCACACACACATTATCAGAACACTATATAGCATCAGGCAAACACGAACACACAGCTCCACAAAGTCCAATGAGCCTTTCTAATAGCACAATATAAGAATACTATACTCTCAAAAGTAATAGCTGGCACAAATTAAACTGAATTTAAAGAAAATACTTACATTATCAGTGTCCACTTTGAATACAGCTTACATTATCAGTGTCCACTATAATACAGCTTACATTATCAGTGTCCACTATAATACAGCTTACATTATCAGTGTCCACTTTGAATACAGCTTACATTATCAGTGTCCACTATAATACAGCTTACATTATCAGTGTCCACTATAATGCAGCTTACAGTATCAGTGTCCACTATAATACAGCTTACATTATCAATGTCCACTATAATACAGCTTACAGTATCAGTGTCCACTATAATACAGCTTACATTATCAGTGTCCACTGTAATATAGCTTACATTATCAGTGTCCACTTTGAATACAGCTTACATTATCAGTGTCCACTTTGAATACAGCTTACATTATCATGTCCACTATAATACAGCTTACATTATCAGTGTCCACTATAATACAGTTTACATTATCAGTGTCCACTTTGAATACAGCTTACATTATCAGTGTCCACTTTGAATACAGCTTACATTTCAGTGTCACTATAATACAGCTTACATTATCAGTGTCCACTATAATGCAGCTTACAGTATCAGTGTCCACTATAATACAGCTTACATTATCAATGTCCACTATAATAGCTTACATTATCAGTGTCCACTATAATACAGCTTACATTATCAGTGTCACTTTGAATACAGCTTACATTATCAGTGTCCACTTTGAATACAGCTTACATTATCAGTGTCCACTTGGAATACAGCTTACATTATCAATGTCCACTATAATACAGCTTACATTATCAGTGTCCACTATAATACAGCTTACATTATCAGTGTCCACTTTGAATACAGTTACATTATCAGTGTCCACTATAATACAGCTTACATTATCAGTGTCCACTATAATCAGCTTACAGTATCAGTGTCCACTATAATACAGCTTACATTATCAATGTCCACTTAATACAGCTTACAGTATCAGTGTCCTTTAATACAGCTTACATTATCAGTGCCACTGTAATATAGTTACATTATCGTGTCCACTTTAATACAGTTACATTATCAGTGTCCACTTTGAATACAGCTTACATTATCAATGTCACTATAATACAGCTTACATTATCAGTGTTCCACTATAATACAGTTACATTATCAGTGTCCACTTTGAATACAGCTTACATTATCAGTGTCCACTTTGAATACAGCTTACATTATCAGTGTCCACTATAATACAGCTTACATTATCAGTGTCCACTATAATCGCTTACAGTATCAGTGTCACTTAATACAGCTACATTATCAATGTCCACTATAATATAGCTTACATTATCAGTGTCCACTATAATACAGCTTACATTATCAGTGTCCACTTTAATACAGCTTACATTATCAGTGTCCACTTTAATACAGCTTACATTATCAGTGTCCACTTTGAATACAGCTTACATTATCATGTCCACTATAATACAGCTTACATTATCAGTGTCCACTTTGAATACAGCTTACATTATCAGTGTCCACTTTGAATACAGCTTACATTATCAATGTCCACTATAATACAGCTTACATTATCAGTGTCCACTTTAATACAGCTTACATTATCATGTCCACTATAATACAGCTTACATTATCAGTGTCCACTTTGAATACAGCTTACATTATCATGTCCACTATAATACAGCTTACATTATCATGTCCACTTTGAATACAGCTTACATTATCAGTGTCCACTTGAATACAGTTACATTATCAGTGTCCACTTTGAATACAGCTTACATTATCATGTCCACTATAATACAGCTTACATTATCAGTGTCCACTATAATACAGCTTACATTATCAGTGTCCACTTTGAATACAGCTTACATTATCAGTGTCCACTTTGAATACAGCTTACATTATCAGTGTCACTATAATACAGCTTACATTATCAGTGTCCACTATAATATAGCTTACATTATCAGTGTCCACTTTGAATACAGCTTACAGTATCAGTGTCCACTATAATACAGCTTACATTTCAGTGTCCACTTAATACAGCTTACATTATCAGTGTCCACTATAATACAGCTTACATTATCTGTGTCCACTTTGAATACAGCTTACATTATCAGTGTCCACTTTTATGCAGCTTACAGTATCAGTGTCCACTATAATACAGCTTACATTATCATGTCCACTAAAATACAGCTTACATTATCAGTGTCCACTATAATACAGCTTACATTATCAGTGTCCACTATAATACAGCTTACAGTATCAGTGTCCACTATAATACAGCTTACAGTATCAGTGTCCACTATAATACAGCTTACATTATCAGTGTCCACTATAATACAGCTTACATTATCAGTGTCCACTATAATACAGCTTACATTATCAGTGTCCACTATAATACAGCTTACATTATCAGTGTCCACTATAATACAGCTTACATTATCAGTGTCCACTTTGAATACAGCTTACAGTATCAGTGTCCACTATAATACAGCTTACATTCTCAGTGTCCACTATAATACAGCTTACATTATCAGTGTCCACTTTGAATACAGCTTACAGTATCAGTGTCCACTATAATACAGCTTACATTATCAGTGTCCACTATAATACAGCTTACATTATCAGTGTCCACTATAATACAGCTTACATTATCAGTGTCCACTAAAATACAGCTTACATTATCAGTGTCCACTATAATACAGCTTACATTATCAGTGTCCACTTTGAATACAGCTTACAGTATCAGTGTCCACTATAATACAGCTTACATTATCAGTGTCCAATTTGAATACAGCTTACAGTATCAGTGTCCACTATAATACAGCTTACATTATCAGTGTCCACTATAATACAGCTTACATTATCTGTGTCCACTATAATACAGTTTACATTATCAGTGTCCACTATAATACAGCTTACATTATCTGTGTCCACTATAATACAGTTTACATTATCAGTGTCCACTATAATACAGCTTACATTATCTGTGTCCACTATAATACAGCTTACATTATCAGTGTCCACTTTGAATACAGCTTACAGTATCAGTGTCCACTATAATACAGCTTACATTATCTGTGTCCACTAAATACAGCTTACATTATCTGTGTCCACTATAATACAGTTTACATTATCAGTGTCCACTATAATACAGTTTACATTATCAGTGTCCACTTTGAATACAGCTTACATTATCAGTGTCCACTTTGAATACAGCTTACATTATCAGTGTCCACTTTGAATACAGCTTACATTATCAGTGTCCACTATAATACAGCTTACAGTATCAGTGTCCACTATAATACAGCTTACATTATCAGTGTCCACTATAATACAGCTTACATTATCAGTGTCCACTATAATACAGCTTACATTATCAGTGTCCACTATAATACAGCTTACATTATCAGTGTCCACTTTGAATACAGCTTACAGTATCAGTGTCCACTTTGAATACAGCTTACATTATCAGTGTCCACTTTGAATACAGCTTACATTATCAGTGTCCACTATAATACAGCTTACATTATCTGTGTCCACTATAATACAGCTTACATTATCTGTGTCCACTAAAATACAGCTTACATTATCTGTGTCCACTAAAATACAGCTTACATTATCTGTGTCCACTATAATACAGCTTACATTATCAGTGTCCACTATAATACAGCTTATATTATCAGTGTCCACTATAAGACGGCTTATATTATCAGTGTCCACTATAATACAGCTTACAGTATCAGTGTCCACTATAATACAGCTTACATTATCAGTGTCCACTATAAGACAGCTTACATCGTCAGTCCAAGAAGGAAATCAAATATCTGTTAACCACTTAAAGACAACACACATCATCACTTTGTGTGAATAGTGATAGCTCTGTCAGTCTGTTTAGACAGTAGATGTACTTGGTTGAGGTCTTAGTTGGATGTGGAAACATTGGCTTTGGCAAACAAGCTGTTTCTTTATTGACAGCCTGTGGCATACGGGTGGCACATGAATGCTGATGGCTGTGGCTGGGTAATTGCTGCTGTCTTTTTTGTCCACCTACAGTCCTCTGCAATGGTGATGCCTGCATGTACAGCCTGTGGCCAGGCACAGCAATTTGTAGCTGTCTCCTCCAAGGTGTCCACATTGATATTAGTGGGCTACAGGTCACGTTTGTAGATGTGCCTGTATGGCAGCAGTGGGTGCTTAAGGGCAGGATCCCACAGTGGGCTCTCCATACAGGATATATTGGGATGCGGCCAATGTGTGACTAAGAATGTAAGAAAATTCTACTGCAGCAGCTTCACTAAAAATGGTATCAGTGATTATTGATTTACAGAATAACATTTGACAATGTAATTGTGTTAGTGACACCATCATGTGTGCTTAAGAACATAGAAAATATTCCACTTCTCTTGCAGGTGGAGGCAGGAAAAAAAGCATTACGTGTGTTGCTGAAACTGGCCATGCTGACTACTGAAGATCTTGAACAAGTTGTCGCATGCCTACCTGAGTCTGTACATCCTTCTCCGACCATGCAGGCCAGGTGAGCAGTTTGGATCAGGTGTGTGAGGGAAATGGGCCAGTTACTTAGCCACAACTGTGTCAATGTACAACACTTTTGTGTAAAGTGTACACATGTCCATGTTGAGATCATTTCCACAGCTTTGGTACACATTGAAGCTAGTGTAAATAGTCCTCATTGATACCTTTTGATCCTTTACCTGGAACAGTACTGAAAGTGATAAAATTGTATGGTGCTTACTCAGTTACTGTTAAAGTAAGCACTTTTATGAAAGGGAGGTAATATCTGGTCAACGTCCTGCTAGTCATGAAATTTGTCTTTGGAGAAGTTTGAATTGATTAAAAGAAATGAAAAGATAAAGCGCCGTGTTTACATTAGGAAAGTATTAAAACAATTACACATGATAATTTATCCCATCCCAGCCACATACTGCTACATTGCATATCAAACCATAAAGTAGTTTAGATCAGTTATTGTTTGATCTTTGTGATGAGTTATTGTTTTGGTACTTCTCAGACAAAAACAGTGTCAGTCTTAACACCAGCAGTGCTTCATGAATACGTATTATGTATTTGGCCAGTCTTAATACCAACAATGCTTCATTGCTTCATGAAGATGCATTAACATGTATGTGTTTAACTGATGAAAAGAACAAAACTAATTTTCATAATTGAAATTGTTTTGTCCATTAAAATAAGATTGTACAAAAACAAAATACAAACAAAAACAAAGAAACAAAGTTTCATGATTTAATTGTTTGTTCTTTGAAGTAAATTAGAAACTAAAAGAGAAATAGAACCCAAATTGATAAGAGACAAGAGAGTGTGACCTGAGCAAGAATGTGCTAGAACCTCAGATAGCAATACAGAAAGTAAAACAGAGGAAGTGTTTTAACAAATTAGGAAAGTAAAAATAACCAAATTTCAACCACAGAATCAGGGTATCAACAGCAAAGATGGTGCCACTCTAACAGAGACAGAAGACATGGATGTAAAATACTATTAATATGGTAAAAACTTAATCACCACAGCAACAAACCAAAAACTTAAATCACCACAGCAACAAATCCACAAGCTACTACCTGTAGGTACTGGCAGCCTCTCTTCAGCACTGCGGGAATTGTGTCAGTCAGTAAAAAATTGTACTTGTTTATTAGTCAAATATTCTTGCAGATGAACCTGAACGACAAAGTTGTTATCATGAAAATGAAGATTGTTCTTTCCTCTGTTGATCTGTGCTGTTTGTTTTTGTTATAAATGCACCCACACGAAAATCGGCGCAAGGAAAACAGACCAACCAACGAAGTTTCACCGCGTATGACCTAATGTCGACTGGCTCAACAGCAGTGCTTGGGGTGACCAGTTAATGACAACTTAAATTATACGGGTCACACAGGACTACCTTCATGCAAATTAGTACAGTTGACAGGTCAAAACTCTGTCCTTCATTCCTGTATAATGTTTATTTTATAAAATCATTAGTTTGGTAGTCTTCTAATGGTCGCATTATTGGCAAACTTTGACGAAGAATATCTAAGGACCTACCTAATAAATCAGATGTTCCGGCAGATGCGTAAACAGCTTAATTTTTGCTGAATATGACCATATATGGAACTATGAGATGTGACATATATGGGGTGTGCTTGAGTCGACAAAGGGCCAAGTACCTGTGACTTGCCATTTTAGCATATGGGAACCTCGAATCATGGCAGCTTTCGAAGCGATCGCTGAAAGTCCAGTCAACGAACTTCTACCTTTGATCATTAAGCTGAAGACAGACTTTGTAAACATTGACTGTTTTTGATGAAAATTGACTTAGAAGTTTGATTCAATGAATTATATTTGATATTTCTCTTTGTTAAGAAAGATTTTAAAAGAAATCTGCGGCAGGTATAGCCTGCATAAGCAAAGAATAGAAAGTACGATCTCCGGTTTGATGTTTTATCGCCAAGGGATTTTCTTTTAAGCGACCTGGATAGAGTAGAAGTAAAAATATGTGAAGCGATCGCTTTCCAAAGGTATGTTTATAGTGCTAGTATTTAAATATTAAAGATGGATTTTTGTTTAATACATCAAAATCATCATATTTGTGCTAGTACTCGGCTAGAAATTCAAACCGGAAGTTTGTCACTTCGTTGCAGGCTACTCACTTCGCTATCAGGTTTAGTTCAGCGGCAACCTTATCCCCTTATCAGTGCTGCACCCTGCTCCCCTCCAGCCACCGGACAGCTGGCCCTTGTTGTTCTCTATTGTGACATGCTAACGTGTAGTGCATTTTACCACCGGACAGCTGGCCCTTGTTATTCTCTATTGTGACATGCTAACGTGTAGTGGATTTTACCACAGACAGCTGGCCCTTGTTATTCTCTATTGTGGCATGCTAACATGTAGTGGATTTTACCACGGACAGCGGCCCTTGTTATTCTCTATTGTGGCATGCTAAGTGTGTAGTGGATTTTACCACAGGCAGCTGGCCCTTGTTATTCTCTATTGTGGCATGCTAGTGTGTAGTGGATTTTACCACGGGACAGCTGGCCCTTGTTATTCTCTATTGTGGCATGCTAGTGTGTATGGATTTACACGGACAGCTGCCTTGTTATTCTCTATTGTGGCATGCTAGTGTGTAGTGGATTTTACCACGGGACAGCTGGCCCTTGTTATTCTCTATTGTGGCATGCTAGTGTGTAGTGGATTTTACCACGGGACAGCTGGCCCTTGTTATTCTCTATTTGGCATGCTAGTGTGTAGTGCATTTTACCACGGGACAGCTGGCCCTTGTTATTCTCTATTGTGGCATGCTAGTGTGTAGTGGATTTTACCACGGGACAGCTGGCCCTTGTTATTCTCTATTGTGGCATGCTAGTGTGTAGTGGATTTTACCACGGGACAGCTGGCCCTTGTTATTCTCTATTGTGGCATGCTAGTGTGTAGTGGATTTTACACGGGACAGCTGGCCCTGTTATTCTCTATTGTGGCATGCTAGTGTGTAGTGGATTTTACCACGGGACAGCTGGCCCTTGTTATTCTCTATTTGGCATGCTAGTGTGTAGTGGATTTTACCACGGGACAGCTGGCCCTTGTTATTCTCTATTATGGCATGCTAGTGTGTAGTGGATTTTACCACGGGACAGCTGGCCCTTGTTATTCTCTATTGTGGCATGCTAAGGTGTAGTGGATTTTACCACGGGACAGCTGGCCCTTGTTATTCTCTATTGTGGCATGCTAGTGTGTAGTGGATTTTACCACGGGACAGCTGGCCCTTGTTATTCTCTATTATGGCATGCTAGTGTGTAGTGGATTTTACCACGGGACAGCTGGCCCTTGTTATTCTCTATTGTGGCATGCAAAGTGTAGTGGATTTTACCACGGACAGCTGGCCCTTGTTATTCTCTATTTGGCATGCTAAGTGTGTAGTGGATTTTACCACGGGACAGCTGGCCCTTGTTATTCTCTATTTGGCATGCAAACGTGTAGTGGATTTTACCACGGGACAGCTGACCCTTGTTATTCTCTATTGTGGCATGCTAACGTGTAGTGGATTTTACCACGGGGACATCTGGACCCTTGTTATTCTCTATTGTGGCATGCTAACGTGTAGTGGATTTTACCACGGGACATCTGGCCCTTGTTATTCTCTATTGTGGCATGCTAACGTGTAGTGGATTTTACCACGGGACAGCTGGCCCTTGTTATTCTCTATTGTGGCATGCTAACGTGTAGTGGATTTTACCAAAGTTTATGGTGCTGTGGTTCCTAAACCTGACTTACAGTGATGTGATATTTATGTATGTGTTTGTTGGACATTTCCTCTATACTATGTGAGTGTTTGATTTACTATACATTTTGACTTTAACATTATAGAGGAGTTGAAAAGAAGTGTGTAATTGTATAGTTTGTGCTTCAAAGCATGTGCTACTTCAAGTAATATCACGGCACGGGTCTAGCCATGATGGAAGGGGAAACACATTTAGACAGTGACGATGCCTTTCGTCTCAATTCGTTATGTAGAGTTTGTGGTGAGAGGTCAAAAAGGAACCGTGACTTGAACCCCCAAAGTTGTGCAGAAACTATGCTTCTGACGTGGAAAATTTTTATGGTTTAGTTGTGTCTAATGACTCAAGCAGTACACACACCACAACACTTTGCACAAAATGTTACACAAGGCTGTTGAGACTAAAGAACTCATTATCACCATCTGAGCAAACAATACTATCAGTCAAAGAGGCTATACAGAAATGTGCTATGTTGTGGACACAACCTTTTGATCCATCAGTTGCAGTCAATGACTGTATTGTGTGTAAAACCTTTTTCAGTCAGAACACAGCTGGTAGATCATCCAAACCCAAACGTGGTATCCCCCAAAATGTGCCAGTTACAAATGTCACCACAAGTAGTGACTGTGGTGATATTGATGTCGGGTTAGATTGTTCACATGGACTGAAGAGTGAAGAAGAACAACTCTGCTATAATTATCATGAAGAATCATCTCACAGGCACATCGCCTATTATACGGTTCTCTCCTGCAAAGAAGTGCAGAAGGAAACAGCAGTAAGATGCAAGCACAGACTACTTTCAGAATCTTTTAGTTTTTCTTCAAGTGATATGTATAATAAGAATTTTGATTATCAGGAAAACATGTAAAGAAAGTAGCACATCCGTCATAGTGCAGAATCATATGGATAAACTATAGGCTAATTTTCTTGTTCCTGTGTGAACTACACACCAGCTGTTAAATGGACAGTACATGTGTACAAACACTCTCTCAGACTGAGGAATGTGTGGTGTCAGATAACGCCACGAAAACCGGCCCCCACCCACCATGCCAGAACAGTGTGGTAATTAATCACAGCCTGCCGCTCCCCAAGGAAAATGTATACTGAAACAGGTCAGTGTACTTAATGGCAGAGATATGTAGCTTGCTGAGCGGTGCATGTATAGCAGAGAGAAAAGTCAGGTGTGACTTACAGCATGTTTGGAAGACATGTTTTTTTTTACTGTGATCTCGCATGGTAGCTTGTCCTGTCTCCCTTCTATGTACGAATTATCCTTTATTTTCAGCTGTTTTTGTTTGCAAAAGATATGGCATGTTTGGAGTCATATGAAACTACAGTTTAAGACCTATCTTATGATTGGTTGTGCATCACAGTAGTCAGCAGGATGAATTTGTACAAGCAGGAAAGAAAAGGGTACTGTGTTTTCACAACTCTTAGCACTGGTGCGCGTGCCAGCAGAGAGGAGTGGCTGACTCACTTATCTCTGCGTCAGGAGGCCAGGTTCTCTCCCCTTCCGCTAGCAACTAAACCTAAAGCTTGTAATGCTTGTGGTCTGTCGAGTCAGATTCAACAATGTTTATCATCGTAAAGAAACAGCAAACAGCGGTTTTGCACACACGCACGTGTGCAATCATGAATGCAGGCATGCACACATTATCAAAACACTATACAGCACCAGGCAAACATGGACACATAACTCCACAAAGTCCAGTGGGACTTTCTAATGGCACAATATAAAAATACTTTACTCTCAAAAGTAATACAGATAGCTGGAACAAATTTTTAAAAATACTTGAGAAAAAATTCGGATTTTATTTCTATTGTTTTCAAGACAGTGATGATTTTCTGCGGAAGAAGGCAACCATCACTGCCTCCAAAACTTCAGCAGCAGACACTCACTAATAAACTACTTCTACAGTTAGACTTGTTGAGAACTGAGTGTGATGAGTTGCGGGATGAGAACACGGCTTTTGTTTAAAAAATTAGTAACATTGATCAATCATCACTCCAGGAGCTAAATCTGAAGACAACAATTGAGACAGTTTTGAAAAAAGCGGAGAGATTTTCAGTAGATAGACCAGACATTGACGATTTCTTTGTCTGTGGATATGGGAAGGTGCATGTTACTGTGAAATAACTGATGAAAAAAAATTATTGATAAACATTAAGACTGTATTAGAAATGGTTGTAAATCATGTACTGCATTGCCAGGCATGTATCTTCTGCTGTTACACATTTTAGTTTCATAATGTTATTGAGAAGGATGTTTTTCTGTGCTAGTATGATACAAAGTCATCTGTGGATCACATTGTTTCAGACTAAATCAGTGAATGCATACAAAATCTTAAAATCTCGTAATTTTAGCAATATTTGCTTGTAAAGAATGAAGCTGTAACTTTGTATTTGATTCTCATGCAAAATTTCAGGTGATTCCATCAAGATATAATATTTTGTTTAAGTTGGCCTGACACATGGGCCCTCACATTATTTGGGTGCAAATGCATACAAAATATCTTATCTTGAATATAACTAAGCTTGTAAATAGTAGCTTTCTGTCTATCTGATTCTCATGCAGAATTTCAAGGAAATCCATCAAGAAGTAAGGGAGTTATGTGCGTTTTAATTTGGTCTGGTATGTGAACCGTGCTTTTTCCGTTGTTCAAATGAGATATTTTGCCATTTTTGGAACCATGTAACTCATGACTTTGTCACTTTACACTGCCCTAAGAAAATTAAGTTTCATACAATAACATTGTTTCTGAGAAAAAGTAAACTCTAGCCAATTCTGTCTTCTTATTTTTGTGTAATGGGGGTGCAAACATGGCTTGTCATGCAATTTTAAACATTGACAAAATGGTATATTTATGAAGTTTGCTGCACTGCTATGTAAATGTATGAACAGATCTGCTTGTTTGCTTGCTTTTTTATGTAGTTTATGTTTTTAAGAATTAAAATCAGGAATGACATTCTCTGTTTGAGGACATCTGGAAAATTTAGGTTCCAGCAAACTTGCTACATTTCACAGTTGGTGAAAACGTACGTAAACTGCCATTTTCAAAGTGTGTTATCTCTGGACCTAATACAGCTAGAGACTTACTTTTTTTGTATTGTGCTTATTTTTTCTTGTACTTTTCAGAAATATAAATGTTAATAATCTCTTCAAAAGTTTATTTTTGGCTGCCAGTACCTACTACCTGTCTTGTTTTTCAGCGTTCCAAACTAGAACCTCTCTTAAGTGAAGTGACAGCAGCCATCAGTCAGTGGAAAATTAGAAAATCACCAGATCTAGACAACATCACTGGAGAACTGCTGAAAGACACCAACAAACTGGGAATTGAAGTGTTGAACCACCTATGCTGTAAGATATAGAGAACATGGCCAAACAGAAAATGATTTAATTCAGTAATCTTTGGTAAGACAGAAGCATACCGACAGCCCTTAAAATCAAAATGTTAAAATGTGTGATCAAGCCAACAGTGCCACATGGCTGTGAAGCCTGGACAAGCAGAAAAGCAGATCAAAGTAAGACTGAAGCAGCAGAGATGTTTCTACAGGCAGCTTCTTAGAATCAAATGGACTGATAAAAGAACAAATGAAAGTATTTTGAATGCCAGTTGCTGACAAAAACCAACATTGGAAAAACGAAATACATCGTCTTTGGAACCAACAACACCAACACAAACTGAATGGCAACAATTTTACAAGTTTTCAGTTTCAGTTTCAGTGTCTCAAGATGACGTCTCCTTGCTCAAAATGAATTTCATATACACTGGCGCTAGTGGTGCCATGTGATGGAGGCGATCCAGAATTCTTATGGCACAAACCTTGAGCCTGCACATAAATCCTTGAGCTGGTCAGGTCCTGAGGTTCCATGTAGCCTGTTTTTTTTAATCTTAAACTAGTATTGTATTAGTCTGTCATTGGAACAATCTTAGTTAGATGTAAATGAGAGGTATGTCTGTGTATCTTATCTTCAAAGAAAAGAACAGATAAATAAGATATGTAAATAATTGAAGGACTGTAAATAAAATCAATAAACAATTAAAGGACTGAATGAAAACACAACTTACCATCAAGTATAAACTTGTCTCACATCACAGAAAGCCCCCTCATCAATACACAAAGCCTCCACTGCCTATCAACAAAATGAAAACTTTATTTCCTTAATCATAACCCTTTATGTATGTCATCCATTTCTGACAAAAGAAATAGAAAATACATAGGTAAATAAATGAATGAATGAATAAATAAACAAATAGAAAATAAAAACAAAATTAGATAAATGAATAGGCGGATAAAGAAATAAAGAAATGAAAAATAACAAAGAAAAGTAAATGCACACACACACATGGACACACCACACACACACACTCTCTCTCTCTCTCACTCATAACCACACAGCATGATGGCCCACAATAACATCAACAACAACAACAACAGCAGCAGCAGCAACAACAACAACAGCGAACATACATATTCACATACTCACATATTCTTCAACCAACACCAATGCAGAAGAAGATAAAACAGAAAGTAGACAAATATCATGACAAACTTGTAGACATATAGACAACAGTCAACAAACTGACCACAAACACACACACACAAACAGTGTAACAAACTTGCCCGTCCTCCAGTTGTCTTTTCCTTTTCATCACTTTTCCTTTATAAGAAAATGTTGAGGCCAAAAGAAATCCAGGCAGACCGACCACCTTCTGTATGATGGAGAATACACGTGCTGAGTTTGTGTTCTGTTTTAATTCCGTCGTTCTAGAAATTAAGAATGGCTTTAGAAGTTATGAATAAATGATTTTAACAAAGTTATCATTTTTTGCATTTTTCAGAAACAGTGTTGTTGACAGTATTGCATATAGAGTTATGAGTTGGTGTAGTGGCTGTTTGAAAATATGGCATTACATATTGTAGGCCCATATTACATCATACATGCTTCCATTTTTACTTCATTTCCACATATTTCACAATATAACTCCATTATTTTAAACATGTATGTGACATGTTATATACTTATATTATACCTGTCAATGTATCAGTCACACATGTGTCACACACCTAGGTATACCTGTCAGTCACATGTGTGTCACCTAGATATGCCTGTCAATGTGTCAGTCACAAGTGTGTCACCTAGTATACCTGTCAGTGTATCAGTCACATGTGTCACACACCTAGATATACCTGTCAGTGTGTCGGTCATATGTGTGTCACACACCTACATATGCCTGTCAGTGTCTCAGTCACATGTGTGTCACACACCTAGATATACATGTCAGTGTATCAGTCACATGTGTGTCACACACCTAGGTATACCTGTCATGTGTCAGTCACATGTGTCACACACCTAAATATACCTGTCAGTGTGTCAGTCATGTGTGTCACACACCTAGATCTACCTGTCAGTGTGTCAGACACATGAGTCACACACCTAGGTATACCTGTCAGTGTGTCAGACACATGTGCATCACACACCTAGATATTCCTGTGTGTCAGTCATGCATGTGTCACATACCTAGATATACCAGTCAGTGTTTCAGTCGCATGTGTATCACACACCTAGATATGCCCATCATTGTGTCAGTCATGTGTGTCACACACCTAGATATACCTCTCAGTTTTCGATCACATGTGTGTCACACTCCTAGATGTACCTGTCAGTGTGTTACACATAAATTATACATGTCAGTGTGTCAGTCACATGTGTGTCACACCAAGATATACCTGTCAGTGTTTCAGTCATGTAGTGTCACACACCTAGATATACCTGTCAATGTATCAGTCATGTGTGTGTCACACACCTAGGTATACCTGTCAGTGTGTCACATAGTCACACACCTAGGTATGCCTGTCAGTGTGTCAGTCATGCATGTGTGACACACACCTAGATATAACAGTCAGTGTGTCAGTCATGTGTCACCTAGATATGCCTGTCAGTGTATCAGTCACATGTGTGTCACACACCTAGATATACCTGTCAGTGTATCTCAGTGTGTCAGTCACATGTCACCTAGATATATCTGTCAGTGTATCTCACATGTCACACACCTAGATATCCCTGTCAATATCTCAGTCACATTGTGTCACACACCTAGATATACATGTCAGTGTCTTAGTCATGTGTGTCACACACTTAGATGTACCTGTCATTGTGTCAGTCACAGTGTGTTGCATGCCTAGATGTACCTGTCATTGTGTCGGTCACATGTGTCACACACCTAGACATACCTGTCAGTATGTCAGTCACATGTCACACACCTAGATGTACCTGTCAGTGATGTCAGTCACACATGTCACACACCTAGATATACCTGTCAGTGTGTCAGCTACACATGTCAAACATCTAGACATACCTGTCAGTATGTCAGTCACATGTCACACACCTAGATATACCTGTCAGTGTGTCAGTCACACACCTAGATGTACCTGTCAGTGTGTCAGCCACATGTCACACACCTAGATATACCTGTCAGTGTGTCAGCCACACATCACACACCTGGATATATCTGTCAGTGTGTCAGCCACACATGTCACACTCCTAGATATACCTCTGTCATGTGTTACAGTTGTGCTGATGATGCAGAGCAAAGGAGGACACTGATTGACAGATGCAGTGAAGTTGATGTGGAAGTCCTGTGTAACGCTGTCCTACAAGTTGAAAGTAACCGCCAGACAACCAGCAGAGCCAGTGACATGGTGGTTGCTGCTGAAACGTCAGCATTAACCTCCATTACCACAGGTACTTCCCAGTCGTTGAACTTTCAGGATGTGACGTTACGCACGCCAATCCAGGTGACAGAAATGACGTCATGTGCTCCTCCCCTGACCAAGACGCACACAGTCATGGCTGTACAGAGAGACCGTAGCCAGGAACATGGATGAACTAACCTTGACAGGAATACCTGGAAGACGTTGCCTGGAACGTGGGGCATACAGTCTGGGGAAACCTTGACAGGAATACATGGAGGGCGTTGAGTGGATCGTGGGGCATACAGCCTGGGGTAACCTTGACAGGAATACCTGGAAGACGTTGCCTGGAACGTGGGGCATACAGTCTGGGGTAACCTTGACAGGAATACCTGGAGGGCGTTGAGTGGAACGTGGGGCATACAGCCTGGAGTAACCTTGACAGGAATACCTGGAAGGGACGTTGAGTGACGTGGGGCATACAGTCTGGGGTAACCTTGAAGGAATACCTGGAGGGCGTTGAGTGGAACGTGGGGCATACAGTCTGGAGGTAACCTTGACAGGAATACCTGGAGAGCGTTGTTGGATCGTGGGGCATACAGTCTGGAGTAACCTTGAAGGAATACCTGGAGGACGTTGCCTGGAACGTGGGGCATACAGTCTGGAGTAACCTTGACAGGAATACATGGAGGACGTTGCAGTGGAACGTGGGGCATACAGTCTGGAGTAACCTTGACAGGAATACCTGGAAGACGTTGCCTGGAACGTGGGGCATACAGTCTGGAGTAACCTTGACAGGAATACATGGAGGGCGTTGAGTGGAACGTGGGGCATACAGTCTGGAGTAACCCTGACAGGAATACATGGAGGGCGTTGAGTGGAACGTGGGGCATACAGTCTGGAGTAACCTTGACAGGAATACCTGGAAGACGTTGCCTGGAACGTGGGGCATACAGTCTGGAGTAACTTTGACAGGAATACATGGAAGACTTGCTGGAACGTGGGGCATACAGTCTGGAGTAACCTTGACAGGAATACTGGAAGGGCTTGCAGTGGAACGTGGGGCATACAGTCTGGGTAACCTTGACAGGAATAATGGAGGCGTTGATGGAACGTGGGGCATACAGTCTGGAGTAACCTTGACAGGAATACATGGAGGACTTGGTGGAACGTGGGGCATACAGTCTGGAGTAACTTGACAGGAATACCTGGAAGACGTTGCCTGGAACGTGGGGCATACAGTCTGGGTAACCTTGACAGGAATACTGGAGGGCGTTGAGTGGAACGTGGGGCATACAGTCTGGAGTAACCTTGACAGGAATACATGGAGGGCGTTGAGTGGACGTGGGGCATACAGTCTGGAGTAACCTTGACAGGAATACCTGGAAGACGTTGCCTGGAACGTGGGGCATACAGTCTGGGTAACCTTGACAGGAATACATGGAGGGCGTTGAGTGGAACGTGGGGCATACAGTCTGGAGTAACCTTGACAGGAATACCTGGAAGACGTTGCCTGGAACGTGGGCATACAGTCTGGAGTAACTTGACAGGAATACCATGGAGGGCGTTGAGTGGAACGTGGGGCATACAGTCTGGAGTAACCTTGACAGGAATACATGGAAGACGTTGCCTGGATCGTGGGGCATACAGTCTGGAGTAACTTGACAGGAATACCTGGAAGACGTTGCCTGGAACGTGGGGCATACAGTCTGGAGTAACCTTGACAGGAATACATGGAGGGCGTTGAGTGGAACGTGGGGCATACAGTCTGGAGGTAACCTTGACAGGAATACCTGGAAGACGTTGCCTGGAACGTGGGGCATACAGTCTGGAGTAACCTTGACAGGAATACCTGGAAGACGTTGCCTGGAACGTGGGGCATACAGTCTGGAGTAACCTTGACAGGAATACATGGAGGGCGTTGAGTGGAACGTGGGGCATACAGTCTGGGTAACCTTGACAGGAATACATGGAGCGTTGAGGAACGTGGGGCATACAGTCTGGGAGAAACATTGACGGAGAATACATGGAAGACCATTGCCTGGAACGTGGAGGCGTACAGTCTGGAGTAACCTTGACAGGAATACCTGGAAGACATTGCCTGGAACGTGGGGCATACAGTCTGGGGTAACCTTGACAGGAATACCTGGAAGACGTTGCCTGGAACGTGGGGCATACAGTCTGGAGTAACTTGACAGGAATACTGGAGGGCGTTGAGTGGAACGTGGGGCATACAGTCTGGAGTAACCTTGACAGGAATACCTGGAAGACATTGCCTGGAACGTGGGGCATACAGTCTGGAGTAACCTTGACAGGAATACCTGGAAGACATTGCCTGGAACGTGGGGCATACAGTCTGGGGTAACCTTGACAGGAATACCTGGAAGACGTTGCTGGAACGTGGGGCATACAGTCTGGGAGTAACCTTGACAGGAATACATGGAGGGCGTTGAGTGGAACGTGGGGCATACAGTCTGGAGTAACCTTGACAGGAATACCTGGAAGGCGTTGGCTGGAACGTGGGGCATACAGTCTGGAGTAACCTTGACAGGAATACCTGGAAGACGTTGCCTGGAACGTGGGGCATACAGTCTGGAGTAACTTGACAGGAATACATGGAGGGCGTTGAGTGGAACGTGGGGCATACAGTCTGGAGTAACCTTGACAGGAATACATGGAGGGCGTTGAGTGGAACGTGGGGCATACAGTCTGGAGTAACCTTGACAGGAATACCATGGAAGCGTTGCTGGAACGTGGGGCATACAGTCTGGAGTAACCTTGACAGGAATACATGGAGGGCATTGGTGGAACGTGGGGCATACAGTCTGGGTAACTTGACAGGAATACCATGGAGGCGTTGCCTGGAACGTGGGGCATACAGTCTGGGTAACCTTGACAGGAATACATGGAGGGCGTTGTGGAACGTGGGGCATACAGTCTGGAGTAACCTTGACAGGAATACATGGAGGGCGTTGAGTGGAACGTGGGGCATACAGTCTGGAGTAACCTTGACAGGAATACTGGAAGGCGTTGCCTGGAACGTGGGGCATACAGTCTGGAGTAACCTTGACAGGAATACTGGAGGACATTGACTGGAACGTGGGGCATACAGTCTGGAGTAACCTTGACAGGAATACCTGGAGGGCGTTGAGTGGAACGTGGGGCATACAGTCTGGAGTAACCTTGACAGGAATACATGGAGGGCGTTGAGTGGAACGTGGGGCATACAGTCTGGAGTAACCCTTGACAGGAAAAACTGGAGGGCGTTGAGTGGAACGTGGGGATATACAGTCTAGAGTAACCTTGACAGGAATACCTGGAAGGCGTTGCCTGGAACGTTGGGCATACAGTCTGGGTAACCTTGACAGGAATACCTGGAAGACATTGCCTGGAACGTGGGGCATACAGTCTGGAGTAACCTTGACAGGAATACTGGATGGACGTTGCCTGGAACGTGGGGCATACAGTCTGGAGTAACCTTGACAGGAATACTGGAGAGCGTTGATGGAACGTGGGGCATACAGTCTGGAGTAACCTTGACAGGAATACTGGAGGGCTTGGTGGAACGTGGGGCATACAGTCTGGGGTAACTTGACAGGAATAACTGGAGGCATTGCTGGAACGTGGGATACAGTCTGGGGTAACCTTGACAGGAATACCTGGAAGACGATTGCCTGGAACGTGGGCGTACAGTCTGGAGTAACTTGACAGGAATACATGGAAGACGTTGCCTGGAACGTGGGGCATACAGTCTGGGGTAACCTTGACAGGAATACTGGAAGACTTTGCTGGAACGTGGGGCTACAGTCTGGGTAACCTTGACAGGAATACCTGGAAGACGTTGCCTGGAACGTGGGGCATACAGTCTGGGTAACCTTGACAGGAATACCTGGAAGACGTTGACGTGGAAGTGGGGCATACAGTCTGGGGTAACCTTGACAGGAATACCTGGAAGACGTTGCCTGGAACGTGGGGCATACAGTCTGGGTAACCTTGACAGGAATACCTGGAAGACGTTGCCTGGAACGTGGGGCATACAGTCTGGGTAACCATTGACAGGAATACCTGGAAGACGTTGGCCTGGAACGTGGGGCATACAGTCTGGGGTAACATTGACAGAATACCTGGAAGACATTGCCTGGAACGTGGGGCTACAGTCTGGGGTAACTTGACAGGAATAACTGGAAGACGTTGCCTGGAACGTGGGGCGTACAGTCTGGGGTAACTTGACAGGAATACATGGAAGATGTTGCCTGGAACGTGGGGCATACAGTCTGGGGTAACCTTGACAGGAATACCTGGAAGACGTTGCCTGGAACGTGGGGCATACAGTCTGGAGTAACATTGACAGGAATACCTGGAAGACTTGCCTGGAACGTGGGGCATACAGTCTGGAGTAACCTTGACAGGAATACCTGGAAGGGCGTTGAGTGGAACGTGGGGCATACAGTCTGGGTAACCTTGACAGGAATACCTGGAAGACGTTGCCTGGAACGTGGGGCATACAGTCTGGGGTAACTTGACAGGAATACATGGAGGCGTTGAGTGGAACGTGGGGCATACAGTCTGGGTAACCTTGACAGGAATACTGGAAGCGTTGCCTGGAACGTGGGCATACAGTCTGGGGTAACCTTGACAGGAATACCTGGAAGACGTTGCCTGGAACGTGGGGCATACAGTCTGGAGTAACCTTGACAGGAATACATGGAGGGCGTTGAGTGGATCGTGGGCATACAGTCTGGGGTAACCTTGACAGGAATACCTGGAAGACATTGCCTGGAACGTGGGGCGTACAGTCTGGGGTAACATTGACAGGAATACATGGAAGACATTGCCTGGAACGTGGGGTACAGTCTGGGGTAACCTTGACAGGAATACCTGGAAGATGTTGCCTGGAACGTGGGGCATACAGTCTGGGGTAACCTTGACAGGAATACCTGGAAGACGTTGCCTGGAACGTGGGGCATACAGTCTGGGGTAACATTGACAGGAATACATGGAAGATATTGCCTGGAACGTGGGGCATACAGTCTGGGGTAACCTTGACAGGAATACATGGAAGATATTGCCTGGAACGTGGGGCTTACAGTCTGGGGTAACCTTGACAGGAATACTGGAAGACATTGCCTGGAACGTGGGGCATACAGTCTGGGAGTAACCTTGACAGGAATACATGGAAGACGTTGCTGGAACGTGGGGCGTACAGTCTGGGGTAACCTTGACAGGAATACTGGAAGACGTTGCCTGGAACGTGGGGCTACAGTCTGGGGTAACCTTGACAGGAATACCTGGAAGACGTTGCCTGGAACGTGGGGCGTACAGTCTGGGGTAACTTGACAGGAATACCTGGAAGACGTTGCCTGGAACGTGGGGCGTACAGTTCTGGGGTAACCTTGACAGGAATACATGGAAGGGCCCGTTTGAATGGATACGTTGGGGCGTACAGTCTGGGGTAACCTTGACAGGAATACCTGGAAGACTTGCCTGGAACGTGGGGCATACAGTCTGGGGTAACCTTGACAGGAATACCTGGAAGACGTTGCCTGGAACGTGGGGCATACAGTCTGGGGTAACCTTGACAGGAATACATGGAGAGGCGTAGTGCCGGATCGTGGGGCATACAGTCTGGGGTAACCTTGACAGGAATACCTGGAAGACTTGCTGGAACGTGGGGCGTACAGTCTGGGGTAACCTTGACAGGAATACCTGGAAGATACTTGCGGAACGTGGGGCATACAGTCTGGGGTAACCTTGACAAGAATACCTGGAAGACTTGCTGGAACGTGGGGCATACAGTCTGGGGTAACCATTGACAGGAATACTGGAAGACGTTGCTGAACTGGCTCAGTTGGAGTAACATTGAGCGGAATACATGGAGATATGCCAGTGGAACGTGGGGCGACAGTCTGGGTACCTGACAGGAATACCTGAAGACGTTGCCTGGAACGTGGGGCATACAGTCTGGGGTAACATTGACAGAAATACATGGAAGACTTGCCTGGAACATGGGACGTACAGTCTGGGGTAACCTTGACAGGAATACCTGGAAGATATTGCCATGGAACGTGGAGCATACAGTCTGGGATAACCTTGACAGGAATACCTGGAAGAACGTTGCCTGGAACGTGGGGCATACAGTCTGGGGTAACATTGACAGGAATACATGGAAGATATTGCCTGGAACGTGGGGCGTACAGTCTGGGGTAACCTTGACAGGAATACCTGGAATACGTTGGCTGGAACGTGGGGCGTACAGTCTGGGGTAACATTAGGAATACATGGAAGATATTGCCTGGAACGTGGGGCTACAGTCTGGGGTAACCTTGACAGGAATACCTGGAAGATATTGCCTGGAACGTGGGGCATACAGTCTGGGGTAACCTTGACAGGAATACCTGGAAAACGTTGCCTGGAACGTGGGGCGTACAGTCTGGGGTAACATTGACACGGAATACCCGGAAGACGTGCCTGGAACGTGGGGCGTACAGTCTGGGGTAACCTTGACAGGAATACATGGAAGACATTGCCTGGAACGTGGGGCGTACAGTCTGGGGTAACCTTGACAGGAATATCTGGAAGACATTGCCATGGTACGTGAGGCGTACAGGCCGGACTAACCTTTACAGTAATCCTGGAAATAGAAAGCAAATGTAAGGGGTTGGAACTAAACAGCAGGAAGACTGAAGTCATGGTGATCAGTAAACAACATGAAATCCCCTCATGCAAATAACAGCAAACGGCACAATCTTGAGACAGGTTGATTCATTTAAATACTGGGAACGATCATTTCACCAGATGGCAGATGCACGTCAGAAATAGCGGCAGAATCAGCCAAGCCAAAACAACATTCAAGAAGAAGAAAAGCATTCTTACCAACAAATGCCTATCAATTAACATCAGGAAGAGAGTTCTTGAATGTTATCATCATCATCATCTTCAGGTGCCTTGCTGCATGGTGTTGGCGATTATGGACTTCCATCTGTCTCTATCTCTTGTTGCCTCAAGCACCTCTTCCACCCTCTTTTTCCTCAGCCACTATGCAAGTCCGTCTTATATCTTCTCCCTGGTTCTACCTGGTGCTCTCCTTCCCTCCAGCTTCCCCGTTGTGACCAGATTTTCCAGTTTCCCTTTCCTCAGAAAATGGCCTATGAATGTTGCCTGCCTTTTCCTAATCTTTCTTATGAATGATCTACTTGTGTCTGCCTCCACCAAGACTGTATCATTTGTTTTCTTTGCTGTCCATGGAACTCTCAACATCCTTCTTAGAAACCACATCTCGGCTTCCTCAATCTTGTCCTGGCTTTGCCTGTTGACTGTCCACACCTCGCAACCGTACAACAGTATTGGTTCTATATAACATTCAAGAACTCTCTTCCTGATGTTAATTGATAGGCTGTTTAGTTCCAATCCCTTAGCTTTGCTTTCTATTTCAAGTATATTCACAAGGTTTTGTAGGTCCCTTTCACTTTCTGCAACTAGCACTGTGTCATCTGCATTTCGAATGCTGTTTATCATTTTTCCTCCAACCTTTAATCCAAGGTCTTCCTCTAGGTTTCTCATGATGTTTTTGCTGTAAAGTGAAAACAGATCTGGTGACAAAACACAACCCTGTCTGACTCCTCTTTTGATGTTTTGGAAAGAGCTTATATCGTCTTTTATTCTCATTGCAGCTGTTTGTTCCCAATACATATTTCTGATTATTCGTAGATCTTTTCCATTAATATTGAGTCTTTCTACTTGGTTGATCAATTCTTCATGTCTTACCCGATCGAAAGCCTTGGTATGTCAACAAAGCATAAATATAAATCTTTGTTCACCTCGATTGACTTCTCTATGATATTTCTTAGGATGTAGGCCTATATGGCATTAATAGTTCCTTTCCCTTCCACAAATCCACACTGTTCATCTGCTATTTCTCTTTTATTCTATTCCTTGTCCTCATCATGATTATTCTCAATAGGATCTTGGTTACATGACTCATCAAACTGATAGTGCGATGGAGTTCGCATTCTATAGCCCCTGTCTTCTTTGGAAGTGCAATGAAAATTGATTTTGACATATCTTTGGGGATTTTTCCAGTGTCGTAAATTTCATTTAGGAGGAGTTATTTTTTCTATCTTCATCTTTTTCAATGCTGCTCTAACTTCATCTTTCATTATGGGTGGTCCTTTAAAGTTTTTGTTATAATGTGTTTTTCATTTCTGTCATCCTCAAAAAGGTCTAATGTACTCTCGCTCCCCATCTGTCTGATATTTTGTCTTTTTCCATGAGAATCGTACCATCTTTCGATTTTAAGTAACCAGTTGATGTGCAATGTTATATAGAACCAATACTGTTGTACGGTTGTGAGGCATGGACAGTCAATAAGCAAAGCCAGAACAAGATTGATGCAGCAGAGATGTGGTTTCTAAGAAGAATGTTGAGAGTTCCATGGATAGCAAAGAAAACTAACGAGACAGTCTTGATGGAGGCAGACACAAGTAGATCATTCATAAGGAAGATTAGGAAAAGACAGGCAACACTTATAGGCCATTTTATGAGGAAAGGGGAATTGGAGCACCTGGTCACAACGGGAAAGCTGGAGGGAAAGAGAGCACCAGGTAGACCCAGGGAGAAGATACTAGACGGACTTGCAGAGTGGCTGGGGACAAGGAGGGTGGAAGAGATGCTTGAAGCAACAAGACAGAGAGACAGATGGAGGTCCATAATCGCCAACGCCACGTGGCAAGGCACCTGATGATGATGATGATGATGATGAGATACTTAGTGAATAGGTGGGAGATGAATGACACTCTGAAATGCTTTGCTATAGTCTATGAAGGTGACAAAAGCTTCTTCATCAGTTGTGCCTCTGTTGGATCTGTAGCTTGCCTGGCTGTCAGATAGTTCTTCTATCTTGGGCTTCAGTCTGTTAACAGTGATTATGAGCAGGATCTTACTAGCATGGCTGATTAGGGCAATGGTTCTGTAGTGTAATCTGTCAGCCTCTGATGAGTATTCCAGATTTTACAACGATGATGGTGCATTGCTTTTAGGCCTTCTTTTCCAGCATGTTTTAATGATTCTCCTGGAACAATGTCCTAGAGATTTTCTTTATTTTAACTGCTTGGTGGCTGCTTCAGTTTCACTTAAAAGTGGTTCTGGTTCTGATTCTGGACAGTTCAGGTCAGGGCATAGGGTGTCTTGGAGGCTATTGTCACTAAAAAGGGATGCTCCATATCCATTCCATCTGTTCATAGTATGCTCTGGTTTAGTCAGTGTAGTGCCTTCTTGCTGTTTATGTACTCATTCTGGGCTGGAATTTGGTGGACTGAACTTTCTTTATCTGTTGGAATAGATCCTTCGATCTTCTGCATTCATTATGCTCATTTATTTTTGCACATTCTTCTTCCAGCCAATATTTGTCTCTTCTTATTTTACTCTTAATTTCTCTTTTGAGGTTGTTTGTATTCTTCTTTTCGTCCAGATTTATGAACTTGGTTTTTTCCGTTTGGCTAGATACATAACTTCCTCGCTGATGTAGGGCTTAGTTGGTTTTGTTGTTTTTTACCTGCCTAACTTTTCTTCTGCTTCTTCAATGTAGGTCTTCATATCTGCCCAAATTTCTTCTGGATACCTTAGGTGTGATGATACATAAAGGAAAATATGGTAAAAGTTTAAACATGTTTTGTTGGGTATCGTTCATGGTGTGTTTGTTGTAATGTTATCATTTCCATGTTGAGTTACGTATAGTGTCGTATATTTTTGATATCATCATCATCATCAGGTGCCCTGCCGCATGGCGTTGGCGACCATGGACTTACAACCATCTCTATCTCTCGTTGCCCCCAGCATCTCCCCCACCCTCTTCATCCCCAGCCACTCTGCAAGTCCGTCCAGCATTCTCTCCCTGGGTCTACCTGGTGCTCTCTTTCCCTCCAGCTTTCCTGTTGTGACCAGGTGCTCCAAATCCCCCTTCCTCATAAAATGGCCTATAAATGTTGCTTGTCTTTTCCTAATCTTCCTTATGAGTGATCCATTTGTGTCTGCCTCCATCAAGACTGTCTCGTTTGTTTTCTTTGCTGTCCATGGAACTCTCAACATTCTTCTGAGAAACCACATCTCGGCTGCCTCGATCCTGCTCTGGCTTTGCTTGCTGACTGTCCACGCCTCGCATCCGTACAACAGTATTGGTTCTATATAACATTCAAGGACTCTCTTTCTGATGTTAATTGATAGGCATTTGTTGGTAAGAATGCTTGTCATCTTCTTGAATGCTGTTTTGGCTTGGCCGATTCTGCCAGCTATTTCCGATATGCTTCTGCCGTCTGATGAAATGATCGTTCCCAGGTATTTGAACTTATTAACCTGTGTCAAGGTTGTGCCATTTGTTTTTATTTTGCAGGAGGGGATTTCATGTTTTTTACTATCACCATGACTTCAGTCTTCCTGCTGTTTAGTTCCAACCCCTTACCTTTACTTTCTGTTTCTAGTATATTCACAAGGTTTTGTAGGTCCCTTTCATTTTCTGCAATTAGCACGGTGTCATCAGCGTACCGAATGTTATCATTTTCCCTCCAACCTTTAATCTTGTCTCTGATTTTGTTGACCCCTTACAATTTGCTTATAGAAGGAATAGAAGTGTTGAAGATGCTGTTTTGTATGTTTTAAATACTGTGTATAGTCACCTGGACAAACCTGGCAACTCTATTAGGCTGATGTTTTATGATTTTAGTAGTGCTTTTAATACCATCCAACCACATCTCCTCGTTGATAAAATGTCTAAAATGAACATCCCTCAAAATTTTATATCTTGGATTTTTGATTATTTGACTTTTAGACCTCAATTTGTCAGACTGCCTATTGCATCTGCTTCATCTCATGTTCCCTTTGTTCTATCTGATGTGCTGTACACCAACACTGGTGCCCCCAGGGAACTGTTCTTTCACCATTTTTGTTTACTTTGTATACTGCAGATGGAAGACAGAAGGATGAGTCATGCCCTTTAGTTAAATTTGCGGATGACACCAGTCAGGTTGGAATGATTTGTAAGAAAAATGATTTATTGTACAGAGAAGAGGTGAGACACTTTGTGAACTGGTGTGAAGAAAACTATCTGGAACTGAATGCATCTAAAACTAAGGAAATTGTTATCGACTTTACCAGAGCCAATTACCAGAGCCAAGACTGATGCCCCGGAGCCTGTGTGCATCAAGGGTGAGGAAGTGGAGAGAGTGGATGCGCACAGGTACCTGGGCATCGTCTTTGACAACAAGCTCTCCTTTTCAGAAAACACAGATTCTATCATTAAGAAGGTACAACCAAGACTCTATTGCCTTAGAAAACTTAGATCTTTTAGAGTAAACTCTGAAATTCTTTCTTCATTTTACAGATCTGCCATCAGCAGCTTGCTATTCTTTGGGGTTGTGTGCTGGGGTGGGAATGTGTCAGAGAGAGACAGGGAAAGGTTGGAGAAAATCATCAAAAAAGCTGGAAATGTGACAGGACAAAGACATGAGACGCTGGACATGGCCTACCACAAACGACTGACTGACAAGACAGTTAACATACTGAATGACAAAACTCACCCACTTGTGGGCGAGTTTGACAAAAGACGAATTGACAGGAGTGGTCGGCTACGACAACCGACGACACGGACAACGAGATACAAAGATAGTTGCATATCCAAAGCCATATTATCTTTTAACAACGCTTATACTCGTAATTTTATTTGAAATCTTTATGCTTAACCTGCACTCTAATTTTACTATTTTAATGTTTATTGTGATAATTGGCACTTGGTCTATGTGAGAGCAGCGCGCTGTGATATGCGAGAGTATGTGATATTATAATGTATGTGATAATATTAATTGTTTGTTTTTAATGCCTTTATAATTTATAATGTATAATTTTATGTCTAATTTGTAATGTGATTGGCAACGTAATTTCCTTCGGGACAAATAAACTATCTTGTATCTTGTAATTCAGGGTCTTCTTCTAAGTTTCTCATGATGTTTTCGCTATATAGTGAAAACAGATCTGGTGACAAAACACAACCCTGTCTGATTCCTCTTTTGATGTTTTGAAAAGAGCTTAATATTGTTTTCTATTCTCATTGCAGCTGTTGTTCCCAGTACATATTCCTGATTATTCATAGATCTTTTCCATCAACATTGAGTCTCTCCAGTTGGTTGATCAATTCATCATGTCGTACCCGATCGAAAGCCTTGGTATAGTCAACAAAGCATAAATACAAATCCTTATTCATCTCAATTGACCTCTCTATGATAGTTCTTAGGATGTATATGGCATTAATAGTTCCTTTCCCCTCCACAAATCCACACTGTTCTTCTGCAATTTCTCTTTTGATGCTATTCCTTGTCCTCATCATGATTATTCTTAACATGATTTTAGTTACATGACTCATCAAACTGATTGTGCGATGGAGTTCGCATTCTATAGCCCCTGTCTTCTTTGGAAGTGCAAATGAAAATTGATTTTGACATATCTTTGGGGATTTTTCCAGTGTCATAAATTTCATTTAGGAGGACTGTTATTTTTTCTATGCCAAATTCCTCCAGGGCTTCAATCATCTCTGTAGTAATGTTGTCTGGTCCTGGGGCTTTTCCTGGTTTCATCTTTTTCAGTGCTGCTCTGACTTCATCTTTCATTATGGGTGGTCCTTCAGAGTTCTCTTTCATAATGTGTTCTTCGTTTCTGTCATCCTCAAAAAGGTCTTTAATGTACTCTCCCCATCTGTCTAATATTTTGTCTTTTTCCATGATAAGCGTGCCATCTTTCGATTTTAAGTAACCAGTTGATGTGCATGTATTTTTCCTGTGGACAATTTCTTCAATTCGTCTGTACATACCCTGAGGATCCATTTTGTGTCGTTCTTCTATCTCTTTGCATTTTGTGTTCAACCAAGCTTCCTTAGCTTCATTACACCTATACCTGATTTCTTTGTTTATCTTCCTGTATATCTCCTCGTTTCTCTTTGCCTTCCTCCTTTCCTCCATCAGGCCCAAAATTTCATTAGTCATCGAACTCTTTTTTGCTTTTCTATTTGCCTTAGGGATTTCTACACAAGCTTCATTTATAGAACTTCTCAAATGTGTCCATTGTTCCTCACTGTCACCAACGTCTTCCAGAGCACTGAATTTGTTTTGAACATGTACATTACATTTTTGACGTATCATTTCATCTGACTTTAAGAGTCCAAGGTTTAGTTTGATGTTGCTTTTGGTCTGTTTCCTTTTCCTCAATTTGAGCCTAAACCTTCCCACTACCGGATTGTGGTCACTGTTGCAGTCTGCGCCTGGTAGTGTTTTTTCCTGACAGTAAAGAATTTCTAAATCTTTTGTTGATCAGGATGTAGTCAATTTGATTTTTGGTATTATCTCCTGGACTCATCCAAGTCCATTTTCTTCTGTTAGGCTGCTCAAACCAGGTGTTTCCTACTATGAACTCATTCATCTGTGCCCATTCTACAAGCTTCCCCCCTCTTTCATTTTGTGCACCAAGGCCATGAGGTCCAACTATATCCTCTACCCTATCCTGTCCCACTTTAGCATTAAAATCTCCCATTATGACTGTAACTTCCTGTGATTTACATTGGACCTTGGCCATCTCTAAAACTTCGTAGAAGTTGTCGATGTCTTCCTGAGTACTTGCGGATGTTGGTGCATACACCTGTATGATGTTGATATCAAAAGGTTTGCCTCCGAATTTGACCAGTAAAACTGTCGGACACTGCCCAGTATCCCTTAACTGCTTTTGATTTGTCTTTGTCCATTATGATGCCTACTCCTCTTTCATGTGAATTACCACCAGAGTATATCACTGCATATTCCCCTGATGTTATCATGCCTGCCCCCTTCCATCTCACTTCTATTAGTGATGTAAGTAGCAACTTTTTTGTACGATTATCAACAACAGATTACAGGAATGGGTAGAAGAAAATAGTATTACTGGTGATCACCAAGCAGGGTTTAAAAAAGGATATTCAACAGTAGATCATATATTTACTTTACATGCAGTTGTACAAAAACAGTTTACACACAATCGCAAACTTTATGTAGCTTTTATAGATTTCCAAAAGGTATTTGATTCTATCAACAGGAATTTACTTTGGCCAATCTTACTTAAAAATGGTATTAAAGGTAAACTATGTAATTGTGTCAAAAGCATGTATAAGACTGTTAAATCAAAGGTAAGATGTGGAGCTAAATTCACTGACTTTATCAACTGCACAACTGGAGTGAGACAGGGAGATGCATGTAGTCCGGTATTCTCTCTTTTCATAAATGAATTGGCGCTAGAAGTAATAAATAATGGAAACCATGGAGCTATTTTGTCTCAAGATGCATTTGAACTGTTCATTCTGTTGTTGACTGATGATGTTGTTCTGTTGTCAGAAACAGTTGCTGGATTGCAGGCGCAGTTGAATAGCTTACAACGTGCTGCGTCTTCGCTCCAGCTAAGAGTTAATATGAGTAAAACTAATATTATTGTATTTAGAAAAGGTGGATATTTAGGTGCAAGAGAACGATGGGTGTATGATGGTGCTGTAATGCCTGTTGTAAATATTTACAAGTATTTGGGAATTTTTTTCACTACGCGATTGAGTTATGTTGTTGCTTGTAAGGATCTTGCCAGTAGAGCTAAAAATGCATTGTTAAGGATTATGAAGAAACTGTACAGTCTTAATAATAATTCTTTGGAACTGTTTGTTAAGCTTTTTGATTCCCAGATTCAACCAATTATGCAATATGGCTCCGAAATTTGGGGCTAGAGAAAGCTGTTGTTCATTGTGAATCAGTTCATTTGTTTGCCCTTAAAAAGTTTTTGGGAGTAGATAGGAGAACGCCTAATGATTTTGTGTATGGCGAAACTAATCGTTACCCTGTATATGTGAATTCTGCTGTTAATTGTATCCGATATTGGCTCAGATTATTACATATGGATAAATTTAGGATACCATGGAAAGCATATAAAATGCTGTATGATCTAGATGCCAATGGTAAGAAAAACTGGGTATCGAATGTACGTTTGTGTTTGGATTTGGATATGTGTGGTTATATCAGGGAGTCGGTAGTGTGAATGGTTTTATTCGTATTTTTTCGTCAACGCTTGATAGACTGTAGATGGCAGGACTGGAATTATCATATTAACAACAGCAAAAGATTTAATTTATACAGAACATTTAGTAGTGTATCTGAAATAAAACTCTATTTGAGCTAAATTTAGAACGACATGTGAAGTGTATTACAAGATTTAGGTTTGGTGTATCTGATTTGGCTGTACATCGATATAGATATAAAGTATTAAATGATAATGATTTATTATGTCCATTATGCAAAGAATCTAAAGAAGACGAAGTACACTTTGTCTTTTGTTGTAAAGCACTTACAGATTTTAGGGAAAAGTTTATTCAGCCTAAGTATTATAGACAGCCTTGTCTGTTTAAACTGTGCTTGTTGTTGTCATCAACAAATATAGAAGTTGTCCGCAAATTTTCTGTATTCTTATATAAAGCTATGAAATTTAGAGAAAATGCTGTGTCATAAGATGAGTTATTGATATGTATAATTCAAACCTTTTTGTGCATTATTTAGAAGGTACTTGTATTGTTCACATACCCCTTCATAAGGGGCCAAGGCCTAATATGAATAAACTATCTGAAGTCTGAAGTCTCTCTTTTCTCTCTCCTCTCTCTCTCTCTCTCTCTCTCTTTTTCTCTGTATGTGTGTATGATATACTTGTAGATATCAAATGGGCTAGTGGTACTATCATCTATTTCTGATTTCATGTTATCATTTGTTTTTGTTGATGAACTATGTTTATATCACATTAACCCTTGACCCCCAACCTTATCCACCAACTGCTAAAACGTAACTTTAATTCTCTCACCCTATCCACCAGCTTCCTGCAGGAAGCTGGTGGATAAGATCATGGAGTCAAAGGGTTAATTCTTGGCTTTGTTAGCATGGTATACAATACAGGATTCTGGCGGATAAGGTGCGGGAGTCAAAGCATTAATGTATAGCCCAGGTAACTCGGCCACTGCCCTCCATTCTTAGGTGATAATCTCTGTTATATAAAGACAAGAGAGAGAGAGACAGACGGACAGAGTTTTACAACTCCACTGAACGAATCACACAATGGACACTATTTACAAAGACTTCTTGGCTGTTTTCTTGCCAATTACAAACACCGCACTTGTGAAAGTGAATCTAATCTAGGTTGTGGTGCTAAAGCTGTGTTTGAAGCAGCGAGAAATGGAATTTGGTTTGGGGCTTTGTTCAAGAAGTAGACATGACATGCGGTCAGCTCCATATGCGCTCCACCTAAATCTGCCAGGAGTGATTTATTCGGCAGAAAATTTGAGTCCGTGCAATCTCTATTATCTGGCAAGGCCAGAAGCATTACAATTGAATCGTGGTTGTTGTGGCACTGAGATGCGTCATGCTTTAACAACTGGGCTATCGTGGCTTTAGGGTGATCACAACAGTAATAATAATAATGATGATGATAATTATAATGATGATAACACAACAGCAATAATAATAACACAACAACAGTAATAATAATGTAATGATAGTAACAACAACAACGATAACAATAATGTGGAGAAGGAGCATGATCACGATGACTTTTTTGTGTCCCATTTTCTACGCCACCCTAATGGCCTACAGAAGCTGGAACAGTTTTTACAATGCGATGAGGATGATGTCCATGATGATGATGTCCGGGATGTATGGAGTTCCATCTAGGGCTGTACTCTACGCTTACTATCATAACATAACCTGGCGTCAACCAGGCCCGAGAGATACAGACACTTGCGGTGCTGGTCAGAAGATTTGAGCAACACCCTCAATGACGCATCCGTGAAGTGGATGAGACTCGACTGTGTGGTCCCAGTCTTCCCAATGAGCCCATAGCACGCTCAGCTCTGGGTAAGAGCCGGTTAGAGCTGAAAAATCCCATAATGATTTTTGAAGGGACCGATGGGGATTCGAACCCGCAACTTTCCAGTCGGTAGTCCGTTGCATTAACCACTACACCACGGCGACTGGTGCAATAATAATGGCATATATAAGACGTCAGATCTTGATTCAAGAGTCAAATCAAGGCGAGCAGTCTCATTCACCAGAGCAATCATCAATAACGACGAAACCTCCAGGGCACAAAGTAGGCCTACACGCAAACTGAGGAGAGGAAGAGAGGAGGGGAGTAAGGTGAGTGACCCCTGACCCAAGCCGTCATCCTCTCTCTTTCACACACACACACAACACACACACACACACACACACACATACAAACACATACACACACATACATACACACAAGCACACACAAACAAACACAAACACATAGACACACACACACACACACTTTGTTTAACATAAACACACACACACACACCGTTCAACACAAACACATGCGCAGGCGCGCACACACACACAAACGCACACATTCACCCATCCAGTCACTCAAAGGCATAGATACACACATACATACACACACGCACACGCGCGTACAGACACACACACACACACACACACATACATATACACACATTCACCCACCCAGTCACAGGCATACACACATACATACACACACGCCCTCCCTCCAAACACACGTACACGCACGCACAAACGTGCTACAGCTGCACAATCTGCACTTGGAATCGCTTGTCCGTCTAGTGTATTCATATCCATGAGTTTGAATTTCTGAGCTGTTGGACTTTCAAACTTCAATCACATTAAATTTGGTGCTCTGGTGCTCTGCCAAGACTAGTGCCAGCAGTGAAAAGAAACCAGTGCTGTTATTTACTTGTTTATTCATTCGTTTGTGTTTATTCACTGGACATTTAGAAGTGTCAATGGGCGGTTGAAAAGGCCAAATGTGGAAATCAAATCAGCTAATACATCAGTTCTGTGAACTTTGGACAGGATAAGTATCTTTCTTTAAAAACGTATTTTAGACTTGCAAGGTTAATGGTGGGCATGAGTTTTTAACTGTTGTCTTTTTATTTTACCTGGGTGTCGTTTTAACGTGGTGTTAGCCCTGATATGGCTCTAGTGGTCGGCTGGGTGATAAGCAATATGAACCTTAACCTGAAAGAAACATATCTTCTTTCGTGGTACGTTATAACCCTGATGTCTGAATTTTACACAGGCAGTTGGATCTGTTGATAGGTCCGTCGACTCAATATCTAGTGTCTCGAGTTCAATCCCGGTGGACAACTTAAAAACTGGCCTGTTCGTTGCTCATCATAGCGTTTCAGTTACACTTATGGCGCTAACTTAGTGTTTCTCAAGGAGGCCTACCTACCTCCTCCCCCCTTCCCCCTCCCCCCTGTGGGGATGCCAGGGGCTCTTTCAGTGTAAATAGTATCCCCACCTTCTGGAAATTCTGTGCTAGAAATGTCCTCTTTTCTGTCACTCTGTTTCTGCCTTGTTCCTTTGCTCTCTGTCATTTCTATCATTTTCTGCCTTAATGGTCCATTCACCTGTATGTTCGTTTCAGTTTCAGTTTCTCAAGATGACGTCTCCGCGCTCGGAACGAATTCCATATGCACTAAAATCACAGGTGCCACGTGTATGGTGACCGTGGCACAAGCCTTAAGCCTGCACATAAGCCCATGAGCTGGCCAGGTCCTGAGGCCCTACCTAAATGTAGACTGTTTTACCTAGTCTAGATCGTATATTTCATACTGGTATTTTAACGGCCTACCACTGGAATAATCTTGGTTACATGTAAATGACATGTGTATGTGTGTATCTTACCTTCAAAAAAGGAACATATATATATATAAAATAAATAATTAAATAATTAAAGATCTGAATCAGAACCCAACTACCTATTCTGTATAAACTCGTCTCACATGAAAGCACCCCCCCCCCCCCCCCCCCCGCCACCTCTCTAGTCAATGCCTGAATGCTCAGCCATCTATCAGGTAGGTGAAACAATATTTCCTTTGTTATAGATAGGTAAGTAAGTAGGTAAGCAAACAAACAACCAAGTGAATAAGGAGTAAGTAGGTGAATAAATAAATACAAAATAAAGGAGTATGTAGTTGAATAAACAGGTAAGAGATGAAAATAACAAATAACAGTAAATGCATGCATATATCCACATGCCCGCACACAGAACATATACACATACATTCATACATACACACCCATATCAGCACAGCATGATGGCCGACAACAGCTACAACAACAACAACAACAACACCAGCAAAGATGAAACGCCCACATACACATCATGACAAACGTACAGACATATCTGGATAACAATCAACAAACGAATGTAGGAAAAAAAGTCACAGGAAAAAAAGTCAGAAAAAAAGTCACAAAATTGAGTAGGGAAAAAAGTCACAGGAAAAAAGTCACAATCAAACAAAGTCTTCAAGTCAAGTTTATTTCATCTGAGCAGGATAAAATGTCATAGATTCAACATAGTCAGTAAACGATTTTTAAAACTAGCTATATGCAGACCCCACTCATATGCATCAATTAAGATTAGGTCTCTCTCTCTCTCTCTCTCTCTCTCTCTCTCTCTCTCTCTCTCTCTCTCTCTCTCTCTCTCTCTCTCATCTCTCATCATCACGCGGAAGTGTTACACGCGGAAGTGCTACTCGCGTTAGTCTTACACACGCGATAGTGTTACACACGCGGAAGTGTTACACGCAGTAGTGTTACACGCAGTAGTGTTACTCGCGGTAGTGTTACACTCGTGATAGTCTTACACGCGGTATAGCTATAGCTTTACAGGTATAGCTGTGACTTTTTTTCCTGTGACTTTTTTTCTGACTTTTTTTCTGTGACTTTTTTTCTGACTTTTTTTCCTGTGACTTTTTTTTCCGATTACCCAACAAACAGCCCACAAACACACACATAGACGGTTTGGCCAAGTTGCTTGTTCTTAGTTGTCTGGGTTGTTTTTTTTATTCGTTTGTGTTGTTTTGTTTTTCTTCTTCACTTTTCCTTTATCTCTGTTCCAGGAAAATCCCAAATACTTTCCATTGCACGTTGTAAGAGGATGTATGTATGTGTTCGATAAAGTCTGTCTTACGTACTTTCTCTTACGATTGATAACTGGGTACACGTATTAAGTGCATTTTTGGCTCTAGGGAGGTGGGATATGCAGAAGCAATTTTCGGTAATTTATGCCCGTTTTTATATATGTTTTTGTGTCTTTAGGTATGCGTATATTTGTATTCACGTGTTTTTTTTTTAATCCCATGTGCAATGAATTGGACAGAGTGGTCAACACCAGGGGAATCTCCTTAGATTATGTGCGCGAATGTATTATGTGTACTTAATTTTCTTTTTTTTTTTTTCCCTGTTGAAATTTTGTATGTTTTGAACGGTTATGGCCCTGATATGGCTCTGTAAAGTTGGTTGGGCTTTCAACAACAACAACAACAACAACAATAACCTCCCTCCTCCCCGTTTAAAGAACTAACCATCACGTAGGGGGTTTGCGCAGGTTCAAGGTATAGGATCGGGTAATTGCTGCCAGATTCTGGTGGAGCGTATATGGAATTGTCTGAGTGCAATGAATTCATCTTGAAACTCCAAACTTTATAATGCTGATCACCCCTCTCTCTCTCGTGGGGGTGCCGGGGATTCTTTCAGTATAAACGGTATCCCCACCTTCTGGAAATTCTGTGCTAGAAATTTCCTCTTTTCTGTCACTCTGTTTCTGCCGTGTTTCTTTGCTTTCTGTCATTTCTTCCTGTCATTTCCTGCCTGGCTGGTCCATTCACCTGTATATGTTTGATAAAGTCTTCCGTACATGTACTCTCTCTTAGGATGCGGAAGCAATTTAAGTTAATTTAAGTCCGTTTTTATATATGTTTTAGTGTCCTTAGTTATGTTTAAATTTGTATTCATGTATGATTTTTAAACCCATTGTGCGATAAATTGGACGGAGTGGTCAGTACTAGGGGCATCTCCTTAGATTATGTGCGCGAATGAGTTGATATGTGAACTTAATTTTCTTCTCCTTTTATTTCCCCTGTTGAAGTATTGTATAATGTTTTGAAACGGTTGTAGCCCTGATATGGCTTAAGCAGCCGGCTGGGCTTTAAATTGAATGAAATAACAATAAATCTGATCAACCTAGGATACAAAAAACCCAGATTCCATTACTGATCGTATGTGTCTGCCCTCCCCTTTCCATTAGACCTTGAATGATGGTCTGATTGCTAGTCTTTAGATGAGATAATAAACTGAAATGCTGTATACAGTATACATCTAGCGCACGTTGAAGATCATACGGTAATAAAACAATTGCATCTGTTAAAATTCTGTAGAAAAACATGGTTAATGAATAAACAAAAAATACGCTATAAAAATGTGACAACGCACTTCGGTGATTTCCTTTCCCCAGAAGGAGCGGCCCGTTTGTCACACGGGAAGCCTTGAAATCCGTTGTGAACAACAAAACACAACAATCCAGCCCAGTTAGGAGTTCAGTCCATCAGGTACATAAGTATCTGAAACAGTGCGCCTTTCTAATCCTAAGCACAGCGAACACATGATCAGAATATCGTGAACCATGATTGTTACCGTTTTTATGCAGAACGGTGCACCTTTTCAATTCCAGGCACAACAAACAAGACCAAAATAACGGGAACCATGATTTTTACCGTTTTTATGCAGAACGGTGCACCTTTTTAATTCCAGGCACAACAAGCACAAGACCAAAATAACGGGAACCATGATTTTTACCGTTTTTATGCAGAACGGTGCACCTTTTTAATTCCAGGCACAACAAGCACAAGACCAAAATAACGGGAACCATGATTTTTACCGTTTTTATGCAGAACGGTGCACCTTTTGAATTCCAGGCACAACAAACAAGACCAAAATAACGGGAACCATGATTTTTACCGTTTTTATGCAGAACGGTGCACCTTTTGAATTCCAGGCACAACAAACAAGACCAAAATAACGGGAACCATGATTTTTACCGTTTTTATGCAAAACGGTGCACCTTTTGAATTCCAGGCACAGCAAACAAGACCAAAATAACGTGAACCATGATTGTTACCGTTTTTATGCAAAACGGTGCACCTTTTGAATTCCAGGCACAGCAAACAAGACCAAAATAACGGGAACCATGATTTTTACCGTTTTTATGCAGAACGGTGCACCTTTTGAATTCCAGGCACAGCAAACAAGACCAAAATAACGTGAACCATGATTTTTACCGTTTTTATGCAGAACGGTGCACCTTTTGAATTCCAGGCACAGCAAACAAGACCAAAATAACGTGAACCATGATTGTTACCGTTTTTATGCAAAACGGTGCACCTTTTGAATTCCAGGCACAGCAAACAAGACCAAAATAATGTGAACCATGATTTTTACCGTTTTTATGCAAAACGGTGCACCTTTTGAATTCCAGGCACAGCAAACAAGACCAAAATAACGTGAACCATGATTGTTACCGTTTTTATGCAAAACGGTGCACCTTTTTAATTCCAGGCACAGCAAACAAGACCAAAATAACGGGAACCATGATTTTTACCGTTTTTATGCAAAACGGTGCACCTTTTGAATTCCAGGCACAACAAACAAGACCAAAATAACGTGAACCATGATTGTTACCGTTTTTATGCAAAACGGTGCACCTTTTGAATTCCAGGCACAACAAACAAGACCAAAATAACGGGAACCATGATTTTTACCGTTTTTATGCAGAACGGTGCACCTTTTGAATTCCAGGCACAGCAAACAAGACCAAAATAATGTGAACCATGATTTTTACCGTTTTTATGCAAAACGGTGCACCTTTTGAATTCCAGGCACAGCAAACAAGACCAAAATAACGTGAACCATGATTGTTACCGTTTTTATGCAAAACGGTGCACCTTTTGAATTCCAGGCACAGCAAACAAGACCAAAATAACGTGAACCATGATTGTTACCGTTTTTATGCAAAACGGTGCACCTTTTGAATTCCAGGCACAGCAAACAAGACCAAAATAACGGGAACCATGATTGTTACCGTTTTTATGCAAAACGGTGCACCTTTTGAATTCCAGGCACAACAAACAAGACCAAAATAACGTGAACCATGATTGTTACCGTTTTTATGCAAAACGGTGCACCTTTTGAATTCCAGGCACAACAAACAAGACCAAAATAACGTGAACCATGATTGTTACCGTTTTTATGCAAAACGGTGCACCTTTTGAATTCCAGGCACAACAAACAAGACCAAAATAACGTGAACCATGATTGTTACCGTTTTTATGCAAAACGGTGCACCTTTTGAATTCCAGGCACAACAAACAAGACCAAAATAACGTGAACCATAGTTTTGTATTTTTATCCAGAACAGTGCGCCTTTTAGATCCCAGGCGCAACAAATATATGACCAGAATATTGTGAATCATAATTATTATTATACATTCTAATTTAGTCTTTTCCACAGAAAGGTGACAGAGACTCTGATCCTCCTTCACTGTGCCTTCAGTGAACAAAAAGCCCCGCACATCCAGGACCCGTGTCAACACCCCAAGACACCGCAAGGCTGAAGTCATTTACACCTTTCCCCGCAGTCTGGTCCATCCCGTCCGATCTTCATGAAGACCCAATAAGTAACTAGACCAAAACTGAAAACTGGGGGTGGGTGGGATGGGATGGATAGAGGAAGGGGGAGAGGTTGCCAGAGGGGTAGTGAGGTGGTGGGGATCTCAACTTTTCTAGGGACCAGCATTGTGATGGCTGTGCCAATCTGTTCTCCACCTAATGACGGGATTGACTCACAGCCCAATACATCATTGGCAAATAGAACATTGAAGATCCTCCCCTCCTCTGTTCTGAGTCGGCCTGTGTATGTCCTTCAGGGCCTTGAGATCTCCTTGTTCTGTTCGTGCCATGATGTCCTTGGTCTTCCTCTTTCGCGTTTTCCTTCGTGCAAAAAAAAGTGGCAGAATGGTTAAGACGTTCGCCTATCAGTAACTAAATTCGTGGCTCCAGGGTTCGTTTACCATAAGAGGCGTCGTCTTTTTTCCTTAGTTTGACCGGAAAATCGAACTGGACGTCTAGTCCTCCGGAAGGGGACGAAAAACGAATCGAACTCGTGCACCTTCTGGCCTGCGCACTCTAAAGAATCAACGGCAGTTGAAAGTCGTGAAGAGCAGGACATTCGCCCGGCTGACCTGGCAAAAAACTCTCGGTATTGGAGATAAAGGTTCACTTATCAGTTCCCTTCCCTTGAGACCCAGTTAGTGTTCTTGCCTTTCTGGGGTCTTGGTGGTCAAGGGTCATTTGTCGAACAGGTTCGGGTGTACTCTAACTTAGCATCGTGTGTGTGTGTGTGTGTGTGTGTGTGTGTGTGTGTGTGCGTGTATACATGCGTGCATGCGTGCGTGTGTGTGTTTGTGCCCTGGAGGTTTGGTCGTTGTTGGCGATTGTTTTGGTGAATGATGGGGGTGGTGCCTTGATTTGAATCTTGAATGAAGATTTGGCGACTTACTATTATTTTTTTTCTATTATCATGTCCGGTGAAGGGCAGTCTGGATAATGTGATTCTGCTCTCTTCGAGTAGTTACAGGTTGGAGATGGTGATAGGCCAGATGTTTCCTCTGATTCTTCACAACGTTTCTTGTGTGTAGGGTTGACAGCTTGATAAGGTCGCTCTCTGTCATCCTCCATCATTCTGAGCCTTAAAGTGAAAAGGACACGGCTCTGGTACAATTCCAATGTGTATTTGTATTGTATTTGGGGGAACTGGTGAGATGGCTGTTCCCAGACATTCAAACCCTTCAACCTGTCCCATCGTGCTGTGCCATCTGCCGTCACTCTGCATGAGGGGATTTCTTGTCTTCCGCCGACCACCATGTCATCCAGTCCTCCAGTCATCTCACCAGGCGGCGGATGCACTTTGGAGATGGCCAGCAGAGCCGGACAGGCTAAGAAAGCATTCAGCGCTCTTGACGACACCGGGGAGAGTTCTTCAGTGTTATATAGAACCGATGTTGTTGGACAGATGTGAAGCGTGGACAGTCAACACACAAAGTCAAGATTGAGGCAGCTGAAACGTAGTTTCTAAAAAGACAGTTTTGAAAGAGGCAAGCACAAAAAGAAAATTAATGAATAGGATTGGGGAAGGACGGGCAACATTTATGACATTTTATGAGGCAAGAGAAATTAAAGTACCTAGTCGCAACATGAAAGGAAGAGACAAAAAGAGCACAAAGTGGACCTAGGGAGAAAATACTGGACAGAGTTGTGGAGTGGATGAAGAAAGAGGGTGGAAGATGAACTTGCTGTGACATACCTATGGTCCACGAGCCTTCTCTGTTTCTGGTCCACTCTCCTGGAACAAACTTCCTCTCTCAGTCCGTCAGCAACCTACTTTTGTCTCCTTCAAGTCCGCTCTCAAAACTCACCTTTTCTCCTCCGCATAAAATCCTAACCTCACTCAACCCCCCCCCCCCCCCTCTGCAGCCTGTCTCCGCTCGGAGGGGAATCACATTGTTATAATATATAATTGTATATGATATGCTCTCTATAATTTTCCATTGCTTTTATTCTTGCTTTTATTGTTTTTATTCTTTCTCCCCATTTATAGCCATGCGTGTGTGTGTGTGTATGTGTGTGTGTGTGTGTGTGCGTGCGTGTGTGTGCGTGCGTACGTGCGTGCGTGCGTGCGTGCGTGTGTGTCTGTTTCAGCGCTTAGATTTGATTTTATCAAGATTTTGCGCTATGTGAATATTGTAATTATTATTATTATTATTATTACTGTTGATAAGTCTTGAATTACCCTGTTTACTGACAGTAGCACCTAGGTCTCGAGAACATGAGTGGACTGTGTGACCTGGGACACGAGAAACCTTTTCTGAAAGAATTGTGACACTTTGACAGTTTCGTTTGTGCTAACCTTTTTTCCCCCTAGTTCTTTGTCTCATTTTATATGCCACTTAAATGGCCACAGAAACTGGGACATCTTCTGCAATGCTATGGGTATGACGATGATGACGATTGGGATGGCAAAGTTCCTTCTAAGATTGGGACTGTGTAACAGAGCTGTAGTCTACGCATACTGTCATTATATATCCTGGCGTCAGCCAGGCAAGAGTGATACAGGCACCTGCAGTGTTGATCAGGAGCTTTGAGGAACACCCTCAATGACGTGTCTGTGAAGTGGGTGAGACTCATCTGTGTGGCCCCAGTCTTCCCAGTGAGCCTCAGTCTTCCCAGTGAGCCTCAGTCTTCCCAGTGAGCCTCAGCATGCTCAACTCTGGACAGTAGCCAGCTGGGGCCAAAAAACAGCACAATAATTTTTGATAGGATTGATGGGGATTCGAAACACAACTTGTGACCTTCCGGTTGGTAGTTCATTGTGCTGACCACTGCACCATGGAAACTGGTAGGACATGAGAAACCTGGGTTCGATTCCTGATTGGACAGAGATAATTATCTCTGTTCCACTGGTTCTTGGGTGGTGGTCTGGCTGCTGGTCTTTCAGATGAATATACCGAAACCCTCAGTGTAGCATGGAGGCGAAAGATTTTATGGTAACAAAAGTTTTTCCCGGAAAAATTTCTGTACAAAATCCCCTGTTAAGGGCGAACACAAATACACACACATACGAAAATTAAAAAAAAAAGAGTGGTGCCATGCTAAGGTGACATGCTCTCCCCAGGAGCTTGGCCCTCATTTTACATGGAAACATTCTGTTACGATCACCACCACCACCAACAACAAAAATCCAGTGTTATCAAATTTCTTGTCATTTCTTTGTGGTAATTAGGATTTACAAATGGACGAAATTATCCATCATAAATTGATAATCATAAAAGCCTGATTGTTAAAAAAATGGAAAATAAAAAGGAATTACCTTTTGCTAACCGAAAATAATAATGATTTTGTATTGTTGCCTCTGACAGGAGGTCTGAAATCTAATTATTATTTTGTATTACTTATTGGTATCCTTACCGTCACCTTCTGTTGCAGATAATGAATGCTGGAGGAAGTGTACATGTAAATACCAACCACAGAGCCAGCCTGTGTTCCTGAAGTCAGAGTCTGGAGAAATCAAAGAGTTCAAACAACAGCAAAATACCAGCCGTGAGAATGTATTATTCTTCATTTCTTCTTCCGTCCAGCCGGTTCTATCTGGAAGGTGGTGTGGGGAGATGAACATGACTATTTGCTGTATGACGGGAACCTGGATTTGCATCATGATGTGATTACAGAGGGTTTCTGAAACGCTGTCAGTCCACTGCCTGGAGTGGTCTTCATCTGGCTCTGAAGCCTGAATACTTCGTGTTGTACTCGTAGGCTTGCAGGGTTGGCTGGTTGACTGGAATTTTTGTCAGGTGACCATTAAAAAAGCCCTGATTTTGATACTGATACTGGTAGACATGTTTTTATGAATATCCGGTCCTGTTGAGTAAGCAAAATGTTGTATTCACAATATACGTTGATGAAGGTTGTCCCAAATTCAGTTCAACAATCATTTACTGTCAGATTAAATTCATCATTAACTTATGGTATGCTGGCGAGAATATTGACAGGGCAGTTCATGATAACTGAAAGGATAAAGTACAAGAAAAGAAAGTTGTAATCATGTTTGAAAAAAACAAATACCAGGACAAAGAATCATACAAATAGCGATGTAATTAACGAAAGGTGTTTAGACTGTATATAGCACACACGCACACACACACCCCATTGTCTATAAAATGCCCCTCACGGCGCGCGTCTCCAATAGCCTCTGACAACTAAGTCCAGCTCCTAGCCTGCTCGCGTGGCTTAGATAGAGTATAAGCCCGGCGGAACTGCTACTACTGATAGGAGAAGGGAGTGAAGGCGGGTTACTGGCGCCTGAAAACCAGTGCTTTGGGTAGATGGGGCTCATCAGTCTGGGAAGACAGCTCATCTAAGAGAAGGAAAACTCTGATTTCAAACCTCCGCTGCCTTGCGGCCATACCCACTCATAGGAAAGGCTTCGGGAGTCAACCCTGAGGAAAAATCCGGAGTCGGAGTCCCTAAGGCAGTTCGCCGTTGTCTACAACCTCGTTCTGGCAACTCCTGCGTCGCCCCTGGTACCAGGCGTACAGGCCTCCGTCTTTCCCCTGGATTCTACTAGTGGCGAGGCGAGGAGAGGGGGGATCTGCTGCATGGGCAACAGCTCGTCCTCCATATTCACTTGCCCAGGCCTGCACCTGGAGAGGTCACTCCAGCTTCGCTGGTAACACAGCATCGACACAACATGGAGAGTAGCAGATACCGGTTTTAAGCCTAGGCTTTTTTGGCGTAAGTGCACGTCATGACCACAACGCCTCCTGGTGCAGACTATCATCTCCTGAGATGTAAAGAGGCCGACGACGACGACACACACCACACACACACACACATGCACATACGTATATGCACGAAAATTCAAGTCTGTACATGTGGAAAAAAATATTCACTAAATGTATTTTTAAAATCCACATTTACTTTCACTCATTCACAGAGGGAAAATGCTGAATGTCTGTATATGGATAATTATAGATTTTGACCTATCTCCTGTAATAGTTGAACAGATGATTTAATGTACATCATGGACGGTATAGACAAAGTGAATACATTATTCACACACATGAGCACGCAGACACTTGCATGAAGATTGCCCCATAGCCCTGAGGCTGTAGAAGTGTGTGGTGGGGCCCGGTGGAGACATAAAATTTTGTTATTGAACATTATGAGTATAATGTCTGTCTCCTCCCCGTTGGTTTTCCTTCCCTGGCTATGAACGTAGTCAAATGCCAATTTACAGCTAGGCCACAGTTTTTTTCAGTCAAGATTCAGACTCTCGCAGTCAGGTCAAAGATGGGATGAGAGCTGTATGTCCACAATATCGAGGCTGCTCACAATACAGAAGCTAGAACACTGAATGCATACATGTGTCTGTGTCATACAGTGTGTGAAATGTGTACAAATATGTGTCTGTGTCATACAGTGTGTGAAATGTGTACATACATGTGTCTGTGTCATACAGTGTGTGAAATGTGTACATATATGTGTCTGTGTCATACAGTGTGTGAAATGTGTACATATATGTGTCTGTGTCATACAGTGTGTGAAATGTGTACATACATGTGTCTGTGTCATACAGTGTGTGAAATGTGTACATACATGTGTCTGTGTCATACAGTGTGTGAAATGTGTACATATATGTGTCTGTGTCATACAGTGTGTGAAATGTGTACATATATGTGTCTGTGTCATACAGTGTGTGAAATGTGTACATATATGTGTCTGTGTCATACAGTGTGTGAAATGTGTACATACATTGTCTGTGTCATACAGTGTGTGAAATGTGTACATACATGTGTCTGTGTCATACAGTGTGTGAAATGTGTACATACATGTGTCTGTGTCATACAGTGTGTGAAATGTGTACATACATGTGTCTGTGTCATACAGTGTGTGAAATGTGTACATACATGTGTCTGTGTCATACAGTGTGTGAATTTTACATATGTTCGTGTCATCAGTGTGTGAAATGTGTACATACATGTGTCTGTGTCATACAGTGTGTGAAATGTGTACGTATATGTACACATGGAATTAAGCGAAAAGTCTGTTGATGTGAAAAAAGGGATATTGAGTCTGAGTTGAAGAAAATATGTAACTTTTTGAAGTGTAAGATTCAACAAATTATGATCATGATGTAGAATAAATCAATGTAGTAATGTTTACGTGCAAAAACAAACTGGTCTGATGTGATCAAACACTATTGAAAAAAAAACAAATGTAGATATATTGTCATAGCCCCAAGAGAGGTATAGAAGGATTATCATCTTTAGAGTGGTATTAACATGCAGAAGGACAACAACGGACAAAACAGACCTTTCTCTTGACAGAATAACTTTCTGGTCTCAAACACAAAACGAAACAGAAGCTGTTGAGGAAGACAATGCAGGAAAACGAAAAAGAAAAAAATGTAAAGAAGAAAGATAAGTTTGGGGAGCAGCCCAGGAACTACAGCGCCCTGTCGGTATTTAGGTCCTTCAGTGGGAAGATCCTATGCTCCTGAAGCAGGTGATGTGTTTCGTTCTGTGTAGAACTCATTTAACATGGAGCACAGAAGCTTCTCATACTAAGGGAGACAACCTTTCTTTACTGCTCTTGGGACCGATTATCAACATTTGCTTTATTTTGTAGTTGGTCCATGGTAGTCATTCTCTTTTCATAAGAAAATGTATATCACATTCAAGGGTATGATAAGTGAAAGTGTTAGAAAAAAGTATTCACGGACAGAATTCACAATATAGAAAGATTTCAAAACAGCATATTTAACAGAATAAGTTGGTAATGACTTCATACTTAATTTGGATATTTCATGGATACAGCAGGTAACTTCTTAAGTTTCAACAAATTTTGAGTGAAACGTTCAGGTGTGGCAACCAAATGTTCAGAGCATGGAGGCGTGGTGAAAGCCTTGAAGCACTGAGATAAAATCAAGTTAGAATATTCCGACTATGGTATTAATTAGCTTTTAATGTTTCGAATGTGATGGAATTTGATGGGTCAGAAGTCTCGTTGCTCTTACAGACCAAGGTATCTGACTACTGTGTTTATAAAACGGCATCAAGATTACCCAGATACAGCCCTGAATTGGAAAAGTAAAATGCGTGTTAAACCTTGAAAGTCAGTCGGAGATAGCCAGATGGTTTAAGTTAGAACTAGAACTATTCACAAACCGCTATCAAAACAGGCATTTTTGTTTTCAGATAAACTATTGCACATTTTGTCTCATATTAAGAAGAAAGAAACAAAAACACATCTGCTTTGAAATTGTCCATTATGCTCAAAATGTATGGACAGATACAAATTATTGGTTATAGGATACATGTCAACACTGTACCAATTTAAGTCTGTCAGAAGGTTTTGCATCTGGATGAACAGATGCTGTGATGGATCTGATTTTTTTCACTGTCCAAAATTACAATGCAAACTGCAAAACACTGTCCAAAACATGATTTACAGCCTTAAAAGAAATCAAATACAGATGCAACATTGATAAGTATTATCAGACTCTAAGTGGAAAATCTGAAACAATGTAAATTTAAGGTCCGCTATTTGATAGAACACATGTGATAAATCATGGGAACTGTGTTGATTTTTTTTTGAATATGATTAAATGATATTTTAAAATTATTATGTGACTATTTATTCATGTATACATCGTGTCACGATCATTATGGAACAAACACTTTTTGTTGCATGCTTCTAGTTCCAGACTATTCTCATATAATTAAGTACATTGTGTATATATGTGTATGTGCGTGTGTGTATATCTGTGTATCTGTGTATGTGCGTGTGTATATTCAATTTGGGGGGAGGGGGGCGCAGAGGTGTGTGTTTAGGGTACAATAATCATTGATTTTTTAATTCGGTGCTTTTATGCGTGCAGTAATCGTCACCACTACTTTGTCACTCAGTGACAATTGTGTATTTGATTGTATAAGGCAGTTGAAAAAAAATGTAGGCAACTAGAATACATATCAGAAGCAGCAACGAATAGAAATCACACTATAATGTTCTTCATCACGGACTTTTAAGTGAGGTTGGAGGAGATGGGGGTGAGTGTTTTGTGGTTTATATCTTTTACATGCTGAGTTTACCATCTGAAATGTCGGCTCTTGTTACTGGGAGAGCATGTTGTCACAGTCTCTTCAAAAATGGGGAAAAAGAATTTGAGGAACCACTTTACGATGGGACCGCAATGCTTAACTTTACACTCATTGTGTAGTTATCAATTTCCTAATGTTAACTTGAGAAAACCACATTTCTGTTGTGCTGTAGTGATATTCTTTGGCTGCTGAGGCCATACTATTGCACATTTACAGGCACATTTTGAAGAAGAAAATTAGCTATAGCCCAAAGACGTTATGTTTACGACGTCTTTGACATAACTGTAGAAACCAATTTTTGTTCTTAAGCTTATATACGTAGAACGTCGATTTCTTGAATTTACGATTTTGTGTGTGTGTGTGATGTGTGTGTGTGTGTGTGTGTGTGTGTGTGTGTGTGTGTGTGTGTGTGTGTGTGTGTGTGTGTGTGTGTGTGTGTGTGTGTGTGTGTGTGTGTCACACAGTGTTATCATGAAGATTCATATAGTCCAGAATATCAGTCCTGTGATCTTGAGAAGGCTTCATATGAAATGAAACTTGACCAGCATCGAGGACAGCGGTAGACTGTCACAACTGCAATAACGTTTAATTAAAACATAGTTAGAAGTTCCCGAGAAAATGATGTTCACACATATTGCCTCAAAATGCTGATTTTAGGCACTGTTTTGTCAGTGTGACCTTGACCTTGGTGCTTTACCTTTCTAGCTTCCTTTGACGACTTTTCAGCAGTCCGCAGCTTTGACACAAATTTGGTGAACAGTCCAGAAAGAGCAGAGGAAATTGTGCCCACACCCACATATTTTTGCCTCACACACACACACACACACACACACAACACACACACACACACACACACACACCACACACACAGACACGCAGACACACACACGCACACACAGACACACACACGCACACATACACACGCACACACACACACACACACACACCACACACAACACACGCACACACACAGACATACACGCACACACACACACACACACAACACACACACACACACACACACACACACACACACACACACACACCTACCTCACGCACACGCCTCTCTCCGAAAAAAGGGAGGTGAAATATAAACGATATACTAGAATGTTAACCCTTCCTTTCTTAGGCAGTGCTAGAGAAGCCAGCATGACTCTGTCCACATTGGATCCCCATTTTGCTATCTGTGTGTAGCACTGTGTTACTTAACGCTGTTTTTAGCCCTGAAACTCACGCACCCTATCCACCAACTGCAAAAACTTAGCTCTTTGATTCCTTCACCATCTCCACTAGATTCCTGCAGGAAACTGATGGATAGGGTGAAGGAATCAAAAAGTTACGTTTTTCGCTTTGCTAGCATGGTTGACAGAGCAGGATGCTGGTGGAAAGGGTGCAGGAGTCGAAGGGTTAACCAGTGTATCTTCCGTTGTTTCCTATTTCCACAGTATATGTCTTGCTGGATTGTGCGTTCCTGTGTTCTTGCTACAGATTGGAAATAATTAGGATACGTTTTAGTGTTTTACTGCTCTATGTGGTTTAACCCTTTGACTCCCGCACCCTATCTACTAACTGCAAAAACATAACCCTTTGATTCCCTTCCTTTCCACCAGCTTTGTGCAGGAATCTGATGGAAAGGGTGAGGGATCAAAGGGTTAAGTTTTTGCTCTCCTAGCATGGTTGGCAATGCAGGATGTTGGTGGATAGGGTGCGGGAGTCAAAGAGTTAAGTAATATTTATGATATAAGCCATAGGGTGAAAAATATGTTTTTGTGGGGAGAGGGGGTCAACAAGGATTTTGAAATTTGGAGTCTTTTAACAAACAGTGCATGCAACAAAAGACAGAAAGAAAACAAAACACAAAACAAAACAAAAAACCCAAATAACAAACAACCCCCCAAACAAACAACAAACAAACAAACATACAAACAGACAAACAAACAACAAAACCAAAACCACTTTTTGCAGTAAAGAAATGTGGTTGATCCAAATGACCTAGATATTTAGTCATGGTGTAACGGCAGATATCCATTACATGTCAACACACACATACGTTACATTAAATAATTTGATTTAGATTCGCTTCGTTGCAAGATCAGATTTCATTAAACAAAACAAAAACAAAAAAACAAACAAACAGAGAACACATACACGTCGCCATGTCTGCAACGTCAGCGCTACATCACATGGGCTTGCAGAATCAGAAACGTTCTATAAACGTTTGATTTTGGTATTGTTTGGGAAATTCAGTACGTGATAATACCAACACATTATTGACACGGATAGATTGATTGCTTAATGCTTTATCCAGAATCGGAATACAGCCGTTGACAACCATGAATTCTGTTATGTTTATTCACATATCAGTTGAGAGATATTTTTATGCATGTCTTTTTATCAGCTTGAAAACTCGAGACTTAGAAAATGTTCTACCAGATTTGAACTTGAAATATCATCTGTGACTGGTCATTATTTACACGAAACAAAAGAGCAGTCATTGACAGAAATCTGAATTGACAGATCTGTAATCATTTGACTTAACTGAGAT
>JAPXFY010000016.1:6465541-6498041 GCA_030674185.1 Monoplex corrugatus | reverse complement strand
GGTGTGTTGACAGTGCAAAGTTCATGACCCACTATCTCTTCAGCGAAGCAGACGACGGAAAAGCAAATGGTTGAACAATACTCAACATCTCAGCGTTCTTCAAGACGATCTCTTCCTTCAGTGCACGTGGAGTGTGCGCACGTTGGATTTTATAAAATTTCATTCAAAATGTGACTGTAGGAACTGATGTATTGACCTGACTGTATATTTTGTAAGACATTTTTCATCTGAAAATTTCTCTAATTTTACTTGTACCGTTACTCGGCAACCATGAGGGTTAGACAATTGAAATTTCAGCATGTTGTACACCAATCTTTTAATATATGACCTGGTAAATTTCAAAACTCTCTATTTTCATTTGTTTGTATGAGAATTTTTCTCATGACCTATACAAATGGTGCGTATCAGGGGAACGGCAAGGGGCATAATCGTACCTAGCGAGTGAGTTGGGGCATTTTTGAGAAGCACGGAGAACTCGAGCTGTTAAAGGAGCTGACCACATTCCACTGTTATTACATAGTCTGCATCTATGGTGGGCGTGCATGCTGGGTGTTTTCCATGTTTCCACAAGCCAGCCACTGACACGAGTTGACAGGGTTGTTATCGTGTATATTTGATATTCTGTTATGCGTATACACACGAAGGGAGTTTAGACACCTGGAGGTCTACATACATGTTGACCTGGGAGATCGGAAAAAATGTCCACCCTTTACCCACAAGGTGGAGGTGTCTAAGAGGATCGAACCCAGGACCTTCCGATTGTAAGTCCGATGTTTAACCACTTGACTACTGTGCCTGTCTCCGAGTTTGAGCCTTGTGAAGACAGCAACTGAGCTGTTGTACTCTAGGATCCATTTTTCGGAGACACATCTACTATCATCAGAATTTCGTTTACGTCATACCATTAACCCTTTGACTCCTGCACCCTGTCCACCACCATCTTGCATTGTCAACCATGCTAGCAAAGCAAAAACTTAAACCTTTGATTATCTCACCATATCCACAAGCTTCCTGCACGAAGCTGGTCTATAGGGTGAGGAAATCAAAAGGTTAAGTTTTTGGAATTAGTAGATAAGGTGCGGGAGTGAAAAAGTTAAAGTAGAAATGGCGTCATTATAATTTTGTTCATAGTTATTAATAGCGCAAACGATATATTTCATCCCAATACAGATTCAAAGTCTTTGCTATAAACACTTTAGAAGTGGCAGCCTGACCCAGAAGACTTTTTGAATCAGCTGGCGTTTAATCATGTTGTAAATTTCTTTAAAACTGATAAATCATTTAGAATTTCTCCTTGCACACTACAGGGATATTGTCTTTTTCTGCTTATGTTGTTACATGTAGGTAGGATTGAATTAAATTAGACTGGATTTATTCTTCTCTTATTTATTTATTTATCTATTTGTTTATCTATTTATATATTTATTTATTCATTCATTTATTTGCCAAGAGAAACCTCAGCATCAAAGAAATAATTGGACACACGCAAACCAACAGACAGGGACTGGGAGCAACAAAAATGCAGTGGTGGTCCAAAGCCAAAGGGAAGGAAAAAAGAGACATGATCATACAGGAGTTGAAGGAAGAAGAAGATGTCAAAAGAGTGCAGAAGGCAGTCCAGCAAGGTCAACAGGGGCAATGGACAACATGGGACAGTGCACTCCAAAGAAGTCTCAGCTGGAACGATATGTGGCACATGGCTCCTCTAAGGATAAGCTTCCTCCTCAGATCTGTATATGACCTGCTCCCCTCGAATGCAAACTTAGTGAAATGGGGAAAGCAGACGACCCAGCATGTCCGCTCTGTCAGAAGAAACAAACAGTGGAACATGTCCTAAGCTCTTGCAAAGTAGCGCTAGCCCAAGGAAGGTATACATGGAGGCACAACCAAGTTCTGAAAGTGATCACAGATGTGGTTAGCGAAAAAACCATGACCCCAAACGCACCAATTGCAGGAGGGAAACAGGTCTGGCCCGAAAGGGCTATGACAACCAGCACATTGCCAAAGGGTCTTCTGGATGGAGCAGTCGACTGGGAGTGTACAGCAGACCTCCCAGAGTGGAGAAATTACCCAGATGTCATCAGCAAGACAGGCATGAGACCAGACATCGCTCTCCACTCTGACTCCTCGAAACAAGTGATTCTGATAGAACTCACTGTGCCATACGAAAGCAGAATGGAAGAAGCACATATCTACAAGACCGAAAAAATACGCCGGTCTTGCCAGCACCCTGAAGAAAGCAGGTCTGCGGGTCAAAATCTTCGCCATAGAGGTCGGGGCAAGAGGGTTTGTGGGCACCTCCGCTTATGATCTCATGAAACAACTCGCCATTTCTGGGAAGAAGAGGACTAGAGCCCTTAAAGCGATGGCAGAGGCAGCAGAAAGGAGCTCAAGCTGGATCTGGGCAAGGAGGAACCAAAAAAGTGAACTTCATAAGGATTAAATTCCCTACAGATGATGTGTGCCCCGTTAGCACATTGGTAAAACCGCGTACCGCAGTTCTGAAGCGCAGAATCGCCCAGGTTCGATCCCTGGCGTGGGAAAAAAAAAAAAAAAAATAGACAACAGCAGAAGGGCATCCAGGAGTCATGACCTGGATGTGGCCCGGCCCCCCCGAGAGTGTAAGGAATTCAGGGCCGAAACACTTGTCTAAAGGGGGTTACTTCTCTGAAGACCTTCTGTTGTCTAGCTCTCCCTAGAGTTTCTTTCTACTTTGTCACAACAGAAATTTTTCTACGTGAACTATGGGGTGATTTCCCTGGACAAACCACGTGATCACAGTACAACCCCACCTATTGTCACGTCTGTATTTGTATTTACCTGTGAAAGAGTTGGTTTTTTCCCCGAGAAGTTTGCCGAGACAACTCTTTTATTGCTTTGGGATCTTTAACGTTGACTACGTGCATGCTGTACACAGGACATCGGTTTACCGTCTCATTTGAAAGACTGGCTCCCAGACCACCACTGAAGGTCTAGTGGAGAAAGATAATAAAATCCCTGACTGATCTGTGATTCAAACCAGGGTTTCTGACATCTTAGGCGGGTGCCTTAACTAGTAGGCCACCCCTTCATTTTTGTTTGTTCAAGGTGACATCCAACGTTAAAGCAAACAGAAAGCAGAAACACACGAACAGAGAATGGGAACGCGTATTGAATTGATGAAACAAGACAAACGTAAATGTTGGGCCGACTGATCTTTGTCAAGCATACATAAAAGACACCAAAAACAAATCAGTATTATTTAGGACAAAAGAACGGAGGAAAGTATTCATGGTCTTTTTAGGAATCAGACGAGCTGAGTCAGCATGTTCTTATGCGTTATTATTCTCTCGTCATAAGTTTAACCCCTTGACTCTCGCCCCCTGTCCACCAACATCCTGCATTACCAGCCGTGCTAGCAAAGCAAAAAGAACGCTTGTCTCCCTCACCTATCCATCAGCTTTCTGCAGGAAGCTGGTGAATAAGGTGAGGGAGTCAAAGGGTTAATTTTTGCAGTTGGTGAATAGGGTGCGGGAGTCGAAGGGTTAGATTTGTTTTATACGTGTATATATCTATATGTGTATATATCTGTGCGAGTAACTCCTATTCACGTCAGAGATAGCATTTTACGTAATGGTTCGACTTGTGAATGGAAATTACACAATTCAGTTTACTATCGAAGTTTACGTGCACTTAACTTGTTTGTTAAGACAAACCGTTCTAAAAAAAAAAAAAAAAAAAAAAAAAAAATAAAAAGATCAGAAAGGCTGCCCAGTGTAATTTAAGCGAACAGAAATGACAAAATTTGGATGAAAAGACAAAGTGCATGCGCAGATAACTTCACTTACAGGGAGAGAACTCACCGCGCTTCACGTTGTTTGATGCACCACCAGTACCTGCAATAATACATTCATACATAAATTATGTAATCGTTTCTGACGAGATAAATCGCCGTGCAGTTTACAAACTAAAAGAGCACAGCTATTAGAAACCACCAATATTCTGATATGGAGTACATAGGTACATTTTGTCATAATTACGAAAAAAAAAAAAAGTACAAGAGGGAAAAACACTGGAGGAAATGTCAGAAATCGGAGGGCTCCCAGTTATTGTGGTTATGGATAGTAAACGCCCCCCCCCCCCCCCACAGTTTTGAGTAATAAGCGTCATTGCTGATTATTTCTTTTCTTTCTTTTTTCTTTTTCTTTTTTTGCTTTTTTGCAGTGAAACTCTCATTGTGATCTTGTCATAAGTCAACACACCAGGTTTTCAAATAAAGCTTATATCTGTTTTTACGTATAATGAATGTTGAAATAAAGGTAACACGGAATAAATTCCTGGGGTACTTCCATGATGATGATAATAATAACATGATAATGATACTGATTATAGTAAGAATGATAATGACAATAACGATAAAAATAATAATGATAATAGTCATTCCGTGTTTATAGCACAAACGGTCCATGTCAAAGAACACTCATTGAATTTCATATTGCAAAAGGAAAAAAAAAAATATGGGCGTGGAAGTGGAGGGGGACGTGTTGCCATATCAACACATTAATGCAGTCTAAACATAGTGGGATACACACAACAATTCATCAATGCACCGCAAACATGGTTTATCAAAGAAGAAGGAAGCAACAAAATTAGGTCAAGTTACATCAACAAAGAGCTGAGAAACTTGTGCCCACACATTAATTTCACAGGGCAGGCATACAAATGGTATACATAGACAACTCTTCTCGGTTTACGGTATATCAAATATTATATATTATCCCTTCGTTGAAAATAAAAAAAAAAAAATAAAAAAAGGGGGGGGGGGGAGATGAGATTAAAAAACGGTGAAGCTTGTCCTGTAACCTTGAGCTAGTAGAGGAATGAGGTGGTAGAGACCTCAACTTTTGTGAGTAGGGGTGGCAGTATGACGAAGACGGTGGCCAACTCATTTCTCTCACTGCTTTACATTCGCCAACTTTGTGGGGAAAAAGTCAGGTACCCATTCACAGCTGGGTAGACTGAAGGTGGTATGTATACACATACAGCTCCTAACAAGAGATAGAAACAGATGGAAGGCCATGATCGCAAACGCCATGAGGCAAGGCACCTGATGATGATGATGATGATAACAGTTCCCCGGGCATGATCTGTACCATACAAACTGGTGAAGGTTGGCTGGAAGGCGTGTATTGAACACCTACACGTAGAAATAATTAAAACGCTTGGACACTTCCACGTTTGTTATTCAGTAAGTGAGTAGAACGATGACGATGTTGATGTTAGTCTTTTTATAGGTTTTAACACAGTGCTTCCTATCATCGTATGTCCTGGCATCGACCAGGCCCGAGAGATATACACACTTGCCGTTTCGGTCAGGATATTTGAGCAAGTGATGCATCCAAGAGGTCAGTAACACTCAACTGTGTGGTCCTATTTCTAACTGAGCTAACTTCACAAGAAATTCTAGGGTTAGGCGTGGTGTCCAGTTTGTCCAGCCCTGGATGTATATCTGGCCTGTGTTTAGGTTAGGGAAGATGAAGCAACGAGGAAGAGGAAATGGGCATTGTCTTCATTATACCGGCTCTAGGAACAGTCGTGACCTCTACCACGTCATTCCCCCTACGACCACGACTCATTGTCTTATGGAAGAGGGAAAAACACCTGTCTCTGTCCGGGTACTGAACCTGGGTTGTTCAGTCCTTAGTGGTAGCTTTACCCACTAGTCCACAGCCTTCGTTATACTAACATACTTATAATTTATTGTATCGTGTGATATTGTATTTCGCTGTGTTGTATTGTGTAGTGTTTTGTTTTGTGTTGTATCGTGTCATATTATATTGTATCATATTTTTTGTAAAATTGTGTGTTTTACTGTGTCATTATATTGCATTCTTTTGTAGTGTTTGTAATTTATTGTAATCTTTTGTATTGTACTATAATCTTTTGACAACGTTGTACAAAGCAGGAGGGAAACAGGTCTGGCCCGAAAGGGCTATGACAACCAGCACATTGCCAAAGGGTCTTCTGGATGGAGCAGTCGACTGGGAGTGTACAGCAGACCTCCCAGAGTGGAGAAATTACCCAGATGTCATCAGCAAGACAGGCATGAGACCAGACATCGCTCTCCACTCTGACTCCTCGAAACAAGTGATTCTGATAGAACTCACTGTGCCATACGAAAGCAGAATGGAAGAAGCACATATCTACAAGACCGAAAAATACGCCGGTCTTGCCAGCACCCTGAAGAAAGCAGGTCTGCGGGTCAAAATCTTCGCCATAGAGGTCGGGGCAAGAGGGTTTGTGGGCACCTCCGCTTATGATCTCATGAAACAACTCGCCATTTCTGGGAAGAAGAAGACTAGAGCCCTTAAAGCGATGGCAGAGGCAGCAGAAAGGAGCTCAAGCTGGATCTGGGCAAGGAGGAACCAAAAAAGTGAACTTCATAAGGATTAAATTCCCTACAGATGATATGTGCCCCGTTAGCACATTGGTAAAACCGCGTACCGCAGTTCTGAAGCGCAGAATCGCCCAGGTTCGATCCCCGGCGTGGGAAAAAAAAAAAAAAAAAAAAAAAAAAATAGACAACAGCAGAAGGGCATCCAGGAGTCATGACCTGGATGTGGCCCGGCCCCCGAGAGTGTAAGGAATTCAGGGCCGAAACACTTGTCTAAAGGGGGTTACTTCTCTGAAGACCTTCTGTTGTCTAGCTCTCCCTAGAGTTTCTTTCTACCTGCACATGGTCAGTCCATTGACTTCCGGGAATAGTTCGGAGGACATTCGGGAAAGACCGAAGGACACTGGGAAAGACTAGATCTGCGGGCTTTGTGGGTTGGCTTCCCACCTCGCCTTTGATAACATGCCACGAGTTTTCCAAATGAAAGATGCTCCCAGGATTCACCGAAAGGGGAGAGAATGATGAATCCATCGGCACTGACTCCATCACGACTGGAAACGCACAACGGACCATGATCAATGACCAGTTGGAATTTCCGTGTGCGTGTGGAAGGAGATTCACCACCAAACGCGGCATGAAGATCCACAGGACAAAAATGGGCTGTTTGAAGACACATACGAACCAGCAGCAGCGCACTGCGATAGCAGGTGAGACGTTGGATGACCAAGGCCAGGAATTAAACCATAGTGCCAAGGACATCCACGCTGACGGTTCTGATGCGGATTTTGCACAAGCTCTTAACGCCAAACGTGGAAAACTCAATTTGCCGCCTGCCGGTGCAAAAGAACAATGGGAGAAATTAGATGAGGAACTTGTCCTTAAGCTGAATGCGCTAATAGGGAACAGTACGCTGGAACACAAACTTGACACATACGGAGACATCATATACTCTATCTGCAGGGACACTTATGGAGTGAAGCAGCCAAAGACAAAAACGCCTCCCCAGAAATCCAGAAGACAGCAGCAGATGGAGAGCATCCGGAGGGAGAAAAGGAAGCTTAAAAAGCGAATGAAAACTGCCTCAGAATTCGAGGAGCAAGGGCTCCTGGAACTCTGGAAAGATCTGAAGGCCAAACACAATGCTCTCAGCAAAGTGGAATCAGCAAGGCGAAGAAAGAGCAAAAAGAAGAAGACTCAAGATCGTTTCTTCAAAGATCCCTTTGACTTTGCAAGAAAGCTGTTTGAACAACCCAAATCAGGGACTCTCACAGTGGGCAAGGAAACCCTAGAGCAGCATCTCAGGGAAACATATTCCGATTCTCAGCGCGAGGCACCACTTGAAATCCAAAATCTGGTTTGGCCTGCAGCGCCAGAAGGAAAATTCAATAACAAACCACCAACACTGGATGAAGTGAAGAACGTAGTAAAGAAAGCCAGAGCCAAGTCAGCACCTGGACCAAACGGAATACCATACCTGCTCTACAAGAAATGCCCAAAAGTGCTCGAGTGGCTCCACAAGATGATTCGATCAGCATGGAGGAACCAGAAGATCAGCGACCAATGGATGAGAGCTGAAGGAGTGTACATTCCGAAGGAGCAGAACTCCAGCAGCATCAATCAGTTCAGGCCAATATCACTTCTGAACGTCGAGGGGAAAATCTTCTTCTCTGTTATGGCAGCAAGATTGACAAAATACCTGACTGAAAACAAGTATCTGGATATGTCAGTCCAAAAGGGAGGCATACCAGGAATGCCTGGATGCTTGGAACATGCCACGTTGATTTGGGATGCCATCCAAAAAGCAAGAACAGAGAAGAGAGACATTGACGTAGTTTGGCTTGATCTGGCGAATGCATATGGATCAGTTCCACACGATATGATCCAGCTGGCTCTTGAAATGTATCACATCCCAGAAAACATCCGAACAATGCTGAGGAAGTATTTCCAAGGGTTCTCAATGCGGTTCTCTACCAAAGAATACACCACGGACTGGATAGACCTAGAGGTGGGCATTGCAATGGGCTGTGCAATCTCTCCCATACTGTTCGTGTTGGCAATGGAAGTCATCTTGAAAGCTGCAATGAAGAGTTCAGGTCCAGTGAATCTGGGAGATGGATACCAGATGCCTCCTCTGAAAGCTTTCATGGATGACACAACAGTCTTGTCCACGGATGAGGAAGAGACACACCAAATCTTAAAGCAGCTGGATGAGCTGGTGGCCTCTTCAAGAATGAGGTTCAAACCTAAGAAATCCCGAAGTCTCTCACTGCGAAAAGGAAAAGTGGCAGATTCAGTCAAATTCATGGTAGCCAACCAAGCCATCCCCACTGTCACAGAAGAGCCAGTAAAAAGTCTCGGAAGATGGTATGATGACTCCCTGAAAGACACACAAAGGGGATGTGAAACCAAGCAAACAGCAGAAGAAGGCCTGAAGAAAATAGATAACTGCGGACTGCCAGGCAAATACAAAGTCTGGTGTCTACAGTTCATGCTGATACCAAAGCTGCTGTGGCCACTGCTAATCTATGACATTTGCACCAGCACAGTCGAAGCAATGGAAGCCAAAATCAACAAATACACAAGAAAATGGCTCGGTGTCCCACCTGGTCTCACTGATGTTGCATTCTACTGTCGTCAAGCAATGCTGAAGCTACCTCTGAAATCCATAGTGGAGGAATACAAAGTTGGAAAAGCAAGACTGTTGAGCATGCTGGAGGAATCGGAGGACAATATCGTGAGAGCAGTTCATCCAAAGCTGAGAACTGGCAGAAAGTGGAAAGTCCAAGAGGCTGTAAACAATGCCAAGAGAAACCTCAGCATCAAAGAAATAATTGGACACACGCAAACCAACAGACAGGGACTGGGAGCAACAAAAATGCAGTGGTGGTCCAAAGCCAAAGGGAAGGAAAAAAGAGACATGATCATACAGGAGTTGAAGGAAGAAGAAGATGTCAAAAGAGTGCAGAAGGCAGTCCAGCAAGGTCAACAGGGGCAATGGACAACATGGGACAGTGCACTCCAAAGAAGTCTCAGCTGGAACGATATGTGGCACATGGCTCCTCTAAGGATAAGCTTCCTCCTCAGATCTGTATATGACCTGCTCCCCTCGAATGCAAACTTAGTGAAATGGGGGAAAGCAGACGACCCAGCATGTCCGCTCTGTCAGAAGAAACAAACAGTGGAACATGTCCTAAGCTCTTGCAAAGTAGCGCTAGCCCAAGGAAGGTATACATGGAGGCACAACCAAGTTCTGAAAGTGATCACAGACGTGGTTAGCGAAAAAACCATGACCCCAAACGCACCAATTGCTATGACAACGTTGTACAAAGCAGGAGGGAAACAGGTCTGGCCCGAAAGGGCTATGACAACCAGCACATTGCCAAAGGGTCTTCTGGATGGAGCAGTCGACTGGGAGTGTACAGCAGACCTCCCAGAGTGGAGAAATTACCCAGATGTCATCAGCAAGACAGGCATGAGACCAGACATCGCTCTCCACTCTGACTCCTCGAAACAAGTGATTCTGATAGAACTCACTGTGCCATACGAAAGCAGAATGGAAGAAGCACATATCTACAAGACCGAAAAATACGCCGGTCTTGCCAGCACCCTGAAGAAAGCAGGTCTGCGGGTCAAAATCTTCGCCATAGAGGTCGGGGCAAGAGGGTTTGTGGGCACCTCCGCTTATGATCTCATGAAACAACTCGCCATTTCTGGGAAGAAGAGGACTAGAGCCCTTAAAGCGATGGCAGAGGCAGCAGAAAGGAGCTCAAGCTGGATCTGGGCAAGGAGGAACCAAAAAAGTGAACTTCATAAGGATTAAATTCCCTACAGATGATGTGTGCCCCGTTAGCACATTGGTAAAACCGCGTACCGCAGTTCTGAAGCGCAGAATCGCCCAGGTTCGATCCCCGGCGTGGGAAAAAAAAAAAAAAAAAAAAAAATAGACAACAGCAGAAGGGCATCCAGGAGTCATGACCTGGATGTGGCCCGGCCCCCCGAGAGTGTAAGGAATTCAGGGCCGAAACACTTGTCTAAAGGGTGTTACTTCTCTGAAGACCTTCTGTTGTCTAGCTCTCCCTAGAGTTTCTTTCTACCCCCTTCTACCCCCTTTTTTCTGTGTTGCATGGTGTTCTCATCTTTTGTATTGTCTTGTAGTTTATTGTAATTTTTATTGTATTGTGATCTTTTGTATTGTGTTGCGTTGTATTGTAATTTTTTTTTTAATAGTCTTGGGTTGTAATGTAATCTTTTATATTGTGCTGTAATCTTCTGCAGTGTGTTGTACTTGTAATCTGTTGTATCGTTTTGCGTTTTTTAAAATTTTTTTTATATAGTTTTCTGGAGTGTGTTGTGTTTTGTTGTAGCATTTTGTATTGTGTTGCGTTGTATTGCAATTTTTCGTCTTGCTTTGTATTGTACTTTTTTGGTGTGTGTTGTGATTTTTTGTGTTGTATTCTGGTATTTTACATTGTATTGCGTTTTACTGTAGTATTTCATATTGTGTTACGTTTTACTGTAGTATTTTATATTGTGTTGTGTTTTACTGTAGTATTTTATGTTGTGTTGTGTTTTACTGTAGTATTTTATGTTGTGTTGTGTTTTACTGTAGTATTTTATGTTGTGTTGCGTTTTACTGTAGTATTTTATGTTGTGTTGTGTTTTACTGTAGTATTTTATATTGTGTTACGTTTTACTGTAGTATTTTAAGTTGTGTTGTGTTTTACTATAGTATTATATATTGTGTTGTGTTTTACTGTAGTATTTTATATAGTGTTGCGTTTTACTGTAGTATTTTATATTGTGTTGTGTTTTACTGTAGTATTTTATATAGTGTTGTGTTTTTACTGTAGTATTTTATATTGTGTTGTGTTTTACTGTAGTATTTTATGTTGTGTTGTGTTTTACTGTAGTATTTTATGTTGTGTTGTGTTTTACTGTAGTATTTTATGTTGTGTTGCGTTTTACTGTAGTATTTTATGTTGTGTTGTGTTTTACTGTAGTATTTTATATTGTGTTACGTTTTACTGTAGTATTTTAAGTTGTGTTGTGTTTTACTATAGTATTATATATTGTGTTGTGTTTTACTGTAGTATTTTATATAGTGTTGCGTTTTACTGTAGTATTTTATATTGTGTTGTGTTTTACTGTAGTGTTTTATATAGTGTTGTGTTTTACTGTAGTATTTTATATTGTGTTGTGTTTTACTGTAGTATTTTATATAGTGTTGTGTTTTACTGTAGTATTTTATATTGTGTTGTGTTTTACTGTAGTATTTTATATTGTGTTGTGTTTTACTGTAGTATTTTATATTGTGTTGTGTTTTACTGTAGTATTTTATATTGTGTTGTGTTTTACTGTAGTATTTTATGTTGTGTTGCGTTTTACTGTAGTATTTTATGTTGTGTTGTGTTTTACTGTAGTATTTTATATTGTGTTACGTTTTACTGTAGTATTTTAAGTTGTGTTGTGTTTTACTATAGTATTATATATTGTGTTGTGTTTTACTGTAGTATTTTATATAGTGTTGCGTTTTACTGTAGTATTTTATATTGTGTTGTGTTTTACTGTAGTGTTTTATATAGTGTTGTGTTTTACTGTAGTATTTTTACATTGTGTTGTGTTTTACTGTAGTATTTTATATTGTGTTGTGTTTTACTGTAGTATTTTACATTGTGTTGTGTTTTACTGTAGTATTTTATATTGTGTTGTGTTTTACTGTAGTATCTTATATTGTGTTGTGTTTTACTGTAGTATTTTATATTGTGTTACGTTTTACTGTAGTATTTTATATTGTGTTGCGTTTTACTGTAGTATTTAATATTGTGTTGTGTTTTACTGTAGTATTTTATATTGTGTTGTGTTTTACTGTAGTATTTTATATTGTGTTGTGTTTTACTGTAGTATTTTATGTTGTGTTGCGTTTTACTGTAGTATTTAATATTGTGTTGTGTTTTACTGTGGTATTTTATATTGTGTTGTGTTTTACTGTAGTATTTTATGTTGTGTTGTGTTTTACTGTAGTATTTTATACTGTGTTGCGTTTTACTACAATATTTTATATTGTATTACGTTTTATTGTAGTATTTTATGGTGTGTTTGCATTGTATTGTAGTATTTTATATTGTGTTGCGTTTTACTGTAGTATTTTATATTGTGTTGCATTTTAGTGCAGTGTTTTATATTGTGTTGCGTTTTACTGTAGTATTTTATGTTGTGTTACGTTGTATTATAATCTTTTGCGTTGTGTTGCATTGTAATGTAATGTTTTATATGTGTTACGTCGTGTTCCTCTGTTTGTGTTTTGTTTTATATTGCAGTGTGTTGTATTCTGCTGTATTGTGCTATGTTCTACCGTATTTTAAAACAGCACCGTATTCTTTTCCGTTGTGTTGTACTATATTCCATTATATTGTGTTGTAAGGCGTGGTATTGCATGACAGTGTAATGTCATGTATTGTGCTACTTGGCGTTGTATGCTAGAGTATTACTCATATTGTATGTTACTGTGTTACGTTGCACTGCATTGTGTTTTGTTGTATTGCTTTGCATTAAATGTTTGCACTGTGTTGTCATTTTGTTGTATTGTTGTGGATGTATTGCAGTTCACTGTGTTTTGTTGTGTTGTTTCGAAAGAATTACATGGTATAGTGTTTGTTTTATTGCTGTGAATGTTTCGTATTGTGTTTTGTTGTATTGCATTGCATTGAATGTATTACCTTGTATTGTGATAACGTTGCACTGCTTTTCTGCTTTTTGTTGTATTTATATTGTATGGCATGACGAGGTTTCATACGGCATTGTAATACATTGTATCGTATTGTACCGTATGATATTGTATCGTATCATATTGCATTGCTTCTATTGTATCATATCGTATCGTTTTGTATTATGTTGTATTCTGTTGTATTACTCACCAGTGACGACGGCGACAGTTAGTGTCGTCATATGAGTCAGGTCACTGCTCCGGCAGGTATAATCTCCCGCGTCATCGACTGTGACGTCACGCACGCGCAGTCGGCTGCTCATGGCGGGCGAATCACGTGACCGCCTCGTCACGATGCTGATTCGTCCACCGTAACCTTTCCAGGTCAAGATATTCCCGTCCTTGACCCATTGCAGGTTTTGATTGCTGTCGCTCAAGGAAGTGACATTGCAGACAAGGGCGATCATCCCGCCTCTGGATACAAATTCTTTGCCCCTGATGACAATGTCTGAAAAAGAATGAAGTTGCAGTCAGACCAGGGGTTGAGGCTGGGTTTTGGGTGGGGATATGAGGTCGATGAATCAGATATCCAAGACAGAGAGGGACATTGAACACTCGATGTTTCACTCAAGTCGGTGATAGCCCCTTACGTGAACAATATTTTACATAAGAATTATACGAATACATGTTTGTAATATGTACATAAATGGAAATGTACATTAATACAGCCGGGTTAATACCTTATTTAAATTATGTGTGTGATTCAATTTCTCCAAGTTTCTGTTGCCATGTATTTAGAAGTTTGTCAAGCTTCTGTTTGTTATCTTGATTTTATAATGATAGAAGCAATGGCAATTGAAACACACTTGGATTTTCATAATACTTAGATGAAATTGAATTTTTACGTAAATAATGCAGACTAGGGCAGAGAAAGAAAGAGAGAGAGAGAGAGGAGAGAGAGAGAGAGAGAGAGAGAGAGAGGGGAGAGAGAGAGAGAGAGAGAGAGAGAGAGAAGAAAATATGTATATTTCCGAGGGTATTGGCGTAATCAAACTAATGCTGTATTACATCCAACCCTCACCCATGGAAGGTCTACTCTGAAACAAGTAGATCTACAGTATAACAATATGGAGACATCAAACTTATGCGAGACTGGAAATATTGTAGCATCAGAGAGAGAGAGAGAGAGAGAGAGAGAGAGAGAGAGAGAGGGGGGGAGTGAGTGAGAGAGAGAGAGGAGAAAGAGAGAAATTTGGGTGGGTGATTGAATGAGTGAAAGAGAGAGTGTGAAACAGAGAAAGACAGATGAGGGACGCACAAGCACGCACACCCCCCCCACACACAGACCACACACCACACACAAACACACACACACACACACCCCACACACACACGCACCACGCACACACACACACACACAGAGACAAAACACCACACACACGACACACACACGCAACAAACACACCAGACCGACACACACACACAAGACACACAACACACACACACACACACAGACACACGACACACACACACACACAAAACACGCACGACACACACACACACACACAGACACAACACACAACACACACACACACACACACAACACACACAAACACACCACGCAGCACACACACAACACACACACACAACGACACAACAACACACACACACGACACACACCACCCACACACACACACACACACCACAACACACACACACACACAACGACACACAGACGACAGCAGCCAACAACACAAAAACACCAACAAAATTGAGGAAAAGAGAGGAGAGGGAGGGAAGGAGATAATCAAAGAAACATAGAGTAGTGAAGAAAAAGAGTGAGGGGGGGAGGAGGGGGGGGGAGGGAGGGCAGAGCAAGCCAGAAGTGTTAGAAAAAAGTGATTTGGCGTGGACGGGAGAAGAGCGACAAGACAAGAATGCGCAAAATGTTATTTTCCAGTGGTACAGACAACGACACACAACAGAGATGCTTGCAAATTCCATCCTCACTGTACCAGAACACAATCACAGACACTTATTCCAGGATATGAACGGATTCGGAATAAAAAAACCCAGATGTTTGTAAGTGTTCCGATTTTATTTGGATAAGTGTATACATGTTGTTTTCCCTACATTGTGCAGGCGGTTTGTCGCAGCACAGCCTTCGGTGAGCGTGCATGCTGAGTCTTTTCATGTTCCATAAGCTTCTGGACACTGACAAGACTTACAGACAGCATTTGAGGTTCTGCATGCTTTGCATACGAAAAGGGGTTTAGGCACGCACGTGTTGACTTGGGACATCAGAAATACTCCACCCTTTACCCACCAGGCGAACAGTACCCAGGCAGGAACAAACCAGACCCTTCGACTGTAAGTCTGATGCCTTACCCACCCCTGAGTTACGGTATGGAGCGGTTCACCCAATAATTTGGTAACCACGCTGGATGAGGCTTCATATCTTAGCGTGCGTTATGCTACCTCTCGACATAATGAAAAACAATAACAATTAAAAACAACAAACCAACAATCAAGACATTTCGACAGTCAACAAAGAACGATCAAGACATTTAAATAATCTCCCTTAAAAACAGAATCAGTACCAAAAAAAAAAAAAAAAAAAAAAAAAAAATCCAGATTTTTGTTTTTCTTGTATACGTAAAGCTTTGTTTTTCAAAGAAAGTGATTTTTTTCTAAAGACATTGACCGTGAAACATTTTCCCAGACTCATGCATTCGTAACTCCTTTACAAAGCACACTTTTTAGCTAACTTAATTCGGTAATGATCCACCAAGAACCAGCTGAAACAATCTAGCTAACTCATTTTGACTTCACACACACACACACACACACACACACACAACCACACACACACACACACACACACACACAACAACACACACACACACACACACACACACACACAACACACACACACACACACACATACACACACACACACACACAAACACAAACACACACACACCATACACACACACACACACACGTAACACACACACACACACACACACACACACACACAGAGTCATCACTCACTCACTCACTCACTCATACACATGCATACAGCACTTGCACACACCCCCTCCCCCCACTACACACCCCCCCAGGTAATATGAAATAATCCTCGCTTATTTTTTAAAGGGACATATTAAAACAGCCCAGCAGTTAGGTGAAAACATTGACATGATCAAAACGACACCTACCCGAGTAAGGATCAGCCTTTCCTTACCTTAAGATAGGAGAAAAAGTCGGTTATAAATATTAGTAAGTATTATTCCGTACATCCACATCAAAATGGAGTTACATATTGATATGACTGTTGAAATAGACGCGCGATACTCACCTGGATTCCGTTTAACCGGAACATCTGAAACAAACATTGCATCATTAACAACAGTGATCTCCATCATCATCATCCATAACATCAACAACAACAATTAGAAAAAAACAAACCATAACAATATTAACAATGGTGACGATAATTCTGATGATAATGTTAATAAAAGTAGTGATAAACGTAATGATCATGACCATGGTGATGATGTAATACTACTACTACTACTTCTAATAATGTTGATGATGATGATGATTTTCATAATAATGATAATATTATTAATACACACGCCATCACACACACAACACACACACACACACACACACACACACACACACACACACACACAACAACACACACACACACACACACACACACACACACACACACACACACACACACACACACACATCGGCCATGAACGCGAGAGCACAGACACACAACACACAACACACACACACACACACACACACACACACACACACACAACACACACACACACACCCTCTTTCTCTCTCTCTCTCACGCATGCACGCTCGCTCTCGTTTGCCGAAGAGAAAGAGGGGAGAGAGAGAGAGAGAGAGAGAGAGAGAGAGAGAGAGAGAGAGAGAGAGAGAGAGAGAGCAGGCAGGCAGGCAGGCAGGCAGGCAGGCAGGCAGGCAGATAGATAAACAGAATAATAAATGGAGTTCTCATTCTGTTAAACGGTGCACCATCCTGTTCCAAAATCATTGTAACATATCTCTCACATTTTACGTTACAGAAAAGTACATCTCGAGAAGCGTTCTTCGAACCAGTTGAAAGCATTAAATCTAACAGAAACAAAAGAAGCACGCGGTGAACTGGGTCCGTTAGCAAATTAACTGTAGTGTAAAGAACAGTCGCTGAATGGATATCTTTAGATGGAAGCCGTTTGGAAGACAGACAAGCAAACAATACATGCGAACAATCTATTCATCAGCTGGCGAAATTCCGCTTTTGTAAATCTCTCTCTCTCTCTCTCTCTCTCTCTCTCTCTCTCTCTCTCTCTCTCACCACCACCACCCACACACACACACACAACACACACACACACACACACAGCACAACACACACACTGTGTGTGTGTGTGTGTGTGTGTGTGTGTGTGTGTGTGTGTGTGTGTGTGTGAGAGGAGAGAGAGAGAGAGAGAGAGAGAGAGAGAGAGAGAGAGAGAGAGAGAGTCGCATACACACAGACGACATTTGAAAATTTACGCCTTTTCGCCAAAGAGGAACAGAGATATGGTGTGTGTGTGTGTGTGTGTGTGTGTGTGTGTGTGTGTGTGTGTGTGTGTGTGTGTGTGTGTGGTGTGTGGGGTGTGTGGTGTGTGTGTTGTGTGTGTGTGTGAGTGTGACCAAAATGTGTTTGCAAGATTTTTTTCTGCTGTTTTTGGATGATACTGATCAGATTAAGGTCAGAGGTATAGACCGTGGATGCATAATTTTGCATGTCAGGGTGTCAAGGTCAAGGTCACACGGCAAGGAAAAACAACAACAACAACAACAAAAGACTAACAACAACTGTCTAAGTCAGTACTCTTTTAGGACAGTGTGTGAACATCGCTTTCTTGGGAACTTCTGACATTATTTGGAATCTGTTTACACTGTAGGATTGTCTACCATTGCTCTAGGTGAGTATTAAGTTTTAGTTCAAGTGAAGCTTCTTTGTGGCCAATTGACGTTGAGAAGCATGAGATATGGATTTTCTGTAATATTTTGTGTCAGAAGAGAGAGATTTGGAATGGCTTGACCTCTTTGTATTTCTCATTTTCTATCGAAAAGAAAGTGTGCTTTGTAAAAGCTCAGAACACAAATTGAAATTCAGTCTCGAGGAATAGAATATTTGTTTCACTGCAATTAAACATTCTCCACTGCGGCGATAGCTCAGTGGTAAGGACATCGAATTTCCAATTGTAAGATCAGAGTTTGATCCTGCCTGGGTAAACGACGAAGATGTTTCCGATCTTCCAGGTCAAAGTACATGCAGACCGGCTTGTGTTTTAATCCCCCTCTATTGCATTTGCACACTGAACATCAAATACGCACGTTAAAGACCCTGTAAGCCATATCAGTGTTTGCTGGCTTATGGAAATAGGAAGATACGCAGTAGGCACACCAAGATGGAGTATGGAGACTGTGCAACATGTCAAACTTGCGCAGTGTGGGTACGACGTGCTTAAAGGCATACGAGAAAACAGTGCTGAGAACGAAGACAAAGAAAATAAAATTAGCTGTCTCTAAAAGCAGAATAAAAGGAAAGGGAACAGAAAACAAACAAACAAACAAGCAAACAAAAACAAACAAACAAAAAACAACCAAAAACAAACAAACAAAAAACAAAACAGAAAACGAAAGGACAAAACAGCTAAATACCACAAAATCAAACGAACAAATTAAACCTTTTATTAGCTGCACAAAGCTGTTTCTAAAAGCAGAATAAAAGAAAAAGGAATAAGGAATGAAAAATAAACTATTTCAAAAAATTCTGTAAACAAGATATGAACTTGAAAAATATATTGCTGCTATCAATTATGAGCTTGAAAAGTTTTCAATGGATTGGCGTTTTTATACAGACTTGATGGAAACTTGAGATGTTTCAAAAAAAGAGAAGGAAAATAGGTGTATGCATAATGCGTGTACCTTGGTGTGAGATCAGACGGAGAACAAGATGTACTCTAGTTGGAAAATATGACAGGCTTCATATTTTTATAATGTAAGTTATCAACATGTATTAGTCATTGCACGGTTTGATATTGCTGTGGTGATCAGGGAAAAATTCTGTGGAACGATTGTCTCTAATGTATGTGATATACTGTTATGCTTGTCTTCATGATTGAAATAATGGAGTTTCTGTTTGTTTGTCAATGTGTTTGTATGTATACATATGTATAAAATGAATTAAAAAATGCTTTAAAAAACAAACGGACAAAACAGCCAAATACCCCAAACTAACGAACAAATCAACCTTTTATTAGCTGTGTCAGCATTATAATGTCTCTGTCTCACGCCCAAAAGCGGGTGTTTTGATCAATAAATATTCGTCTCTGGCGTACCGAACACGTGTATTAATCAATGAATATTCATATATGAGGTGCAAAACACGTGTCTTAATCAATTAATATTCATGTCTGAAATACAAACACATGTGTTGATCAATGAATATTCATGTCTGACCTACAGAACACCAGTGTTGATAAAAATAAATATTCACGTCTTACGTACTAAACACGCGTGTTGATTAGTGAATATTCAAGTATGACATCTATTAAATGAACTTACAGAAAACAAACAACATTGTATTTCTAGAATGTTGGCTTTTGTATGTATGGCAGAAGGACAGACAGACAGACAGACAGACAGATAGACAAACAGACGGACAGACAGACAGAAGATAGACAGACAGCAGACAAAATTCTAAATGATCTCCCTCTCTTTAGAAGGGTGAACTAGTTTCCAAACTCCTGATAATATTGATCTCACGTTTCCTGTGATGGAAAATCCACCAACACAAATGTTTTTGATGCAATTGAAATAATTTGATGTTGACAGAAACTCAGAAAGAAAAGAACAACATACATAATATGTTCTGTGAGCAGATAAATTGTAACCAACAATTACTGAATGGATGTCTTTAGACGGAAACCTCTTATGAACAGACTGCAAAGAAAGAAAGAGAAGAAAGAAGGAAAGAAAGAAAGAAAGAAAGAAAGAAACAAGCAAGCAAGCAAGCAAGCAAACGAACGAATGAACAGCCCATTCATCCGATCGCCAAAACTGCTCTTTTCTGTCATCCTCCCCCCTTCCCCCAAAAAAAAACCCAACACACACAAAAAACAACAAAAAAACAACAACAACCCTGTTTTATGGAAGCATCGAACACAAGTTTTAATTCAGCCTTTTGGAAAGGGTTATTAGTTTCACCGGGATTAAGGGCTGTCGACGGGCTCGATGGCCAGGTCGTTAGGATGTTGGATTTCCAATTGGGAGGTCTGAATTTGATCCTGCTGGATTGTGTCTGTTGGGTAAAGAGTGATGATGCTTTCTTTTGATCACTGAGGTCGACATGTGCAAATGTCGGGCCTGTTTGGTAAAGTGTGGTGATTTATCTGATCTCTCAGGTCAGCATATGAGCAGATCTCGGGCCTGGTGAATATACAAGTGATGATTTATCTGATCTTCCATGTCAGCATATGTGCAGACCTCGGACACCATTTCCTATGACATGATACATGTTTTGGTTCTTAATGACGAATATTTGCAGTGGAAGTGGATATTTTTTTGCTGGCTTTTCTTCTGATGAATTATCGTGTGACCTGACAATTTTAAGGTTCTTAACGATGACTGTTCACAATGGAACTGGACAATATTTTGTTAGCTTTTCGAATGATCAGTGTTCGTGTATGGCTTGATGATTCTGAGATTCTTAATGATGACTATTCACAGCAGAACTAGATAATTTTTGGGCTAACTTGTTTTTAGCTGATGAGTATTCGTGTATGATTGCCGATTTTGAAACTTTTAACGGTAACGATTAATATTCTGGTAAGAGAGGCATATCAAATGGTCTGAAAGTTAGACTTTTGAATTGAAATGTTTGATCTGACCAGTCATGATTTATGGCTGCGAAGCCTAAACTCTGAGAAAAATTCATTGCAGAAGAATTGAGGCAGCAGAGATGTGGTTTTATCGAAGACTGCTACGTGTCAAATGGACAGACAGAAGAGCTAACGGAAGTGTCCTGGAAGAACTTGATACCATCAGAAAACTACTAGCAGACAGCGACAAGAGAGATGTGTCACGCAGCAAGAACACTTATCTCATGGCAGCCATCTTTCAAGGAAAAACAGTGGCAAAAAGGAAGAAAGGCAGACCTCCAATCTCATCCATCGAGAACATATCCAACATCAGTGGCCTAAATATTCAAGAAATTGTCCACAAAATTCAAAACAGAGCGGCTTGGGAGATAGTGGTATCAAAATGTGCAGCAACCAACACTGAACCCGGTGACGCCGACAGTTGAGACAGGTGAGATGAGACGATTAGAATCCTTAGCGGAATTACATAATATCTTGGTTATTAATCAAAGGACATAACTCTTGAGAGTCATGTAGGAATTATCTCCCATATTGCAGAACTTCTCAAATCCAACACAGTTTGAGCTACCCATTCAGCTAGCATAGAAACTGATACAAAGCACAAAAACAGTAAGCTCAGGTTAGTGTTTGTTATTATAAATATTCGTGTGTGATCTGATGATTTTCAAGTTCTTGACAATGAATATTTGTATTGTAACTTAACAGTTTGTTGTAGTTTTTGCGATACTCTAGCGTTATCAGCACACAAACAAACACAACACTCAAAGCAAAGGACGTGAAAGTCGGTGCTAACCAATAACTTCTAACTGAATGACTTGACGGAGGCTTTTCTCTTTCATGCTGACTTGACATTCGTAGTCGCCTTCGTCCGCGGAGGTCACGTGCTCAATGACGAGATTCCATTGGTTGTGCTTGTGTACGTGCTCCACGTGCAGGCGTCTGTCTTCAACCCACGTGTCAAGGCCGATGGTTAAAGGGTTGGGGTCGGGCAATTTTCGCCATACAATCTGAAAAACATGTATGTACATATCTGTTTACGTGTTTATGTATTTGTCTATTTAGTTATTGTGTATTTGTATCTTTATCCAGTAATAAGTTAAAATTTATTCTGGCTAATCATATGTATATATGTATATATATATATATATATATATATATATATATATATATATATTATATGTATGTAACTATAACTATATGTATGTAGATGTAGATATATATGCATGTATATATTATGTAGATAAATACATAGATGGAAAGACATAGTTTTTGATATGCTTATTTACTTATTTGATTTGCGCCACAGAAAATATTCAAGCGCATGCACATCTGCAGACACAATTCAGAGATATACTCACGCGCGCGCGCACACACAAACACACACACACACACACACACACACACACACCACACCCACACACACACACACACACACACACACCTCCATGTGCATGTGCACATTTTCTTCTTCTAAGTATTATCATTATTATTGTTATTATTATTGTTACGGTTATTATTGCTGTTATCATTATTTTCTAAATTATTATTAGCATTATCTTGTTCGTCCTTATTCTTATTGTCGTTTTGGAGATCATCACCATCATTCATCATCATCATCATCCATCATCATCATCGTCATCGTCAAATTTACGGTGCGTCCCGTAAGGTGAAATACAGAATACAGAATTTGACTATGTCCCATCTTACTCCTCTCCTCTTCATCACCACCATCATCATCATCGCCATCATCGTCATCTTCATCCTTTCATTGTCGAATCGTCGTCGTCGTTCCTCCTCCTCACCTTCATCAACGATGTCATTACGATTGTCATCGTTGTCGTTGTCATCATCATCATCATCAGTCGTCGTCATCTCATCATCATCATCATCATCATCAACACATCAATATCATCATCATCATCATCATCATCATCATCATCATCATCATCATCATCATCCACCACACCACACACACCACACACCACCACCACACCACACCACCACCACCACCACCACCACCACCACCACACCACCACCACCACCACCACCACCAACCCAACCACCATACTCACGGTACGTTCCCCCAGGTGAGACACAGAGCACAACAGACGGGCCATGTCTCCACGTGTGTAGGTCATTTTCTCAGGGACAGGATTGAACTCAGGCTCCAACACCCGTACGTCAGGGGTCGCCATTACAACTGTAACATTCAATAGTTCTGTCATTAACTTTTTGTCAACGCTGTCGTTGTTGTTGCTGCTGCTGCTGTTGTCAAACTTCAATTTTTATTGAACAGTCAGTTGAACTAGATTGAGTCTTTGTCATGGCATAACATTTTACATGACGGAAGATGGCTTGTGTGTGACTCCAAGAGTCCACCTTTTGTAGTATACCATCCTTTTTTAACTTTGGAGATCCCCAATGAGGTGCTTGAATATATGATGTGATACTGGATTTGTTTGGTGGTGTTGTTGTTTTTTCTGTCCCATTTTTCTACGTCTCGCCATTGTCTACAGTGTCTAGGACAATTTTTTTTTATGAAACTATGATGATGCATGACGATGGGGATGATAATCATGATGTTGTGGAGCTACATTCTGGATTGTGACTGTGTTGTATTCTACGCTTCCTATACATCTTGGCAGGCGAAGCAGACCTGAGTGATACAGACGCCTGCGGTTTGGTCAAGACATTTGAGAAACATCCTCAATAACGCTTCGTTGAAGTGGATGAGACTCAAATGTGCGGTACCAGTTTTCCCAATGAGCCCACAGCAAGCTCAGTTCCTCAACGTTATGTCCTAGAATTTGTAAACATTCATCCATAAGTAGCTAGTAAAAATTGTTCTAATATAATAGTCACAGACACCCACGGAGACAGACAATGACAGACAGATAGATGGACAGACAGATAAACATACACACACACACACACACACGCACACACACACACACTAGCTCACACATACACGCGCGCGCGCACACACACACACACACACGCGTGCGCGCGCACACACACACATATTATACATATATATATGTATATATATACATATACATATATATGTGTATATATGTGTATATATGTATATATATATGTGTGTGTGTATGATATACATGTATTAAATATGTATGTATATATGTATAAATATATATATATATATATAAGTAATAATAATAATAATATATTTTATTTATATAGCGCAAAATCTTGATAAAATCAAATCTAAGCGCTGAGCGTATACATGCATACATACCTACATACATATGAGCGTATACATGCATACATACATGCTTACATACTTACATACATAAATCTAAGCTGAGCGTATACATGCATACATACATACATACATAAATCTAAGCGTATACATACATACATACATACATACATACATACGTACGCACATGCATACATAATAATTACAATATTTATATAGCGCAAATCTCGACAAAATCAAATCCAAGCGCCGAAAAGACACACACGCACACACGCACACACGCACGCACACACACACACACACACACACACACACACACACACACACACACACACACACACACACACACACACATGCATGGCCACAAATGGGGAGAAAAGAATAAAAGCAATAAAAGCAAGAATAAAACCAATGGAAAACCACAGAGAGCACATCATATACAATTATATATTAAAACAAAGTGATTCCCCTCCGAGCGGAGACAGGCTGCAGAGGGGGGTTGAGTGAGGTTAGGAATTTATGCAGAGGAGAAAAGGTGAGTTTTGAGAGCGGACTTGAAGGAGGCAAAAGTAGGTTGCTGACGGACTGAGAGAGGAAGTTTGTTCCAGGAGAGTGGACCAGAAACAGAGAAGGCTCGTGGACCATAGGTATTGAGCTTAGTGCGTGGAAAGCGAAAAGTCAGAGGATCGGAGGCAGAGCGGAGGGTACGTGAGGGAACATAGATCTCAAATAGGCTTGACAGGTAATCGGGGGCTGCGTTATTGAGGCTTTTGTAGCACATGGTGTCTAGTTTGTACTGTATGCGCTTTGATACAGGGAGCCAGTGAAGTTGTGCCAGGAGAGGAGATATGTGGTCAGCTTTTTTCTTTTTGAGTACAAGGCGTACAGCATTGTTTTGAATGCGCTGTAGGATGTGAATGGTGGAGGCAGGAAGACCAGACAGGAGTGAATTGCAATAGTCAATGCGAGACATTATGAAGGAGAGAACGAGTTTTGCAGTTGTTTCGACAGAGAGATACTTCCTGATCAGGCTTATACGATGGAGATGATAGTAGCAAGATCTGGCAGTTTGAGAAACAAAGTTGTTCATAGACAGGGTAGAGTCAATGCAGACACCAAGGTTTTTAGCTGAATCAGAAATTGGGACTGATGTGTTACATAATGGGAGAGAAAGAGGAGGCAGCTGGGAAAGTTTCTGACGGGTGCCAATGAGGATAGCTTCTGTCTTGTCGTCATTAAGCTGAAGTCTATTGTGTGTCATCCAGTTCTTAATGTCCGAGTAACACTCAGTGGGAGTATACACTTCCTATCGACATGGGGAAAATTTCCCACTCCCAAATCTCAAAGCCATTGCGCGTACAACTATCGATATGAGACAAAACAAGCAAACAAAAGAAAAGAAACAAACCACCCCACACCTCAAAACTACGTACAACCTTAAGTTAGCCCAGCAGGGAACACAGACTCAAATTCAATCAGGGTTGGTGAAGGCAAAGCAGCGAGGCAAAGCAGCTTTATACAGCTCCCATAATTCTTACACAAGGAGAATTTGAGATCTCTACCACTCCACTCCCCTTAAACTTTGTGGTTATAAGACACAGCCAAGCTGTGTTGCTTGTTAATATGACTGGCGAAAAAGAAAAGGTTGTTGTTTCTTTGCCTGTTTCTTTGGTTTGCTTTCTCATACCCTCTGTCGGCTGCTTTCTTGTCTAACAAGACAGGCAAGAAATAGCGACGCTGAAAAGAAGGGAGCCGATACTATCACTTTCTACGCTGACAGGATTACCCCCCTTTGAGCTGTCAACACTCGGCAGCGTGATACGGGAGGGGAAAACAACACACAACAAGAAAACGAAATGAAGCAAAACAAAACAACACAGGACAAAATGAATAAATAAATAAATGAATAAATACATTACAGAACAATAAAGAAATGAATATATGAATGAATGAATGAATAAATAAATAAATTAAAACAACCCCAAACACCCCCCCCCCCCAAACAAACAAACAAATATAAAATAAACAAGGGGAAAAAATACACGGTTACGGCACTTAACAACTGTCGCGCGTGGCGTGCACACGTACAGAAACGAACATGTACACATGTGTACACAGAAACACAATATCACACTCTCTGTCTCTCCTCTAAAAAACACACACACACACACACACACACACACACACACACACACACACACACACACACACACACACACCACACACACACACACACACACACCACACATACACACACACATCCCGAAATTACAATACACACATATTTAGATAATCCTCTCTCTCTCCCATTCAACTGTACTTGAAACTGATGATGTAATGGGCAATATGACGTAACCCAGTGAATGACGGGATTCTTCTAGCGTCCCGAGTATATAACATGACGTTGTGGTTGCAGTGCCCACGATTCTTAGAGTCTAACGCTCAAAGTCCATTACGACAAGTGGTAACGACATCTTCGGTCGTTACATGTCGCTCGTCAAAGCGTGACGAATTGATGACAAATGATGGTTGTAAATGGGTTAATGGGCCGTGAGGTCGTTATCCACTCACTCTGTGTTGCGACCTTTGTGAATCTGTGTGCTTCTGTCTCTGTCTGTCTGTCTCTGTCTCTCTGTCTCTGTTTCTGTCTGTCTCTCTCTCTCTCTCTGTCTCTGTCTCTGTTTCTGTCTGTCTCTCTCTCTCCCTCCCTCTCTGTGTCTCTGCCTGCCTGTCTGTCTGTCTGTCTGTCTCTCTCTCTCTCTCTGCACCTGTCTGTCTGTCTGTCTGTCTGTCTGTCTCTCTCTTTCTCTCTCTCTCTGAGTCTTGGACACACCAGCATCAAGGGATTGCTCAGTATGTTCGCATACCCGAGAAGATGAAGTTCGCTTTGTTTTTCCATTGCTCAAAATATGAATCTGCCAGGAATATATGCAAACCGTTTTGAATACCTCTAGCAACAAATCACAACGTTGTGAACGTTTTTATTTATTTTATTTTATTTAGTTGTCATCAGACTTCAAACTTGACAACATTGAAGTTATGTGTCACCGGCAGACTATATTGCAGAGGCAAATAATGTGAGGGAAAAACCCAAAATGGCACATGCTTATATCACATATTTTGTTCAGGATCGTATAATTACAACTTTTGTTCAAGATCGTACAGATAAAACAGAAGTGACGTACCGAAAAGTGAAAATTTACATTGTTGAGAAAACAGTAGTTGGACGGTTGATTAATTAATTGTGCACTTCTCTCTGGATTTTAACGTTTAGCTTTAAAGTATTTGCGTTAAGAATGGAACTATAACACACGGACTATCAGGGAAGGTGCACAGGTTTACATGGGTTGTATTGTACATGTTTATTCTACTGTTACAATGAGCTGATTTATATTTTTCTCCCGCTAGTACACTGTATTGACGAAAATGCTTGACACCCATTCAAAAGAGGTGCCAATAAAACCTCAAAATATCAAACGTCCTTCTGTCTCTGTCTGTCAGTCTGTTTGTATCTCTCTCTCTCCCCTTCCATCTGTCCTCTCTCTCTCACCCTCCCTCTCTCTCTCTCTTCCCACTCTCCTCCTCTCTCCCCTATCTCCGTCTTTATGTCTCTGTTTATATATGTACACCTCTCATTCTCTTTCTCTCGCAGACTAGTAGTACCCTCTCAGAAGGATTAAACTAAAGAACACTAATTTGCTTTTTTTACGTCTCAGCGTTTAATAGCTGTGGGGACAGACATGTCTGATCATTTCTATATATACACACACACACACCTACACACATCCACACACGCACACACGCACGCACGCGCACACACGCACGCACACACACACAGAGGCACACACACATACATACATAAGCACACACACACACACACACACACACACACACACACACACACACACACACACGCACACACAGAGGCACACACACATATATATACATAAGCACATACACACATACACAAAAAAACCCACACACACACACACACACACACACACACACACACACACACACACACACACACACCACACACACACACACACACACAACCACACACACACACAACACAACACACACACACACACACACACACACACACACACACACCACACACACACACACACCAACAACACACACCACACACACACACACACACACACACACACACACACACACACACCACACACCCCACGTCTTCTGTCACTCCGTTTTGATACAGATAACATCACTGCGAAATGTATTCAGTAGTGTGGTCTTCTTGACGGCAGGGACAGTTGGGTGACGGCTTCAGTTTATATTCGCAGATCATATGGGCGTTGAGAAGGTTGTGAACAGTGCGCAGCCTCAACAGAAGCACTTGCTGCTTACTCTCTCTACACTGAAGGTGGTAGTCGTCCCTTTCTGTTCCTGGTTTCAGAAGTGATCTGATGCTGCTTCTCTTCTCGCTGTATATGATTCTGTTGTTGATTGGTCTGTCTGGGTTCCTGCTTTTGCTAGCTCATCTAACATCTTGCTTTTTGGAGCGGGGGATCCACTTGAGAACTACTCTTCTGCTTCTTCCGATTTGCTGGAAGGCCCTGATCAGATAGGGGAACTTGTTATCATCCAGGGCAGGATAACGGATAGGGCATCTGAGGAGGAGACCATTCGACACGATGTGTCGTCTGTATTATGAGTCCACGCTTCCTGTGAGTTACATTCCTCTGTCATTGCCAACGTGGGAGCTTGGCGTGCTTTATCATCTTGTACTTCCATTGAGATGATGGGGGAGGGGGGGGGGGGAGGGGGCATTAGTGCGGATTTCAGTCTAACTGTTCTGGTGTCCACCGTTCTGGCAGTTGCAAAGACGACGGTGAAAGCACCACCTTTAACATTGTTTCCTGACGTTGTGAACAAAGCTTCTCCTTTTCAGGCGATATTGGCGCGTGCTCACACACGCACGCGCGCCGCGCCCCCACACACACACACACACACACACACACGCACGCACGCACGCACTCACGCACACACGCACACACTGATGCACACTCGGGACGCACGCATGTATTTGCGTATTTCCAAACATAAAAAGATGAGTTGACAATGTAAATTTTCATAGGAAGAATTACACAATACTGTTGGTGAAAATGGTCACAATGAGAAAGAGAGGGGGGAAGAGAGAAAGAGAGAATGGAGAGAGAGAGAGAGAGAGAGAGAGAGAGAGAGAGAGAGAGAGAGAGAGAGAGAGAGAGAAGAGAGAGAATTCATTCACATTCAGATGGTTTATTCATATAACAAGCATTAATAATCCGTACTACACTAAATGCTATTAGACAAGCAGGCAGGTACATTTGACCCCAGTTGTGTTTATCTTTGATAGTTAAATCTTTTAGTTTATTGTACATGTGCTCTTTACGTGATGTTGTATAATTTTCGATCTGTATTATTTTAAACCAATAGCAGTACATCTAACAGCAGAATTATATGTATAGGAATGTGTGTGTGTGTGGTGTGTGTGTGTGTGTGTGTGTGTGTGTGTGTGTGTGTGTGTGTGTGTGATGTGTGTGTGTGTGTGTGGTGTGTGTGTGTTTGAGAGAGAGAGAGAGAGAGAGAGTGGGGGTGACTGACAGAGAGATAAAAAGGCGAGATAGAAAAGAGAGGCAGTAGGACCTATAGGGCCATTGCAATTGGACAGAGAGAAAGAATGAAAGAAAGAGATAACACATATGGAAACGGAGAAACAGAGAGAAAGACAGAGACAAAGATAGACAGAACCAGAGAGAAAGACAGAAACAAAAAATGAAAGAGAGCAAGGGAAAAATGAGAGAAGCGAAAGAAAGGCAGGTAAAGACAGACAGACGGAAAGACAGACAGGCCGCAGGCAGGCAGTGAAGAAATGAAACGAAAACGATACCAATCTGAACTTTTCACACAGCGCAGGTGCAAAGGCAATAACTCATATACTCACATAATTCGTATCAGTTATCATTCTTGCGCACGAAGGGTTTACACTGGCTTCCGATGAAACAGATCATAAATGACAAGATTTTGTCTAAACGAGGACCTTCACGCATTCCTAAATACCAGAGGAGAGGTTTATATGCCCCTGTTATCCGTGTCTTTGGGTACACGTTGACGTTTATCACGATCTTCCTTTTGATTTCAAACAACAACAAAGATTAAAAGAGAAGACAGCGTGTCAACAGCTTCTCACACAAAATTGTGGAGTGTGTGACTTAGCGGCTAAAGCATCTGCCTAGGACGCGAGAAACCCGTGTTCGAGCATTGATTAGACATGGAATTTTTCTCCTCCTTCATCAGGATCCTAATTGACGGTGTAGGTGCTAATTTTTGTGATGCAAGGTCCTGTGTGTAGCATGTATTCATCGCCCGCGGGAAAAAACGGGAGTTATCCTGAACAAAATTCTGTAGAAAAATCCACTTTCACAGGGTAAACAGACGTACACAGATACAGCACTTTTTTTGGAAACAGAATTTCTGGGGAACTTCTGACAATATTTACATTAAGTTTTCACTGTTGTGGTACTCTTCATTGTTCTCGCTTCATATCAAGGTGTTTTTTGTTTTTTTTTAAATTTTTTTTTGGTTAGGGTCGTGGCACTCAGGGAGGCTACCTTTGAGCTCGCCTTTTGTTTTCGTCCCATTTTCTACGCCACCTTAATGGCCACAGATGCTGGCACACTTTTTACAATTTGATGATGATGATGCCTGTTAGGATAATCATGATGCTGTGGAGTTCCATTTACGATTGAGACTGTGTGACAGGGCTGTACTCTACGTTACTATCATAACATATCCTGGCGTCAACCAGGCCCGAGAGATACAGACACCTGCGGTGCTGGTCAGAAGATTTGAGTAACACCCTCAGTGACGTATCCGTGAAGTGGATGAGACTCGACTGTGTGGTCCCAGTCTTCCCAATGAGCCCATAGCATGCCCAACTCTGGGTAGGAGCCGGTTAGAGCCGAAAAGTCCCACGATGACTTTTGAGGGACTGATGGTGGATTTGAACCCACAACCTTCCAGTCGGTAGTCCGTTGCGTTAACCACTACACCACAGCGACTGGTTCATATCAAGTTTTACTTCATCTGATGTTTTTTAAGACTACAATAATCTTGGATTAAATTTTAAAGCTATTTCCTCTACAAACAAATATTGATAGAGTAGCTTGACCATCATGGTTTTTGTTGGTTTCTTTCTTTTTCAAACAAAAACAAAACAAAACAAAACAAAACAAAACAGTAAAAGCGATGGCAGCATTTCAGCAGTTTCTCGCACAAAAATCATTTAAGGTATTCTCATAAAAACTTTAATGTTTCAGACTGGAGTAAGACCGTGATTTTTGTTTCTGAAGAGACCTAACGCCTTCGATTTACGGTTTGACAACGTTTCGAAATACTCTTCACGTGTCTGTCTTTGTTTCTAAATCAAAGTGACTATCAACGTTCAGCTAAATTTTATAGGAACGGAGAAATGAAATATAGAATAAGAACACATGTTTGATATGAAAAAAAGGGAGCCCAAGGATGTGAGGTAGGTGGGTGTGCGTGTGTGTGGGGTGTGCATGTGGTGTGGTTTTGGGTTGTGTGGTGTGTGGTGTGGGGTGGTGTGTGTGTGTGTGTGTGTGTGTGTGGCGTGGTGTGTTGCGTTGTGTGTGTGTGTGTTGTTTGACAGCATAGTGTGTGTTTGTGTGTGTATACGTGTAAGTAAGCGTGCTTGTATGTGTGTTTGTTTTTCATGTGTGTGTATTTATGCGTACAGAACGCCACATTGAGGTATTTATGAATGATATATGTGTGCGTGTACGTGTGTTTGTGTGTGTGTACGCACATGCGTTGAAAGATTTATCAGATGACTCATTATTTTAAAGTGTCACTACCCCCAGCTTCCAATTTCATGCTATAATCTGTTGCTATTTTTGATGAACTGTGTTTATGCTGCATTGATGTATTGGTGTGTGTATCCAACTACATTTGTACTGCTTTACTGTATTGACATGACAATCCACCCACCCCACCTGAACTTTTCTTTCTTTCTTTGTTAATGTTTTTTTGCAATGTGCAATGAGCATTCTTTGACATGGACTGTTTACACTGAACAGATAAAATATCATCATCCATCATCATCATCATCACATCATCATCATCATCATCATCATCATCACCATCACATCACCATCACCATCATCATCGTCGTCGTCGTCGTCGTCGTCGTTGGTTGTTTTTGCTGT
>JAPXFY010000016.1:6458041-6460541 GCA_030674185.1 Monoplex corrugatus | reverse complement strand
CTGATCCTCTGCGGCTTTGGCTTGGTAGGGAAAGTAAAATTACGAATTGTGTGTTTCTTTTCGATATTTTTCCCATGGAGGATAGATCTTTCAGCAAGTTGATATATCACCCGTAAACTTTGCCGGCGATGAAATGATACAGCAGGGAAGGGGGGGGGGGAAGAAGGAAGAGGGGGAGGGAAGACAGAGGAGAGAGGGGAACGAGGGAAAAAGACGGGAGAAGATAGGTAATGGAACGGAGGAGAGGAGAGAGAGGACGGAGACGGAAGCGGCGACAAAAACGAAGGAGGAAAAGTTATTATGATAATGATGATGATGATGAAAATGATAACATTTATTAATTTTGATGATGATGATAATGATAATGACAATGATAATAATGATGAGAATGATGGTATTGATAATTATAGGACAGTAATCACAAATGCCGATTACGATGATAATGATGATGCTATTGATAATAATGACGATGAAGATGATGGTAATGATGATGACGTCATTAATGATAATAAAAGTAATAGAACCATTAACATGTGAACTCGACGCTCACCCAACTGATCTATTGAGGCCCGCACTACCATTGTTCTCGCATCACTTCGTTTTATTTCATCTTATGCTAAAGAAATGGGACTACACTTCTTCTGGCAAGGAAAGAGTTCTGATGCCCCAAGAGAGCACGGAGTAGGCTTTGCAGTAAGGAACAGCCTGCTGAACATGATTGAACCAGGCAGCGGTGGTTCAGAGCGACTCTTGACTCTCCGCCTCAACACCACCGAAGGCTATGTCACTCTCATCAGCGTTTATGCCCCAACTCTGTCTGCCTCTTCAGACGCCAAGGATGAGTTCTACGAAAATCTTGCATCAACCATAAGGAACATCCCCAGGACAGAACAACTTGTTCTCCTGGGCGACTTCAACGCCAGAGTGGGTGCAGACAATGACTCATGGCCCTCATGCCTCGGTTCCTTTGGAGTGGGGAAAATGAATGAGAATGGACAGCGACTGCTTGGGTTTTGCGCCTGCCATGAACTGTGCATCGCCAACTCCTTCTTCAAGACGAAGCCTCAGCACAAAGTCTCCTGGAGGCACCCGCGCTCAAAACATTGGCACCAACTGGATTTGATCCTAGTAAGACGTGCTGCTATCAAAAACGTTCTCCACACTGCTCTTATCACAGCGCAGACTGCGACACAGACCACTCTCTGGTATGTTGCAAGATCAGGCTGCAACCAAAGAAGTTCCACTGCTCAAAAAAACAAGGGAACCCTCGCATTGACGTCAGCAAGATGTCTCAGCCAGATCTTGTAGAACAGTTCGCAGAGGCCTTTGAGAGAGAATACGATGCTTTGCAGCCCAGAGACTCTGCCACATAGAGATGGGAAACGCTACGAGACACCATGCACCGCATTGCTATGGCCGCCTTTGGGAAGAAAACTGTGAAGTCCCACGACTGGTTTGAGGCCAAATCATCAGAGATGACTCCCACTGTTGAGGCCAAGCGCGCCGCACTCACCGAGTATAAGCGGTCACCCAGTGAGAAGAACCTGCAAATCCTCAGGGCTGCCAGGAGTGAGGTTCAGCTTTACGCCAGGCGCTGTGCAAACGAGTACTGGATAGAGCTCAGCGAAGAGATACAGAGTGCTGCTGAAAGAGGCAACATCCGAGGAATGTATGATGGCATCAAGAAGGCACTGGGACCAACACCGAGCAAGATCGCCCCCCTCAAATCCTCCACTGGGGAAGTAATCAGCGATCCTAGCCGACAGATGGAAAAATGGGCGGAACAGTACTCCAACCTCTACTCCACACAGACCATGGAATCTTCTTCGCTCTCCTCCTGAGGCAGCGTTCAGCACAGCACAAGAAGGGATCCACCTGCGGACCAGATCAGATGGCAGGCTCTTCAACCTCGCCCGCCTTAGAGCAAGGACAAAGGTCCGTGAAGCCCTTATCAGAGACATGCTATTTGCCGATGATGCCGCAGTTGTGACCCATACTCAGCGGGACTTGCAGTCACTAATGGACCGCTTCTCCCAGGCCTGCAAAGATTTTGGTCTGACCATCACTTTTAAGAAGACAAACGTCCTGGGCCAAGGCACGACATCTCCACCAGCCATCACCATTGATGACTACGAGCTTGAAGCCATCCATCAACTCACAAATCTTGGGTCCACTATCACCGATAACCTCTCCCTTGACACAGAGATCGACAAGAGGATCGGGAAGGCAGCCACAACACTAGCCCGCCTCACACAAAGGGTGTGGACAAATCCCAAGCTGACCACGAAGACAAAGATGGCTGTATACAACGCCTGTGTCCTCAGCACCTTGCTGTATGGCAGCGAGGCGTGGACCACGCATGGTCATCAGGAGAAAAGGCTCAATACCTTCCACCTGAGAAGCCTACGGCGCATACTCGGCATTTCCTGGCAAGACAAGGTGACCAACACCGAAGTCCTAACCTGCGCTGGCCTCCCAACCATGCATACCATGCTGAGAC
>JAPXFY010000016.1:6438041-6443041 GCA_030674185.1 Monoplex corrugatus | reverse complement strand
TGATCAGGAAATTTGAGCAACTTTCATTGAAGCATCCGTTAAGCAGATGTTGGGCCCCAGTACAGTCTTCCCAACGAGTCCATATTATGCTCAATTCTGGGTTGAAGCCGGTCAGGACAGAGAAAAAATCCCTCAACAGGTTGTTTTTTTTGATCGATGGAGGTTCGAACCCTGAAACCTCCCAGTCATCAATACTTTGCCATGGCCATGGTGACTGGTTCAGATATGGAGATTAGCGGTGAAAAAAGCCAGTCTTGTCTGGACGAAGAAGCAGTTAGTGATGATTTTTATCAGGACTGGGCGGGGTGGCACTTAGTCAGGCCACACCGAGAAAATGCCCCACACATCTGTTGACGGAGACATCGGGCGGACAAGGACCGCCTAAACCCCTGGCTCCCTACGCTGACAGCATAGGTCTTTTAACTAAGAGCTGAGGGCGGGGTAACATAGAAAACTTTGAGAGCTCAAGTCAGAGATACCAGGCCTGCAGGCACCTTCTAACAAACTATGGTACCATGGAATATAACGCAAATATCTACACGGACCTCAGACAAGGACGGCGTCGCCCGTCAATGTTTCTTCAGGGCGGGGCAGCGCTACGACCTTCGGCAGGGACTGGAAGAAAACGGCCACATTCATCACCAGATGTCGCCCGGCCATGCTGACGGCGAAGGAAAGAAGGAGATGATTCGCTACTCCCATCACTGTCGATGTAGGCGGTGGGTCAAGTGAATGGATTCACACTGTTAGATATTCCAGTAGCCCATGGTGTGGGTCAACAGTCAAGGAAATTAACCGGCGTCTGCCCTGCTAGACTGGAATGTTGACTAACTTTCTCTCCCCTTTTGACTTCCGGGCTGCAAGGTCACTTCTGTTTTTGTTTCCATGGAGATGTCACGAAGTGTTAGGATGATAATGTCATATTCAGATTTGTCTTTTCTTGGCTGCCTAATTAGGATGCTGCTTGGTTTTGTTGTTTGTTTTTTTTTTTCTTTTGTCTCCTATTTCTTGGTGGCACATGATACTTGATCTGGGATAATTTTACACAATGCAATTATATGATGACGATGGACATGAGAAAGAGAGAGAGGGGATGGGTGGATGGGGAGAGAAAGAAAGGAATCAGTTAATCCCTCGATCCCCATATCCCCTCTCTCTCCTTCTGGTCTGTATGTTTCTTTCGTACAGAGAGAGAGAGAGAGAGAGAGAGAGAGAGAGAGAGAGAGAGAGAGAGAGAGAGAGAGAGAGAGAGAGAAACATTTACACACACGCATGCAACACGCAGAGGCATACACACATGCACGCACATACACTTTATCTCATACACACACACACACACAAACACACAACACACAAACCGCGCACGCACGCACGTGCACACATGCACGCACGCACACACACCACACACACCACACACACACACACACGCTCAGACTCACACACACACACACACATTCACACACACCCCGTCTAATATCACTTATAGTGAAAAGACGTTAAATCAAGCAACGAACGAACACATCATACTCTATCTCACACACACACACACTCCGCGCGCGCGCCGTGCACACACACACACACACACACACACACACACACACACACACACACACACACACACACACACACACACCTAAAATGTTGTTTAAAAAATAAAACAGAAAGAAAAAAAAACAGACACATCAGTAACATATGAAACAGGACACACCATCACAACCACCAACCCACCCCCGTAATTAAGCCAACGACTACTCAAGATTACTGCACGTGCGTTTGTGCACGCGCTATGCAAATGAGCCACATGCAGCATTCCTTAGCACGTGCACCCACTAGAGCGGAACTGGCACAGTACGGTGCCAGTCTACGTCATAGACCATCAGTGCCAGACACATTCAACCCACTTGTTTGTCACTATCAGTATTATGTGAGACCCACTATCAGTATTATGTGAGACCAACCCCTCACCTTGAGTTGAAGTGTTCTGTTGGGATGCTTGGTGGAGAAGGAAGTTGGAGTGGGGTGGGGTGGCTGTTCCTTCAGTAGAAATACTGTTTTTACCTTTTGGACATTCTAAGCTGGAAATGCCTTTTTCTTCACATATTTTTCCTTCTCCCTTTTACATCTCTTTAATACAAGAACGTTTTTCATATGTCGAGAAAGGAATATATATATCATATTATACATATATGTATAACATATACATATATACATACAACATATAGTATATATACACACACAGAATATATATAATATATATATATGCTAGTATATTGATAATAGATATTTCGTGTGTGTTGTGGTTCGTTCGTTCTTTAATTACGTCGTCTATATGATATTAACGTGTGGTGTTGTGTTGTGTGTGTGGTGTGTGGTGTGAGAGAGAGAAGAGAAGAGAGAGAAGACAGAAGAGAGACGAGAGACAGACAGAAGAGAAGAGACAGACAGAAGACAGACGAGAGAGAGAGACAGACAGACAGAAACAGACAGAGAGAGAGAGAGAAAAGAAAGACAGAGAGAGAGAGAGAACGAGAGACAGACAGAGAGAGAAGAGAAGAGAGACAACAGAAAAACAGACAGAGAAAGAAAAGAATACAAGAAAGAAATGACAACAGACAGAATAGACTAATAAATAAAGATAAGAGTAGAGAAAGAAGAGAGAGTGGAGAGAGAGAAGAGAGAGAGACAGACGAGAGACAGACAAGAAGACAGACAGAGAGAAGACAGACAGAGAGAGAGAGACAGAGAGACAGAGACAGAAGAAGAGAGAAGAGAGAGAGAGAGAGAGAGAGAGAGAGAAGAGAGAAGAGAGAGAAGAAAGAGAGAGAAGAGAGAGAGAGAGAAGAGACAGAAGAAGAGAGAGAGAGAGAGAGAGAGAGAGAGAGAAGAGAGAGAGATGCGTTAGCAGGGATTTTCTCCGTTTTCTTCTGTAGCTACGCCACTACTATCGTTGTTATTACTTTTTCTTTTTAGTTGTTTATTATGTCTCTTCTTTTTGATATGATTTACAGGTTGTTCTCTTGCAGTCTGCTATTCTCCAAACACATTACACATAATCAGACTTTTAATGGAGCACGGAGAACTCAATCTGTTAGAAGAGCTGACCACACTCCACTGTGTTGTTGTACGTCTGCATCTTTGGTGAGCAGCGCAGCGTGCTGGGTGTTTTCGTCTCATTTCCTCTTCTTGTTCCTCCTCATCTTATTCCTCTTTTTGTTACTTCTCATTCCTCTTGTTCTTCTTGTTCTTGTCTCTCCTCTGTATCCTCTTCTGCTTCCATCTCATCTCATTTCTCTTCTTTTTCCTCCACATGTCGTTCCTTTTCTTCTTCTTCTTTTTGTTCTTCTTCCCATTCCTCTTCTTCTTCCTACTCCTTCCCGCTTCCTTCCCTCCTCTCTTCTTCCTGGTGTGTATACCTAGAGCATGTTATGTCACATCTTAATGATTCTGCACCGTGTGATGTGTTAACCCTCTCCCTGAAATGGAGTCATTAGGCGTCATGAAAATATGTGATAACAAAGCACGGATTATCACTTGCAACTATGTGTGCAAATGTGCAGACACTGTACCCGAAGGAATGGGAGATTGATTGATTTGGTTCAGTTTTAACGTCGACACCCATCTCAGGTGATATGGCTGACGGGGATAACCATCCCAGGGAAGTGGGGGAAAGGGGGACATATCTAATCCTGTACTGACACCACCAGAACAACGATGATGTTAAGATGGGACAGTGAGAAGGCCAGTTTTAATGTAGCGCACCCCGGGATTCGAACCCACAACCATTAGCATGTGAATCCGACGCTCAACCAGCTGAGCTACTGAGGCCCGCTAAGGAATGGGAGGATGACAGGGTGGGTACTTATATATGTACGGACACGGAAGTCGGGTGGCTAAACGTCGGACATCTACTCGGAAGGTTCTGTGGCTTTTTCCAATAGCCCAGGTCAACATGTGTGCAAACCTGTCAATGCCTGACCCCCTTAGCGTGTATGTGCTTGTAGAACGCCAAATATATACGTTATTGTGAAAGTCATGTCGGATTCTTGTGGCTTGTGGAAACATGAAAACAATCAGCATGTATACCTACCGAAGATGCAGACTGTGCAGCAACATGATGGAGTGCGGTCAGCTCTTCTTACAGCTGGAGTTCGCCCCACTATGGTTTTGTGTAAAGCACAGTGAGTCTAGTTGAGTTTGGAAATAGCGATAGAATTACAAAAAAAAAGAAGAATATTAATAATGATATGTACATACATACATACATACATACATACATACATACATACATACATATATACATACATACACACATACATACATACATACACACATACATACATACATACATACATACATACATACATATATACATACAATGTACATGCGAGTGTGTATAGTCTCTCCCGTCAATCGTGCTGATGAGGTGGCATACTGGTCCTTTATCGTCTGATATGGGTCTTCATTTGTTATACAAAACCTGTCCTGAAAGACGTATGTTCTTCTGCAGGAACTGCATTGGAAAGACCCCTACGGCCTTGACTTCTGCTTCCCGGACCCTCTTCTTTTGAATAGTTCCCTGCTGTTCAGGTGTAATCGTGTCCTGCGTGCACTGCTGTCGCCAGCACACTCTGTTGTGGTCAGTGTCTTCCCACTTGGTAGTGTTGAGGCCACAGCTGTTGAAGCTGGTCTTCAGAGTGTCTTTGTATCACTTTAGTGGTCGTCCTTGGTCACGGTGTCCTTGCCTCAGCTGTCTGCACAGGAGCATCTTTGGGATACAGTTGTCCTCCACACAGACAACGTGTCTTGTTCAACGTGGCTGATACTTGATGAGTCGAAACACTATACTCGGTAAGCCACAACTCCCCTGAACTTGAAAACTGCACACTCGACCTTGACGCATGGTGGATACTTACAAACATTTCCAAATGAACAGTAGTCTAAATTTGTTTTCCTGAATATGACATACAGACACCCTAAGTGGCATTGTATTGTATTGTGCT
>JAPXFY010000016.1:6430541-6433041 GCA_030674185.1 Monoplex corrugatus | reverse complement strand
CTCCAATCTCATCATCATAGCCTTGCCAAAATTCGTTCCAGTGTTTGTGACCATTAATCTGGGACAGAAACCATATAGGCCTCAGACAATTTGGAGTTTAGAGTTTTCGGTAGGAATTCACGGCACTCGGATAATTATGCGCTTCACCCAGAAGAGAGTTTGGAATTTTTAAAAGGGATTCATCGCACTCAGACGATTCCCTATGCACTCCACCCCAAAGCTGCCAATGATTATACTCGAGCCGGGTGCAAAAACGCTGGGAAGGTCTTGAAATAGGAGAAAGAGGGGGTCTATGAAACGGTAAGCTGACACCACCAGAATGATGGGAGCGTTCAGATAGGCTGCCATCAAGTCAGTGTTTATGGTTGTTGGCTAGGATGGAACTCCAGACATCAGATCTTTAGTCTGTAGCTCTAACGACACAGGCAGTTAGCCCCATGAACGCACACATGCGGACAGACGCGCGCGCGCGCGCGCACACACACACGCACACACACACACACACACACACACACACACACACACACACACACACACACACAAACACCACTGACATATACACACATGTAAACGCACGCCCATATACCCACACACATAAACACACACATACACACATACATACACACACATACACACACACACACACACATACACACACACACACACACACACATTACTTTAAAAAAGACAACTCCACAGAGAGCACAGAATTACATTAGGAAATTGTATCAATCTGATCTTGATAATCTTGGAAACTATATGTTAGAAAATGGTCTGTCGTTGTCAGCGGAAAAAACTAACATGATGCTATTTAATTCTGGTGGTACTTTAAGTAACTTGCCTACTTTCAGATTGCTTGGTGAAGTGTTACATTACAAACAGGTTGTAAAATTTCTGGGAGTCTTTATGACATCGAAATTAAACTGGAATGTCCATTTTGATTATATTTCAACAAAAGCAAGAAAAGCCCTAAATTTTCTAAAGATAATAAGCCGATTACCTTGGGGAATGGATACGAACATACTAATTCATCTGTCAACAGCACTTGTACGATCTAAATTATCCTATGCGCAAGAAGTGTTTTTCAGTGCACCAAAATATTTATTAAAGAAGATACAAAGCTTAGACTGCAAAAGTATTAAAATTGCTCTAGGTGTCCCTACTCATGCCTCTAATCTGGAAACGTACAAAGTTGCTGGAATTCTGCCTCTGAACACCTATCGTGAGCTAGCGACAGCAAAATTTGCAGTTAGAACTACTTCACAAACGGACAATTTTGTGAGTAAGGAAATTAAAATTAGGTCTGATGTTGACTTTCCAAAGCGAGCAAAAAGCATTTCATCACAAATGACTGTTTCAACTTACATATCTGACTTGGTCAAACAGTCTAACATAAATATGGATGAAATAGCTGAGACACCATCAACAACGCCTATCCCTACATGTGAAATGCAAAAAGCCTCTTTTGATATTGATTATACAGACGCTAAGAAATCTGAAAACGTCAACATTTCGATATCCACAGCAAGAGAACACATCGATGAAAAATACCGTACCCACCTTCACATTTTTACCGATGGATCAGTCTTAGAAAATAAATGTGCTGGAGCAGCTTTTTATGTTCCAAAATTTAAGATAAAAAAGTCATTTTTCGTTGGGGCAAACTTATCGATCTTTACAGCGGAATTAGTCGCTATTAATCAAGCATTGCATTATCTAGTAAATCTTAAAACCATGTCTTTCAAAGTAGTTCTCTTTGTTGACTCAAAATCTGTATTATATGCCTTACGGTCTTTTAATGCCGACACAAGACCTGATTTAATTACTGAGGCAAATCATCTTATACATCGTTTAAGGGTCAAAGGTACAGATATCAGTTTATGCTGGGTGCCTTCTCATGTTGGTCTTCACGGCAACGAAGTAGTTGACAGAGCAGCTAAGCAAGGCGCCCAGAATGCTGATAATGCTATAGAATTACATGTTCATACCTCCGTAAAAGAAGCTTGCAACTTGCTCGAATCAGCCTCATGGACTCGATTTCTTGAACATTCAGATGAACAGTTTGTGTCACAACAAATGATAAAACTTACCGTTCAAAATGTATGTAAAAAATTGCAGTATTCTTCTATGTATCATTTGAGATCGATTGTTGCTGTTTGTTTTCGTATTCAGCTAAACGCATTGAGAACAAAATATTGTAAAAATGTCAAGTGTATTTGCGGCGAACAGTTCACACTGTTTCACTGTTTATTCTACTGCAAAATGCTACGTTCTTTTTTACCGAAAATGTTTACTCGAGAAAAGTATTCTGAAAATCATTTCCAGAAAATTACATCAGATCAAACGTTGTTAGTTAGAATTTCAGAATCATTAGTTCACAGTCCTGTTAATGCATTACTTTAACTTTATTCGGTTTGTATTTTAGTGTTACAATTTCACTTCACGTTGTTGAAGTTAATTGTTAGTGTTAAGTTCTCGTTCCATTTTACTGTTCCCCCAC
>JAPXFY010000016.1:6425541-6428041 GCA_030674185.1 Monoplex corrugatus | reverse complement strand
TGTTTTGGCTTGGCCGATTCTGCTAGCTATTTCCGATGTGCTTCTGCCGTCTGATGAAATGACCGTTCCCAGGTATTTGAACTTATTAACCTTATATACATACATATATAATGTATATCTGTGACTCTCTGTCTTTCTCTGTCTGTCCGTCTGTATATGTCTTTCTCTCTGCGTCCATTCACTACTATACACACTTGCACACAACACACACACACACACACACACACACACACACACACACACACACACACACACACACACACACACACACACACACACCCTTCGGACAACTTAAAATAATCCTTAAAAAACACCAGATCAAAGAAAGGCATCGATCTCAGAATCTTAGAGGCGCGAGGCGGAGAAATACTATGTATACAGATCCGTTAGAAGCAGCAGACGTAATATGGAATCGACAGTAAATCCAGATTGATTTGTACACGTTGACTCAAATAACACAGGAAAGGTAACACGTCCTGACCAGTACCACCCTGACCTGTATCTCTCGGGCCTGGCTGACGCCACGATGTGTCATGAAAGTAAGTGTAGAGTACAGCCTAGTTATGTAGGCTAAATGCGGAATGGATGTCCATTGCTATCTCTACGCTCATCATTATAGCATTGTGAACAGTTGTCCCACATTTTATGGCCCTTCGTATCATGCTGTCATGATGACCTGTTGAGGTGGGTTTGGAGGTGTGTTGGAGGGGTGAAACGATCAGCTTGGGGTAGAGGTAGAGACCGAGAGGTGGCGGGGGAAAGAAAACACTTGAATATCTAATTCAGAGAAAGAAAACAGTCTCTGTCCGGCAGGGAATTGAACCCTTGACTCTCTTGTTTCACGGGCTGGCGTATTAACCGCTGGGCCATCCGTTTATCCACTCTGATGTGTTTGAATACTGGGCGTCCTCGTAGTGCTAACTCCGATGGATTTGATTAGGGAGTGTAACTTGTGTGAAAACCAGTCTGGTTTTCCTCTGAGGTCAATATCTCGTCTGCAGCTTGCTTTTGCCCGTGTCTCTGTTTGTCCAGACTTGTGTGTTGACTGTATGCTATAGTGGTGTTTGCCTGTCTGTCTGTCTGTCTGTCTGTCTGTCGGTCTGTCCAGCCAGCCGTCTATCTGTCGGTCAGTCTGTTTTGTCTGTCTGTCTGCCTGTCTGTCTGTCTCTTATCGTCACTACTAGTTTGATCATCATCATCATCATTATTGTTGTCCTCGTCGTCATCATTATCCACAACCATCATCATCATTATCCATCATCCATCATCATCATCATCCATCATCATCATCATCATCTTATTCTTCTTTGTCGTCGTCGTCCTCCTTCTCCTCATTACCTTTTGCTTGTTCTGTTCTTCCTCCTTATTCTTCTACAACTGTTAGCACTATTGCTGTTACTGTTGTTACTACAATTATTTCTAGCAATACTACTATTAATACTGTTGCTATTATTACTACTACTGATACTATTGCTATTATTACTACTACTGTAACTGTTACTGCAACGGCTACCGTTATCAGTACCACTGTATAACTACTACTTATACTAATAGTTAACACAACCGGTACTACTGTTACTTCTGTTGGCAGCGCCACTATGATAACAATCATCTCCTGTACCTGTGCCAGCACCACCACCACTTGCACAACTGATGCAGCTGTAGATATCACTGCTATCGCCATCTCTATTTCTGCTTCTACTACTACTGCTGCTACTGCTACTACTACTGCTGCTACTACTACTGATGCAGCTATAGATATCACTGCTATCGCCATCTCTATTTCTGTTTCTACTACTACTGCTGCTACTACTACTACTGCTACTACTGGTACCACAACTATTACTACTACTACTACTACTGCTGCTTCTGCTACTACTACGACTACTATACAGCTGCTGTTGCTACTACTGCTGCTGCTATTACTACTATTATTGTTGCTCCTTTTGCTACTTCTACTTCTGCTACTACTAATGCTGCTGCTGCTGTGTTACCGCTACCGCTACCGCTACTGCTTTATTATTATTATTATTATTATTATATTATTATTATTATTATTATTATTATTATTATTATTATTATTATTATATTATTATTATTATTGTTATTGTTATTATCATTATTATGATGCCATATTTCAGTGCAACTGGCTAAGTTCATGAATCCGTGGACTGTCGAGTTCCATCCCAATCTGCAGTATAAAAACTGGCCTGTTTGCTACCTGTCTTAATGATCCAGTCATTCTGCTGATGTCAGCTGAGTGTTTCGTACGTCCCGTCACCCCCTCCTTCCCCATTTCAGGATCTTTCCAGCACACTGGGTTTTGCGCAGGTTCAATGGGGTTGCCTCGTAACTGTTGGGAGATTAAGTGGAGCGCATATGGAATTTCCAAAGTATTATGAAATCCCTGTTGAACATTACCAACTCCGAACTCAACTCGTCTGTTTGTTTTTCTTTCTCACTATGTGTGTGTGTGTGTGTGTGTGTGTGTGTGTGTGTG
>JAPXFY010000016.1:6393041-6403041 GCA_030674185.1 Monoplex corrugatus | reverse complement strand
TTGTAGTTAACTGTTTGTGTGTGTGTGTGTGTGTGTGTGTGTTTGTTTGTGTGTTTGTGTGTTTGTGTGTGTGTGTGTGTGTGTGTGTGGATGTGTGTGTGTGTTTGTGTGTGTGTGTGTGTGTGTGTTTGTGTGTTGTGTGTGTGTGTTGTGTGTGTGTGTGTGTGTGTGTGTGTGTGTGTGTGTGTGTGTGTGTGTGTGTGTGTGTGTGTGTGTGTGTGTGTGTGTGTGTGTTGTGTGTTTGTGTTTTGTGTGTGTGTTTGTGTGGTGGTTGTGTGTGTGTGTGTTGTGTGTGTGTGTGTGTGTGTGTGTGTGTGTGTGTGTGTGTGTGTGTGTGTGTGTGTGTGTGTGTGTGTGTGTGTGTGTGTGTTGTGTGTGTGTTGTGTGTGGTGTGTGTGTTTGTGTGTTGTGTTGTGTATGTGTTTGTGTGTTGTGTGTGTTTTGGTGGTGTTTGATTTAATGTCTATTCACTAAAGTGATTTTAGACCAAAAACAAAAAACAAAAAAGAACACACACACAAAAAACAACACTTGGAAATGGTTAATTTTCAGGAAAAAGAAATGAACAAGAAAAAACAAGACAAGAAAGAAAAATTCACAAATGACGTCATCATAAATAACGATTGAAACAGTAAACTTAGCTAACCATAACACTGAACATGAGAAGTAATGGCGCGTTAAAGATAATTCGCTATAGGACGTTTTGACAGGCTAACAAAAAATTCATATGTTAAGGATGGTGAGGCAAATATGTCAGAAACTGTCTTCGTTGATAACGTAGGTATATGTCGTTTTACCCGAACGCATGAAAGAATATGACTATGTGTAATCTTCTTTCCACACAGGCACACCACATTCCTGGTGTATTTTGTTCTGAAAGCATCAAGCTTCCACCTATACATAAGGGATTGTATACTTCTGCTGGCAAGGAACCGCTTAGGTGTTTTGCTAATTTCAAAATTCATGTAACACTTTTCATACTTTTTCTGTTTATCTTGAAACTGCTTCCATACGTAGGCGTCCACTAAGGTATAACACTCATGCAATGAGAGGGAAAGTTGTATACGTATATGTTTTGAATCTGGTGAGCTCTTTGCCCCCCGTTTGGCAGCCCTATCAACCATATCATTGTAATGAAAAGAACTATGAGATGGTATCCAGCAGAAAGTAATATCAGTGCCTCTTAAGGATAAACTATTAATCAAGTGAGTAATTTCCAATATCATTTCAGATCTTGTTTGTAATTTTGATAATTCAAGAGCTTGAAGTACAGATTTTGAATCAACGCAAAAAAGTATCTGGGAAATTGTCCTAGGAAGATTTATCATATAATTCAAAGCCATTAAGATTGCAAAGAGTTCTGCAGTAAAGACAGATTTATTAAGTCCTATATAGAAAGATTTCTCAATTTTGAGAGCAGGTATTAAAAACGCTGAGCCTGCTTGTCTTTCAATTATTGAACCATCAGTGTAAACTTTCAAGTGATCGGAATAAAAGTCTTCTATATGACATTTAACGTGACTTGCCAGTAAGTTGATATTATCTTCTTTTTTAAGTCAGTGTGGTGTATGTCAAATCGTGCTCTTTGGAGTTCCCAACTGGGTACTGGTGAAAACGAAGGTCTTAAAGTTACAGGACCTGTGTCTAAATCAATTCCAGAGCCTTTCATAACTTCAGCTGTAAATGTTGCAAGCGTGACCTGTGAGGATATTGATTTAGCTCTTTTTGGAAAGTCGGTATCTGATCTTACTTTTGTCTCTGTTTTGATGCTATTTTCTATGGTAGTGTTTCTTAACAGAAATTTAGTAGAAGCGACTTTCCTTTGTTCATCAAGTGGCAACAATTTGATTGCATTGTATGTGCGATGGCAACAGGCATGCATTGGAAGACCCAGCGCAAGTTTGAAACCTTTACAATCTATGCTCTGCAGTTTTGTGAGTAAGTGTTTTGGTGCACTGAAGAATATTTCTTGGGCATAGGTTAATTTAGATCTAATAAGCGATTTACTGAGATGAACAAGTGTTGATGCATCTTGTCCCCATATCTGTTTGCGAACTATTTTCAAGAAATTTAAACTTATTTGAGCTTTTGTTAATAAGTATTCAATATGCTGATTCCAAGATAATTTGGCTGTAAGGGAAACCCTAAGAATTTAATTGACTCATTATACTGAAGAAGAGTATCTCCCAGTTTGAACGTGGGAACATTTGCTGGGTTAGCTCCACTGTTAAACAAAACTATCTTTGTTTTTTCCACGGATAGATGCAGTCCATTTTCTACCATATATCGTGCTATTTATCGAGTTCTAATTGATAACATTTACGCGTATAATTAAGACAGCGCAAAGGTGTTTTTCTTTTCATATTTACCTGCATCCACATGCATAAATCATCAGCATATTGAGCTAAAGTTACATGTTTAGAAATTTTACTGGGTAAGTCATGCAATAATATCATGAAGAGAAGGGGAGCAATAACGGATCCCTGAGGGATACCCATTTGAAGAAATCGTTTTGAAGAATACACATTTTCGATCCTCGTTTGAATTACACGGTCTTCTAAGAAGCATTGGACATAATCAAAAATGTGACCTGTTAGCCCAATACTTTTCAATTTGAGTAATAATCGGGAGTGCCATACCTGGTCGTATGCTTTAGTTATATAAAAAAAAATGTAGCTAAAACACATTGGCGTCTGGCAAATTGTTGTTTGATATTAGTGGTTAGCTTTGTTAGGAGTTCCACTGGTGACCTGCCTTTTCTAAACCCTGCCTGATTCACTGGTAATATGTTGTTCTTTTCACAGTAGTACATCAATCTCTTTAGAATTATTTTCTCCATAAGTTTACATACGTGCGATGTTAATGCAATTGGCCTATAGTTTTTCAAGTCAATATTGCATTTACCTGCATTTAGTACAGGAACCACTATTGATTGTTTCCAATAGTCGGGCAGTTTGCCGCTATTCCAGCATTTTTTAAACATATTATGTAGCAAGATTAAAAAATTTTCTGGTAAATTTTTCAACATCTCATTGGAAATTGCATCAAATCCTACTGATGTCTTTTTATTTGGAATTGATTTAATGGCATCTTTTAATTCTTGGAGCGTGATTGGTGCATTTACGTAGTGCGTATTATCTGGGACAGGATCCTTGTATGCGTCGGTCTTTTCTTCCTGTACCCTATAATTTCTACTAGAGGCAGGAAGTCCTTCTACTCGACAGACCTCAGCAAACATGTCTGCAAAAGCTTCTGCTTTCTCCTGTGAGCTAGGTAAAGGGTTGTTTTCTAGCTTTACTGGAATTGATGGCAATTTGATCCCTTTTTTCATTGTTTTCAGTTTTTCCCAAATCTTTTGCATATCTTTATGGTCACTTACTTCATATGTACAAAAAGATGTCCAATATTGTTCTTTAGCTTGTTCTATGACTCTGTTACAGTTTATGTTCGCACTTTTCATTGCCGTATGATTTTCAGGTGACCTATTAACTATATATTGTTTGTATTTTTCTTTCTTTTCGTTGACTGCCTTTTCACAATCTTTATTCCACCAGACTTTTCCATGATGTTTTCCTGTTTTTGATGCTTTAAGTTCTGGAATTGAAATTTTTGCAGCCCTTAAGAGTGACTTACAGAAATCTGCGTACATATCGTTTAAGGTCGTTGTTTCAGATAGATCTGTTCTTGTATTTCGTAGGAAAGCTTTAAAACTGGCCCAATCTGCGTATTTATAGTTAAACTTGGGTAAACTATCTTGTGGTATTGCATCAAACTCAGTGATCAGGTTAAGGGTAAGAAGTATGGGGATGTGATCTGATCCCAACAAGTCATCCTCTGTTTGCCATGTGGCATTTGGTGCTAGCGATGGTGAGATTAAGGTAAGGTCGATAGCTGTGGGTCTGTGGGTTGGTATATCAGGGACACGGGTCACGCGTCCATTGTTTAGTAAGTATAAATTGGAATCTATAATATTTTCAATCAACCTGTTGCTAGTTATGTTTTTACAATTCTTGTCCCAAAATGGGGCATGTGCATTAAAATCACCACCAACTATCCACTTGTTACGTTGGTCATGAAAATGTTTCAGCCACTCAGTATTCACAGAATCGGGACCTCTTGGTAGATAAACAGAGGCCAAATTCAGAACTAATGATGATGAACATTTTATAATGATTGCACATGAAGAAATAGATGAGGACGATTTTGGTACTGGCGATGATCTTTCGCAGTAGTTCAGTCCTTCACGAACATATATAGCTGTTTGTATTCGGCCACCGTCATTGATAGAGTCATATACTGGTGGATAATAAAACCCAGATATTTTAGGTATATTGGTTTTGGTGGTATTCAGCGATTGTAGAAGCAAGACTTGGATGTTTCTAGAAGATAGATAGTTACTCAAATAGGGAATATTTTTAACAATGGAACGTGCGTTCCACTGAACAATGTTCATGTCACTAACTACACACTTTTTCATGATGAACGGTTGAATAAGCTTGGAGTGATATCTTACATTTAGACAATTAGATAATCAATAACTGTAACGTTGAAGTAAAATTTATCATAAGTAAGCAAACAAGTATCTAAGTAAAACAATATATTTGAGTAACTGAACAGAGAGGAACTGAATATGGGCTGAATCTAAAATGACCAGGGAGGGAAGAAAAACTGAGGGTGAAAGCCAGGTCTTGATTGATGACGTTGATGGGTTGATCTCCTCCTCGGTTTTTCCCAGAAAAGCTGATGGACATGCCTCCCTATGTTTCTGGCCAGAACGCTCGCCCCTCTGGAGGTGGGATGTACGTCGTCCTGGCTGACTTGGGTGAAGCTGCGTGTTTGCAGATTATCGTGGCTGATGTAGTTGACATTTGCTGCGTTGAGGAGTTTCTCTTTGGTCAGGACATTATGGAGCTCCCTTTTCACGTTCAGGTGCTTGTTCCTTACGGGAGCGACCTGACTTAACACTACCTTGGCTTTTGGAAAGTGGGTGTTAATTGATTTTACACAGATGTCTAGATTGGTAGTACATTCTTTTGGCTCTCTTGTTTTTAGATCAGTTATACCGACGTGTAAAAGAACGCAGTCAGGTTCAGGTGTCAGCTCTTTTTTTAGATTTTTCAATAGCTCGTTTACAGTCCTCAATGTTACGTATCTTTCTCGTCGCCACCTGGAAACCGTAGGACGATCCTAATCTCTGTCCCTCCACTTTGTTCAAGACGGAGTCATGAATAATGAGGACACGTGGGAGATCACTGGACTTAGATCTGGGACGAGTTGATACAGTAGTTTTGATGTCACGTTTTGGTTTGGTAAAGACGTCATGCTTTCGCTTGATGGTAGTTCTCCGTCCAAGATCAACGTTTGCCTGATCTTCTACTTTGGGCGGTTGAGCTGCGCATTCCGCGTATGTTGAAAATTTGTCCATCGGTGATGTGGTGGAAAAGTCACCGTGGACTGCGGAATCAGTCTGGCACGCTGTGGTGGTAGTTTTCGTGCACTTTTTGACTTCGCGCAGCTCTTGTATGATTTTGATATTTTCTAGATGTTGTTTTCTGTCAGATAGAAGCGTGTCTGTGAGGCGGCTGATTTGTTCTGACATTTTGTGAATAGTATTTTTTAGAATGTCTATTTCTCTGACCGCCTCTTGACATGCCTCTTGACAGTGACAACCACATGATGTTAGGCCTACTGACCGTGGTTGTGGAGCCGATGGCCGACTTGGTGATGGCAAACCTGTCGGAGCGGAGCTCTGATTTTCTTGACGATTGTCGTCATCTGGAGTGTTCGTAGGTGATGGTGTCTCTGTCTTGTTGTTGCCTTTCCTGGTGGTGGTCGTCTTGGTTTTCTCTTTTGTCAGACAACGTTTTGAGCGTGTCATTTTTCAGTCCACTTGATTCCTCTCTGAAAATGTTCAGTTAGTAAGCCGCCATCTTGGCGTTTGTGTGTGTGTGTGTGTGTGTGTGTGTGTGTGTGTGTGTGTGTGTGTGTCTGGTGTGTGTGTGTGTGTGTGTGTGTTATGTTGTGTGTGTATGTGTGTGTGTGTGTTTGTGTGTTGTGTGTGTGTGTGTGTGTGTGTGTTTGTGTGTGTGTGTGTGTGTTGTGTGTGTGTGTGTGTGTGTGTTTGTGTGTTTGGTGTGTGTGTGTGTGTGTGTGTGTGTGTGGTGGTGTGTGTGTGTGTGTGTGTGTGTGTGTGTGTGTGTGTGTGTGTGTGTGTGTTGTGTGTGTGTGTGTGTGTGTGTGTGTGTCTTTCGGAGAAAAAAAAATCTTCTATTACGTCGGTTATGAAGACTCCGTCGTTTGTATGTGAGTGCATGTGTATGTGTGTACGTGGGAGTTTCTGTGCAAGTGGGCGTTGTGTGTGATAGTAAAGTGTGTTTGTGACTCACTCTCTCTTTCACACACACACACACACACACACACACACACACACACACACACACACACACACACACACACACACATTCTCTCTCTCTCTTTCTCTTCTTTCTCTCTCTCTGTCTCTGTCTCTCTCTCTCTCTCTCTCTGTGTCTCTCTGTCTCTCTTTCTCTCTCTCTGTCTCTCTCTCTCTCTCTTTCTCTCTCTCTCTCTCTGTCTCTCTCTCTCTCTCCTGTCTCTGTATTGTTCTCTCTTTTCTCTCTGTCTGTCTGTCTGTCTGTCTCTCTCTCTCTCTCTCTCTCTCTCTCTCTGTGTGTGTGTGTGTGTGTGTGTGCGTGCACAGAATCTGCTTGAGCGATAGATTTTATTTCAGCTTTAGGAGAGTTGAATTACATCCCAAGATCAAATATTGCCTCACGCCGGAAAAAAATTATATTGCATTGGCAGTGGTTTGGAGAAAACGTTGATGTGCAGTGATATTGCTCTTCCTTGCTGCTTTTTCCCCCCTCTCTTTTCATTAAATGGAGATTACTCGTGTGTTTGGATGCTGTCTGTCTGTCTGTCTGTCTTTGTGTCTGTCTGTCTTTCTTCGTGTTTCTTTTTGTGTTTGTCTCTTTGTTTTTCTCTGTGTGTCTGTCTCTCACGGTTTTGTGTGTCTTTCTCTCTGTTCCCTCTTTGTCTCTGTCTCTGGCTGTCTTTGTCTGTCTGCTTCTCTCTCTCTCTGTTCGTCTCTCTTTGTTTGTCACTTTCTGTCTTTCGCTCTGCGGCTGTTCTCTGTCACTGTCACCGTCTCTGTGTGCATCTGTGTATGTCTGTCTCGATATCAGCATATGTCTGTGTCTATCTCTGTATTCTGTCTGTCTGTGTCTGTCTCTGTGGCTGTCTCGCTGTATGTCGCTCTGTGTCTCTGTGTTCTGTCTCTCTCTCTCTATCTTTGTGTCAGTCTCTCTGTCTGTCTTTCTCTCTCTCTCTTTCTGTCTGTGTCTGATAGTATGTCTGTCTCTGTGTCTGTCTTTTTCTGTATTACTGTCACTGTCTCTGTCTCAATATGCCTTTCTAATTGTCTGTTTCTCTGCGTTTCTCTCTCTGTGTCAATGCCACTCTCTGTGTGCATCTTTGTTCTTCTCTTCCATCCTATTTCTTCTATAATTTGATGAAGAAAACACACACATACACAGACACCTACACAGACACCTACACAGACACCTACACACACACACACACACACACACACACACACACACACACACACACACACAACACACACACACACACACACACACACACACACACGTACAGACAGATACACAGACACACAGACACAGAAACAGATACACACACACACACGCCAGCACGTTTATGAAGATAGACACGAGTGTATGTGTACATGCATAATATATGTATATATATATATGCATACATACATATAATATATATATATATACATGTATATTATGTATATGTATATATTCATGCATATTTGTACGGACAAGTAAGCATACTGGTCATTTGTCGCTTCGTGTGGGTCTTCGGAGATGGAGACAGGGACAATAGACATACACGGCAGTTCGTATAAAAACACATACAAATACATTATACAACCAAAATACATAGTCTTCATGCAGACAGTAACAATAAGTGTAACAAGACCATGGCATCAGGTCTGCCACACAGATTGCCGTGTACAGAGCTAGCAATGGTCTGTCTTGAACGCCCAGCTGAATTGGAACGGATCCATTAAAGATGTCTACGCAAGATCTTCTACATCAATAGACAAGATGGAGTGTCTATACGTCAAGTTTTGCAGAAGTGTGGCTTCCCAAGTGCAGGGTTTCTACTCGTCAAATGCCAGTTGTGTTGGACAAGACACGTTGTCCGTATGGAAGAACATCGCATCCCAAAAATGCTTCTGCATGGAGAGGTGAGTGATGCCGTGACCAGAGTAGACCACTAAAGCGACACAAGAATACTCGTGAGGCCAATGTAATCAGCTGTAGCATCAACACCACAGCTGGGAAGACATTGCCTGCATCAGCTGACGGCAGCTGCACGTGCAGGGCACGATCACATAGTATCGACAAAGAACACGTGCTGTTCCACAGAAGAGGGACCGGCGGAAACAGAACACCAGGCCACAGACTCCTTCCCACGTACAGCACCAGTGGAAGTAGTAAGAAACTCCGGGGACAGCCCGACAGCGGCAGGTCGTCAGAGAAGACGGAAGAAATGTACTTCCCGGGTCGGTCCTTTATCCCACATGAAATCCCACACCAGGCGATAAAGGATCGGGATGTTTACTCATTCATTGGATGGACGGAGAGACTCCATCAACAGTGCCAATCTTGACACCTGGCTGAATGGAAGAAACACATAAAGCGCATATACAGAAGGCCATGAAAGGAGAGCTAAAGCAGATGGTCCGTACGGATTACGGATCCCCAGGATAGTACTAGTCGGGAGTTTGCACTGTCGAACTCTGCACCCACGTCTTAGGGTTGTGGGCGGGTGCCTGAACTGCAGCAATACAATGTCCAGTCCACTGTGCGATGTTGTTCGTTCATTTCTACCTTTGTCTGCCCTTAACCTTTTCTCCTGTAGTGTTCTCAAAGTGGTCGAAGAAGAAGAGGAAGAAGAGAGAAAAGATGTCTTAGGGATTTATCCACCGCATTCGGACAGTTCCATATGCGTTCCTCACAAATGTGCCAACAGCTATCTGGCAGGCTACTTAAACCTGCGCAAGACTTTATGCACCGGCAAGGTGTTGAGATCGGGATGGGAACGAGACCTGTGGAAACATTGGCACCATCAGCATGATTGGATCTTTCAGATGGACAGTGAACATGTCAAGAGTTTGCTAGGGGTGGGATTGAACTCGAGAGATCAGATCTTGAGTCCACGGGTGTGTCAAAAGAGAGCCATTGACTGGAGATCTCCTATCACGAAGAAGAAAGAGAAAGAAGAAGAAAACAAGACTAAAACAGCCAACAAACTGACACTCAGCCTTGTTTATTCAGTTATCGTGATTCTCGGTCTTGATACACCGACATTTTGGCAAAACATTATGGGCGTTATGCCCCGCACTTGGCAATCAAGATACTCTACAGATCTTGGTGGCTGATGCTTCATCCTCAGACTTTGTATAACCCAGTTCCTGTATTAGTCTGTGTAAACTCACTCCACGAGTTCTGTTGTGTGAAATCTGTCATGAGTATCAATTGGGAATATTCCATTTGTTTGTTGCTGTCTGTCTGTCATTGGTCTGTATATCCTTTTTTTTCTCTCTTTTTCTGTCTTTCTTTTCACCCTTCTTTCTTCTTTTTTTCTTTCTTTCTTTCATTCATTCTGGCTTTCTTTGTTTCTCTCTCTCGCTGCGCAGCTTCTGCATCACTCCTGTCAGTCATTGACATTGAGTCACTCATTGACTCACATCGCTCATTTCAGTTTTCCAACACACCTCCAGTCTAAACAGTGATATGATGATGAGAATAACGATGATGGTGATGATGCTTTAGAGTTCCATCCCGAATTGAGATTGCGTGACTAGACTGTGCTCTACACTTACCCTCATAAGACTCTATGGCATCAACCAGGCTCGAGATGTGCAGACACCTAAGAAGCTAAAGAA
>JAPXFY010000016.1:6389485-6392941 GCA_030674185.1 Monoplex corrugatus | reverse complement strand
TCAATATTGAGTTTCTTCCCAGCTGCCAACAGAAAAACTGTAATTTGTCCGCTCCTCTTGATGATCCGGCCATTCTGGTGGTGCCAGCATAGTGTGTCATAGGTTACTCTCCCGTTCCCACTTCCCCCACCATCTTTCAAGACCTTGCCGGTGCATAACGTTTTGCACAGGCTTAAGGTGTCTGCCAGGTTGTCATTGGCGGGTTTGGGTGGAGCGTGTAAGGAACTGTCCTAGCAAAACAATCTCTTATGAATAAATTGAAAATCGAAGTCAGGGTCCGATGAGTTTTGACTGAAACAGGAAAAGGAGAGGAAAACTAGAAAGGACAAGAATGGGACAAGAGAACTGGAAAACTAGGAAGGACAATGGAAAACTAGAAAGGACAAGAATGGGACAAGAGAACTGGAAAACTAGGAAGGACAATGGAAAACTAGAAAGGACAAGAATGGGACAAGAGAACTGGAAAACTAGGAAGGACAATGGAAAACTAGAAAGGACAAGAATGGGACAAGAGAACTGGAAAACTGGGAAGGACAATGGAAACTAGAAAGGACAAGAATGGGACAAGAGAACTGGAAAACTAGGAAGGACAATGGAAAACTAGAAAGGACAAGAATGGGACAAGAGAACTGGAAAACTAGAAAGGACAACAATGGGACAATAGAAGTGTAAAACTAGAAAGAAAAAAAGAATGAGACAATAGAAGTGTAAAACTAGAAAGAAAAAGAATGAGACAAGAGAAGTGTAAAACTAGAAAGAAAAAGAATGAGACAATAGAAGTGTAAAACTAGAAAGAAAAAGAATGAGACAATAGAAGTGTAAAACTAGAAAGAAAAAGAATGAGACAATAGAAGTGTAAAACTAGAAAGAAAAAGAATGGTAAAATAGAAGTGTAAAACTAGAAAGAAAAAGAATGAGACAATAGAAGTGTAAAACTAGAAAGAAAAAGAACGAGACAATAGAAGTGTAAAACTAGAAAGAAAAAGAATGGGACAATAGAAGTGTAAAACTAGAAAGAAAAAGAATGGTAAAATAGAAGTGTAAAACTAGAAAGAAAAAGAACGAGACAATAGAAGTGTAAAACTAGAAAGAAAAAGAATGGGACAATAGAAGTGTAAAACTAGAAAGAAAAAGAATGAGACAATAGAAGTGTAAAACTAGAAAGAAAAAGAATGAGACAAGAGAAGTGTAAAACTAGAAAGAAAAAGAATGAGACAAGAGAAGTGTAAAACTAGAAAGAAAAAGAACGAGACAATAGAAGTGTAAAACTAGAAAGAAAAAGAATGGGACAATAGAAGTGTAAAACTAGAAAGAAAAAGAACGAGACAATAGAAGTGTAAAACTAGAAAGAAAAAGAATGAGACAAGAGAAGTGTAAAACTAGAAAGAAAAAGAATGAGACAAGAGAAGTGTAAAACTAGAAAGAAAAAGAACGAGACAATAGAAGTGTAAAACTAGAAAGAAAAAAAGAATGAGACAATAGAAGTGTAAAACTAGAAAGAAAAAGAATGAGACAATAGAAGTGTAAAACTAGAATGAAAAAAGAATGAGACAAGAGAAGTGTAAAACTAGAAAGAAAAAGAATGAGACAACAGAAGTGTAAAACTAGAAAGAAAAAGAATGAGACAATAGAAGTGTAAAACTAGAATGAAAAAAGAATGAGACAAGAGAAGTGTAAAACTAGAAAGAAAAAGAACGAGACAAGAGAAGTGTAAAACTAGAAAGAAAAAGAACGAGACAATAGAAGTGTAAAACTAGAAAGAAAAAGAACGAGACAACAGAAGTGTAAAACTAGAAAGAAAAAGAACGAGACAATAGAAGTGTAAAACTAGAATGAAAAAGAATGAGACAAGAGAAGTGTAAAACTAGAAAGAAAAAGAACGAGACAACAGAAGTGTAAAACTAGAAAGAAAAAGAACGAGACAATAGAAGTGTAAAACTAGAAAGAAAAAGAATGAGACAATAGAAGTGTAAAACTAGAAAGAAAAAGAATGAGACAAGAGAAGTGTAAAACTAGAAAGAAAAAGAATGAGACAATAGAAGTGTAAAACTAGAAAGAAAAAGAAAGGGACAATAGAAGTGTAAAACTAGAAAGAAAAAGAATGAGACAATAGAAGTGTAAAACTAGAAAGAAAAAGAATTGGACAATAGAAGTGTAAAACTAGAAAGAAAAAGAATGGTAAAATAGAAGTGTAAAACTAGAAAGAAAAAGAATGGTAAAATAGAAGTGTAAAACTAGAAAGAAAAAGAATGGTAAAATAGAAGTGTAAAACTAGAAAGAAAAAGAATGAGACAAGAGAAGTGTAAAACTAGAAAGAAAAAGAATGGTAAAAGAGAAGTGTAAAACTAGAAAGAATGGGTTTCTTCTAATTGAGATGGAAGATGAAGAAGAAAAAGTGCTGGCAAAGACAGAACACCTAGTTGGGTGATGTCAGTAACATACCACTAAACAAAAAGAGATGGATCCCTTGTCTAAGCACATATGTCAGTGGACGGTAAAAAGACATAACGAACGAGGGAGATCTTTCAGTAAAAACAATCTGTCGATCAGATAGATGGAATCTTGTAGTCAGGAAGACGGATTTTTAGTTGAAAATAATGTTCTTGTATTAAGATGGATTTTCAATCATTAGAAGTACAGTGGCGACTGTATCTTATCGCTAACAAATTTAGATTCTACATATGGAGAAAATGGATAAACAAACACACTAACTTAAGCAGAGATACATAGACACACAGAGAAAAGCAAACACGCAGATAGAATGAATAAGGCAGACACCGACAGTGACAAAAAGGCAGTCGCTGTCTGCGCATGTGTGAGCAGTAAACGGAACAGGAAGTGTGAGTCTGTCTGTGTTGGATATCGGGGGAATATAAGAAAACCAACCGCATGAATGGATTACCGTCATCTGCAAAATAAGAACGGACTTGTAATGTCGGGTTTTGGTGTGTTTGTTTGGCTAGTTGGTTGGTTGATTGGTTGGTTGATTGGTTGGTTGGTTGGTTGATGGTTTTACTTCCTTTGTTGTTGTTGTTTGTTACTGTTGTCTTCATACTTTATTCTTTTGTTTTTGACGTTTAGTGAAGATTTCTAAGATTTGTTCGTCCACTTCTTTCTCTCTGTCTGTCTCTGTTGGTCTCTGTCTCATAATTATACAGAGACATTTACCACATCCACACTGCACACGCGCACACACAGAAGGAATACAAATGCACGCGCTCACACACTGACACACGTATACACAAAAACAATAACGCATACACACATTTACACAAACATATCATATGCACACTATACACTCACACGCTCACAGAAATATTCACGAACACACACACACAATCTCTCTGTCTCTCTGTCTGTCTGTCTCTGTCTCTCTCTCTCTCCCCCCTCTCTCTCAGTGTCTGTCTGTCTCTCTGTCACACACGTCTGACACACACACACACACACACACACACA
>JAPXFY010000016.1:6376985-6379485 GCA_030674185.1 Monoplex corrugatus | reverse complement strand
TCGTTCGTCTTTGTATCTTATTAAACATAAATGAATAGGAGGAAATGAAAAAATTCTTTGCAATGGAAAATTAATTTGTAAAGAAGCTTCTAAGGAAATGGATAAAATGAGAAGCTTTTGATACAAGCCATGGCCATTTTGAAACTGATGGCGCAGACATTATCGAGCAGCATTAGAACAAATTCAGAAATTGATACGGGTTTTTATTTCTTCCGGTGGACTGAAATCATTGATCATTGAAAGTTGTGATTTTCTTGTTCTTCTTTGTCTTTCTTCTTCTCCTCCTTCTTGTTATTGTGTACTTGTTGTTGTTGTTGTTGTTGTTGTTGTTGTTGTTGTTGTTGTTGTTGTTGTTCTCCTCCTTCTTGTTATTGTGTACTTGTTGTTGTTGTTGTTGTTCTCCTCCTTCTTGTTATTGTGTACTTGTTGTTGTTGTTGTTGTTCTCCTCCTTCTTGTTATTGTGTACTTGTTGTTGTTGTTGTTGTTCTCCTCCTTCTTGTTATTGTGTACTTGTTGTTGTTGTTGTTGTTCTCCTCCTTCTTGTTATTGTGTACTTGTTGTTGTTGTTGTTGTTCTCCTCCTTCTTGTTATTGTGTACTTGTTGTTGTTGTTGTTGTTCTCCTCCTTCTTGTTATTGTGTACTTGTTGTTGTTGTTGTTGTTCTCCTCCTTCTTGTTATTGTGTACTTGTTGTTGTTGTTGTTGTTCTCCTCCTTCTTGTTATTGTGTACTTGTTGTTGTTGTTGTTGTTCTCCTCCTTCTTGTTATTGTGTACTTGTTGTTGTTGTTGTTGTTCTCCTCCTTCTTGTTATTGTGTACTTGTTGTTGTTGTTGTTGTTCTCCTCCTTCTTGTTATTGTGTACTTGTTGTTGTTGTTGTTGTTCTCCTCCTTCTTGTTATTGTGTACTTGTTGTTGTTGTTGTTGTTCTCCTCCTTCTTGTTATTGTGTACTTGTTGTTGTTGTTGTTGTTCTCCTCCTTCTTGTTATTGTGTACTTGTTGTTGTTGTTGTTGTTCTCCTCCTTCTTGTTATTGTGTACTTGTTGTTGTTGTTGTTGTTCTCCTCCTTCTTGTTATTGTGTACTTGTTGTTGTTGTTGTTGTTCTCCTCCTTCTTGTTATTGTGTACTTCTTGTTGTTGTTGTTATTGTGTACTTCTTGTTGTTGTTGTTGTTATTGTGTACTTCTTGTTGTTGTTGTTGTTGTGTACTTCTTGTTGTTGTTGTTGTTGTGTACTTCTTGTTGTTGTTGTTGTTGTGTACTTCTTGTTGTTGTTGTTGTTGTGTACTTCTTGTTGTTGTTGTTGTTGTGTACTTCTTGTTGTTGTTGTTATTGTGTACTTCTTGTTGTTGTTGTTGTTATTGTGTACTTCTTGTTGTTGTTGTTGTTGTGTACTTCTTGTTGTTGTTGTTGTTGTGTACTTCTTGTTGTTGTTGTTATTGTGTACTTCTTGTTGTTGTTGTTATTGTGTACTTCTTGTTGTTGTTGTTATTGTGTACTTCTTGTTGTTGTTGTTGTTGTGTACTTCTTGTTGTTGTTGTTGTTGTGTACTTCTTGTTGTTGTTGTTGTTGTGTACTTCTTGTTGTTGTTGTTGTTGTGTACTTCTTGTTGTTGTTGTTGTTGTGTACTTCTTGTTGTTGTTGTTGTTGTGTACTTCTTGTTGTTGTTGTTATTGTGTACTTCTTGTTGTTGTTGTTATTGTGTACTTCTTGTTGTTGTTGTTGTTGTGTACTTCTTGTTGTTGTTGTTGTTGTGTACTTCTTGTTGTTGTTGTTATTGTGTACTTCTTGTTGTTGTTGTTATTGTGTACTTCTTGTTGTTGTTGTTATTGTGTACTTCTTGTTGTTGTTGTTGTTGTGTACTTCTTGTTGTTGTTGTTGTTGTGTACTTCTTGTTGTTGTTGTTATTGTGTACTTCTTGTTGTTGTTGTTATTGTGTACTTCTTGTTGTTGTTGTTGTTGTGTACTTCTTGTTGTTGTTGTTGTTGTGTACTTCTTGTTGTTGTTGTGTACTTCTTGTTGTTGTTGTTGTTGTGTACTTCTTGTTGTTGTTGTTGTTGTGTACTTCTTGTTGTTGTTGTTGTTGTGTACTTCTTGTTGTTGTTGTTATTGTGTACTTCTTGTTGTTGTTGTTGTTGTGTACTTCTTGTTGTTGTTGTTGTTGTGTACTTCTTGTTGTTGTTGTTGTTGTGTACTTCTTGTTGTTGTTGTTATTGTGTACTTCTTGTTGTTGTTGTTGATCTCCTCCTTCTTTTTAGTCTCCTTCTCCTATTTCTTATTTTTCTTCTTCTGATTCTTCTTCTTCTTCCTCCTCTTCATCATCATCATCATCATCTTCATCATCATCATAATCTTCTTCTTCTTCTTTTTCTTCTTCTTATTCACAAGACCTCACCAGAGCATGGGGTTTATGTGCAAGCTTATGGCTTATGCCATGATCATTTTGGATATTCTCCATCATGTGGCATCAGTGGCCTCAATGCATGTGGAAAATATTCTGAG
>JAPXFY010000016.1:6361985-6364485 GCA_030674185.1 Monoplex corrugatus | reverse complement strand
ATTAAAAGTGTTCAAGCAGTGCCCGAGAACTCTGAGAGGAATATGTAATACATGGAACAGACTTGGACTTTCGTTGGGGCCAGCATGATGACTGTGATATTTGTCTCGTCTTCCTCGCTGCTCTACCTTCCTCAACACTCAAAAGGGCCACGTGACCACGCACAGCTGGGTAGGAGAGGGCTGCATGCAGTTTTTTTTGTTTTTGTTTTTTTTGCCGAGCCAGAATTGAACCCATACAAATTTCAATTTTAATTTCATTTTCAGTTTCTCAAGATGACATCTCCGCGCTCGGAATGAATTCCATATGCACTAACATCACAGGTGCCATGTGATGGAGGAGATCAGAATGATCACAGCACAAGCCTTAAGCCAGCACATAAAGCCATGAGCTGGCCAGGTCCTGAAGTCCTACCTAGATGGTGCCATAACCATGGGGTCGTAGGGAGTGAGGTGGTAGAGACCTCAACTTTTCCCGGGGCCAGCACCACGAGTGTGGCGCCCATCCCGTCCCCCTCGCACAAATTCGCATTCATATTCACTTTTTTTTATACCAAGACTTCAGAAAGGCAAGAAGCTAACTGGTCTTCAGGGTGGGTACTGGGAAATCAATCTATCTCTCCAATGTTTTTTTACCAAGGCAGCCGGGCAATGCCCTGCTCTTCACGATTTTCAACTGCCATGGGATGTTAAGCGTGCGCAGCCAGAGGCACACGGGTCCGACTCGTTTTTCGTCCCCTTCCGAAGGACTAGACGTTCAGTTCGATTTTCCGGGTCAAACTGAGGAGAAAAGACGAGGCCTATACGGGGAGCGAACCCTGGAACCTCGAGTTTAGTTATTGGCAGGCGAACGTCTGAACCATTCTGCCAGTGTTCTCCTCGTCCATGCAAACAAATTGACAGGGGTATCTCTGTACCTCTACGCCAACCAGGCCTGAGTGTAAGCGCCATGTTTGTTGCTTGTGATGCTGACTCCACAAATGGCCGCGTTATTTCTCTGTCTCTCTCTAATGGACACGTTCACATCAGTGAAATCGGCAGCCAGGCAAGGGACGTAACCAGGGCAGGGCAATCTTCAGTCTGTATCTGTGTGTGGGACCATTGGAGTGTCTGGAGGGAGGAACGATATTAACCCTAGTGATCCTGTGTTACCCCTTTAACCCCTTCTCCCTTAGTCTGGCTTTAGGTACTTTGACTAGACATCAGACTGTTTTGTAAACAAGGTGCTTGAAAGTTTGGAATGTTAACCTTTAACCCTCATCTCTGACTGTGTCTAACGTGTAAGTAAGACAGTTTGTATAGGTTTGAAAGTTGAATGTAACCTAACCTCTCTCTCTTGTCTTAACATGTAGAAGTAGACTTTTGAATAGGTTTGTACGCCCACAATGTTAATCCTTTAACCCCTTCTGTCTTCTCCTGTTTAACATACCTAGAAGAAAGACACTTCTGTCAATAAGGTCCATGGAGCTTCCGGATATGTTAACCCTTTGACTCTTGTCTCATTTTCTATCTTAACTATGGCCAGAAATAAGACATTTTCGTAAATAGTGCCGTTGGTTCTCCAGAATTTAACCACTTAAGTTTTGGCTCTTATTATGTCTCTACTATTATGACAAGAATAAACACATATTTGTAAACAGAGTCATTAGAACTTCCAAAATGTCAGTGCTTTAACCTCTTTCTGAGTCTCCCAGCCTTGTTTCAGTTACTTCGGAGAGGAAGGTGGATGTTTTTGTAATCAAGGCCGTTGGTTTTGTTAATAGGTCATTGGCTGGTTGTTTAAAAAGTCTAATCTTAATTCTTGCCTTCCCTAAAAATGTAATAGTTGAGTTAGAAATTGAGTGTTTGTGTAAAGCAGGAGACGCGTTTTCGTATGTGTAGAACTTCATCAGAACAGCTGTTTGAGATGTCAAGAGGAAGGGGATCCACATATACTAACGTGAGCTTCCCGAAAACCCAAGGTAGCAGAACTCCTCAAGGAGTTAGCATTATCTTAACAACTTACAGAGTACGAATAAAATTAAAAAAAAAAACAAAAAAACCAAAACCACACAAAAAAGTGGGGGAGGGATTTGGTGAGAAGTATAGAGAAAATATTGTTTTAATAACAACGACGACGACAAGAAAAACAACAACAACAACAACACAACAACAACAACAATAATATGAAAAAATATGATAATAATGAGAGGAGGAGCAAGGAACATAGAGAGATGATATAATAATAGATCATTGTATGTGTCATGTAGAAATGGATTGATGGCTTTTTTCTGTAAATAGACCGGACTTCTTAGCGAAGGGTCATCAGTGGTTGGTGTGGAAACGATCTACTATTGGTGCTTTGCTTCTGTGTAAGTCTAGACTAACTTTGGCTGTAAATGTGGTTGTTTGTGTAAATAGGATCATCAGTTTGTTCGTGTGGGAACGATCTTATTGCCTGGTTTCATCCACTACAAGTATGAAGGAAGCTGTGTAGGTCACTGGTCTGTTGATGTAATGACAT
>JAPXFY010000016.1:6294485-6319485 GCA_030674185.1 Monoplex corrugatus | reverse complement strand
ATGCAGTACAAACATAGTTGGATACATACACCAGTACAACAATGCAGTACAAACATAGTTGGATACATACACCAGTACAACAATGCAGTACAAACATAGTTGGATACATACACCAGTACAACAATGCAGTACAAACATTGTCGGATACACACACCAGTACAACAATGCAGTACAAACATAGTTGGATACATACACCAATACAACAATGCAGTACAAACATAGTCGGATACACACACCAATACAACAATGCAGTACAAACATAGTTGGATACACACACCAATACAACAATGCAGTACAAACATAATCGGATACATACACCAATACAAAAATGCAGCATGAACGTGGTTCATCAACAGTAGCAACAAATATGTCTTTCCTTCATCGTTTATGGTGATTTTGCTTTCCTAATGTAGTCTGTCTTTGTATTCTGTTAAATCCTGAAAGTGCCTACAGCACTGTTAAGCGCACTTTTAATGTAGATGTTGTTGTTGTTATTATTATCAGTAGTAGTAGTAGTAATAGTAGTAGTAATTTTATTGTCGTTGTTGCAGCTGTTATTAATATTGTTACCATCATCATCATTGTCGTCGTCATCATCATCATCATCATCATCATCATCATCATCATCATCATCATCATCATCATCATCAAACAAATATTAAAAAGGTATCGTTGTCATTGTCATTTCTCTCACTCTTCTTCATCCCCCTACCTCTCTCTATCACAATACAACATTGACGATGTCTCAATGCGGTGTGTTGTTGTTTGTGTGTTTTTCTCCCTTACAACTATCACAATACAACATTGACGATGTCTTAATGCGGTGTGTTGTTGTTTGTGTGTTTTTCTCCCTTACAACTATCACAATACAACATTGACGATGTCTTAATGCGGTGTGTTGTTGTTTGTGTGTTTTTCTCCCTTACAACTATCACAATACAACATTGACGATGTCTTAATGCGGTGTGTTGTTGTTTGTGTGTTTTTCTCCCTTACAACTATCACAATACAACATTGACGATGTCTGAATGCGGTGTGTTGTTGGCTGTGTTTTTCACCGTATTATAACTATCACAGTACAATGATATCTCGAGGTGGCGTGTTGTTAGTTGTATTTTCCCCTTATAACTATTACAATACAACATTAACGATATCTCAGTGCCGTGTGTGGTTGGTTGTGCCCCCCCCCCCCCTATCATGTATGTGGTGGGTTGTGTTTTTCCCCCATATTATAACTATTACAATACAACATTAACGATATCTCAGCGCAATGTTTGGTTGGTTGTGTTTTTTTCTTATTATAATCATCACAATACAACCATGTCTTAACGCGGTGTGGGTATTGTTGTAACCCTGTCCTCAGTTAGTACGGTTGGTTGTGTTTTCCCCTCGCATGGTATGTCTGATAATTCTACTTGCAATCTGGCTTGTGTGTCTGCCTTGCTGGTGGGTCTGGAATGAACGGCTGCCGTGTGTGTGTGTGTGTGTGTGTGTGTGTGTGTGTGTGTGTGTGTGTGTGTGTGTGTGTGTGTGTGTCTGTGTCTGTGTGTGTGTGTGTGTGTGTGTGTGTGTATGGTGTGGTGTGTGTGTGTGTGTGTGTGTGTGTTGTGTGTGTGTGAGTGTTGTGGTGTGTGTGCTGTTGTGTGTGTGTGTGTGTGTGTGTGTGTGTGTTGTGTGTGTGTGAGTGTTGTGTGTGTGTGTGTGTGTTCTTTGCAAGATGATGGTTGGCTTCTTTTTTTATGATAGTTGGTGGTGGTGGTGATGGTGGTTGTGGTGGTGATTTGATGATGGTGGGTGGGTTTGGTGGTGGTGATGATAGTAGTAGTAGTAGTAGTAGTAGTAGTAGTAGTAGTAGTAGTAGTAGTAGTCATGATGGTGTTGGGTTAGTGGTGATAATGGTGCTGGTGGTTGTGGAGTTGGTGATGGTGGTGATGATAATGGTGATGATGATTATGATAACAGTGATGCGGTGGTGATGATGGTGATGGTGATGGAGATGTTGATAGCGGTGACGATGACCGTGATTACGCATGTTGCTCTAATTGATGCTTTTAGGTTTTCTTGTCTATGAGTGTGGTTAGGCTTGCTATTGTAATGTGATCTTGTGTTTGTGTGTGCATTTATGCTTGTGGGTTTGTGTGTGTGTGTGTGTGTCCCGTAATGTGCAAAGTGTATATGAGTGAGGAGGCTGTACATGTGTGTGTAAGCGCATCTGTATGTCTACGAGAGAGAGAGAGAGAAAGTGGGGGGGTGGGTGAGTGAGTGAGTGAGCGAGCGAGCGAGCGGTGAGTGTGTGTTAGACACGAGAGAGTGAGAGAAGAGAGAGTGGGGAGAGACTGAGAGAGAAAGAAAGAGAGAGGGGGAAAACTGAGTGAGAGAAAGAAAGAGAGAGAGAGGGAGGAAGAGAGAGAGAGAGAGAGAATGGGGGGGGGTGAGTGAGTGAGTGAGCGAGCGAGCGGGTGAGTGTGTGTTAGACAGAGAGTGAGAGAGAGAGAGAGTGGGGGAGAGACTGAGAAAGAAAGAAAGAGAGAGGGGGAAAACTGAGTGACAGAAAGAGAGAGAGAGAGAGAGAGAGAGAGAGAGAGAGAAGAGAGAGAGAGAGAGGAGAGAGAGAGCTGAGCTTTCATGCCTGCCTGTCTTCATTTTCGATGCATGTTTTGTGTTTTATATTACAAGTTTTGTTGAAATTTTATTCATGTGAGGATAAACTGGGGTACTGGGGAGCATGGTGTAAGACCACTAATGAATTTGAAACGAGAGAGTAAACGAAGGAACGAACAAAAGCAGAAACCGAGAGAAAAAAAAAAAACCAAAATGAAAGAAACAGAACATAACGTTTTTTCAACTTGCCAACCATTCAACCAACCAACCAACCAACAACGAAAACAACCATAAGTCAACAAATCAATCAATCAAGGAATCAATTAACCAACCGGTCAACCAGCCAAAAACAAACATTCCAACCATCTCATCAACTAGCCTGTTAACAAACCAGCAAACCAACATTCCAACCAACTCATCAGGAATAGGCTGTATCAACGAACCGACCAACCATCCAAACAACCACCAACATTCCAACCATTTCAGCAACTAGACTATCAAGGAACCAACCAACAAACCAACCAATCAACATTTCATCATCCCTTCAACTAGACTACAACAACCACCACCATTCACCAACCAACCCAACCATTCAACCAACCAACCAACCAACCGACAAACCAAGAAGAAACGAATAATCGAACCATCACATCAACTAACTTATCAACCGACCAACCAACGAATCGAACAGCAAACGAACTTAGAGGATAGAAAACACAGAAAGAAAGACAGACAGAAAAGAAAGAAAGAAAGAAAGAAAGAAAACAGGCAGGCAGGCAGGCAGGCAGGCCGACAGGCAGACAGGCAGCCAGGCAGGCAGACAGGCAGGCAGGCAGGCAGGCAGACAGGCAGGCCGACAGCAAAGACAGACAGGCAGCAGGCAGGCAGGCAGCAGGCCGACAGGCAGACAGCAGCAGCAGAGCAGACAGGCAGGACAGACAAAGCAGGCCGACAGGCAAAGACAAAGAAAGAAGGAAACAAGCTAGCAGCCAGCCAGATGGAAAGCATAGACAAAAGCGTGAAGAAAGACAAGATAGAGGCAGACAGACAGCAGCAGGCAGACAGGAGCAAAGCAAAGAAACAAAGACAGAAAGCTACAGACCCATAGACAGATGCACAGACAGACCAAAAAAAGAAAAAGAAAGAAAGGAAAGAAGAAAACATACACAGACAGACAAAGAAAGAGAAAAAAGAAGAAAGAAAAAGAGGAGAGAAGAAAGGAAAAACATGGACAGACGTTCTAAACCAAAAGAAGGAGAGAAAGACAGTAGGCGGACGAAGAAAACAAAGAAGAAGAAGAAAGGAGAAGAAAAAGTAACAGACAGACAAGAAAGAAAAAGAAGGAAAGAAAGAGAGGGAAAAGAAAAAGACAAGCAACAGAAAAGAACGGAGACAGACAGAGACAGAGAAAGAAAAAGATGACAGAACTATTTTGAGTCCAGCGAAGTTCCAGAGAGGTAGTGACAATTCAACCGCATGCAGATGACAGAAAAATGTGTGTGTTGTGGTGTGTTGGAGTGTGTGTGTGTGTGGGAGTGTGTGTGTGTGTGTGTGTGTGTGTGTGTGTGTGTGTGTGTGTGTGTGTGTGTGTATGTGTGTGTGTGTGTGTTGTGTGTGTGTGGTGGTGGTGTGTGTGTGTATGTGTGTGTGTGTTTGTGTGTGTGTGTGTGTGTGTTGTGTGTGTGTGTGTGTGTGTGTGTGTGTGTGTGTGTGTGTGTGTGTGTGTGTGTGTGTGTGTGTGTGTGTGTGTGGCTAGAGCGCACACGCCAGCGTGCTTGTATAGAATGCCTAGGTTGCCTACTAGTATTACTGAAGCAATCATTTTTCTATATTTCACGTTTGTGTCTCTCTCTTTCTGTCTCACCTTACTGTCTGTCTCTTTCTGTCTGTCTGTCTGTCTGTCTGTCTTTCTATCTCTCTAACTCTCACACTCTTCTGAGTGTTAGACAAATAAACGAAAGCTTTATTATATTTCCTTCAGATAACATGAATAATTACTTAATTTTTTAACCTTCTTCTGTACACCGATATGTGTATGTATATACATGTATATATATATATGTTGTGTGTGTGTATATATATATATATAGAGAGAGAGAGAGAGAGGAGAGAGAGAGAGAGAGTGAGTGAGTGAGTGAGTGTGTGTGTGTGTGTGGTTGTGTGTGTGTGTGTGTGTGTGTGTGTGTGTGTGTGTGTGTGTGTGTGTGTTCTTTCATTTCATCATTAATTGCCACTTCCCTCTTAATTTGCTATGACGCTTGCTTTCTTATGTCCTTAATGTGTGTTTGTTAATGTATTTATTTATGTTTTAGTTCTTTGTATTTAATCATACATTTCGTTTTTATATTTGTATGCTTATATTGTTTCTGTAGAATAGCCAGGACTTTTTCTATTGTAAGATAGATCTGCTAGGAACTAATGCTGCTTCCTTGAGTGATAATGTGTTTTCATGTTTCAAGTTTTCTCTCTCTCTGTCTCTCTGTCTCGTCTCTGTCTCTGTGTGTGTCCTCTCTTCCTTCTCTCTCTCTCTCTTTGTCTCTTTGTTTTCCTGTCTCTCCTTTTTTTTCTCCACCCACTCTCTGTACCCTCTCCCTGTCTCTTTTGTCTCTTTTCCTCGTCTCTCTCTGTCTGTCTCTCTCTCTCTGTCTCTGTCTCTCTGTCCTGTCTGTCTGTCTCTGTCTCTGTCTGTCTGTCTCTCTGTCTCTCTCTCTGTCCTCTGTCTCTGTCTGTCTGTCTCTCTCTCTGTCTGTCTGTCTCTCTCTGTCTCTGTTTTCTCTGCTCTCTCTGTTTCTCTCTCTCTGTCTCTCTCTTTCTGTCTGTCTCTCTGTCTGTTTCTCTCTCTCTCTCTCTCTCCCTCTCTCTCTCTCTCTCTCTCTCTCTCTCCTCTCCGTCTCAGGGACCCAACAACTTTGCGATATGAGCGACAGGCGCGTACAGTCCTGCAACCAGCACATCTGTACTCTGAAATTGATTGAAGCACCCGAGCCCATACCCCTATCCCCAGATTTCACCCCGAAAACCAATCTGGCCCATACCCTGTCCCCAAACTTCACCCCGAAAACCAATCTGGCAAAATCAGTACTAGTGTAGTAGAAAGGCACGACAGTCAATTGGGTAAGACGTCAGACTGGTCAGAAGGTCTGGGGTTCGATCCTTCCCAGGTACCTCCCACTTTATGGGTAAAGGGTGGAGGTTTATCTGATCTCCAGGATGAGCTGAGGACAGAGAGGGTGAAAGATGTACTTGGATCTACAAGGGATAGATGCATATGGAGGGCCATGATCGTCAACGCCATGCGGCAGGGCACATATATGATGATGATGATGATGATGATGATGATGATGATGATGATGATGATGATGATGATGATCAGCATGCGTGCAGGCGTGTTAATACCTCCCTTTCGTGTGTATACTCTCGCGGAACATCAATTTTGAGCGTTAAAGATCCTGTAAATCATGTCAGCGTTGGTTGCTTATGAAAACATGATAACACCCAGCATGCACGCACTGCGGAAGACGAAGTATGTAGACTATGCAGCAACATACCTCCTGCATAGAGTGGGCAAAAACAGTGAATCAGAAAAAAAAAGAAAAAGAAATCAATATCCTTACAAAAAAAACAAAAAAAAAAAAAAAAAAAAAAAATCTAGGAAAACGAGAACTATTTGAACCCGTTGACAGACAGCCCAGTGTGATGATAGAAATGTCTGCAACAGGGAACACCTCTGTTTGGTTTGTCTGGAACTGACACACGTTTTACAGGCTGAGCATCATCACAATCCTACCTATCGATTGGACTGTCAGTCCCTCACTGAGAATACTGGAAAAAAAAAAAAAAAAAGAGATAAAATACAAAATAAATTAAAAATAACCACTCAACATGGTTAAGTCATTCCAACAAGCTTCCTTTTTATGAAACGAAAATCATTGAATTATTACAGACAGTTCTGATTTTGCACTTTTCAGGGTCACTGTGACCTTGAAGGAGCTAAGTTGAAATAAAACTCTTCGTACACTGACGATAATGGTAGACTTCCAGAACAGTCACAAAAGATTTTAAGTACTTTCAGAAGTTCCCGAGAAAGTGCTGTTCACATAACCCTTCTGAGAAAAGTGCTGATATTTAGTCTGCGTGACCGTGACCTTGGAAGTGTGCCGTCCAGACTTTTTTTTTTTTTTTTTTGTACTTCTAAACAGTTCACAACTTTGATCAAGTTTGGGTAAAAATCAACCCATTTAGAGCGGAGAAAATTTTGTTTACATATTTTTGTCAGAGACAGACAGGCACGCGCGAACGCACACGCACACACGGCAACACACACACGCGGCGCGCAACATTCACAAACACACAGAGACGTACACACACATCAGAGACACACACAGACGCGCAGCAGATACACTCACAGACACACAACAGATACGCGCACATATACACACAGATGCACAGATAGGCACACAGAGACACACACAAATACATATACACAAACACTGACATACATATAGACAACGCGCACACAGACACACAAGACAGACACACAGAGACACAATCACGGAGCCACACAAACACACGGGAGTCCAAGTACCGTAAATACGTAGACACATCACACACCACACACACACACACACACACACACACACACACACCACACACACACACCACACACACACACACACACACACACACACACACACACACACACACACACACAACACAACACAACACAACACAACACACACACAACACACACACACACACACACACACACACACACACACACACACCACACACCACACACACACACACCACCCACACACCACCCACACACATACGCCTCTCTCAGATCGATAGACAAACAACTTCCCTCTTAAAAACAACAAACAAAACAAAACAAACAAACAACAAACAAAAAAACGGATATTAAACGAAGACTATCAATTTTGTACCCCTTGACAGACAGCCCAGAGCAATCATGGACATTTGTGCGATGGAGAACACCGCTGTTGTGTTTATCTAACACGACACATATTTTAGAAGTGGAACTTCATCAAAAATACTGGCTATGGGTTTTGTTTCAGACAAAACAAAACAAAAAAAACCCAAAAAAACAAGAGGGTGATGGGGAAAGGTGGGGGAGGGGCAATGGAGAAAAAAAGGAACAAAATATTTTCTTTAGTTTTGTTTTGAGTTTAAGTTTTCAAACAGTCCGATTTATTTTTCTCAGATGCATGTTTGCGCGTTATTTTCGCCCACACTGTGCAGGTGGTATGTTGCCGCATAGTCTACATACTCCGTCCGTGGGCGTGCATGCTGGGTGTTTTTGTTGTGTTTACGTAAGCCAGCCACTGACGTGACTTACAGGATCTTTAACCTGCATATTTCATGTTCTGAGTAGGCAATCACACGACTGGGTTTTAGGCACTGGCAAGTCCGCTCCCATTTCATGTTGATGTGGGAGATGGGACAATTCTACGCCCTTCACCCACCAGGCGGAGGTGTCTGGGCGGATTGAACCTTGGACCTTCTCAATGGAAGTCTGACATTTATCTTCTTGACAGCTATGCCTATCAAACAAAACTGTGTACTCATTCTCTTTCTCCGTGTCTCTCTGTCTCTGTCTCTCTCTGTCTCTCTCTCTCTCTCTCTCTGTCTCTCTTTGTCTCTCTCTGTCTCTCTGTGTCTCTCTGTCTGTCTGTCTCTCTGTCTCCGTCTCTGTCTCTCTCTCCTTCCTTTCAATCTTAGTTTTGTTGTTTTTCCTTACCTGTGTTAAAATCAGCTTCCTTATCTTGTTAAGGCTGTTTGTTTAAAAAAACAACAACATTAAACCATCAATATGTCCAGTTTTGTGTGTGTGTGTGTGTGTGTGTGTGTGTGTGTGTGTGTGTGTGTGTGTGTGTGTGTGTGTGTGTGTGTGTATGTGTGTGTGTGTGTGTGTGTGTGTGTCTGTGTGTGTGTGTGTGTGTGTGTGTGTGTGTGTGTGTGTGTGTGTGTTTCTTCTCCAACTTCTCTTATTATCTCTCTCTATCTGTTTCTCTCTCTTTTGTGTGCGTGCGCGACGCGCGCCCGCGCGGATGTCTGTGTGTGCGTCCGTGCGCGCTCGCCTGGCAGCCATACAATGTTCCCTAGTGAATGGACCTAAAAGCCTGAACATTAAATCATTCGTATTCTTTGTGCCTCAGCCTTCTCCAACACACAAACACACAGCCTCCCTCAGATCGATATGAACTTCTTCCTCTTTATTTAAGAACAGGAAATTAAAAGAAAGACAAAGAGGAGAGCAGAGACAGAGAGAGACAGAGAGAGGCGGAGGGAAGGGGGGGGTGGAGACAGGGACACAGAAACTGGAGAGGGGAAAAAAAGAAAAAAAAAGAAAAAAAAAGCCCAGCAGAGTAACATCGGCAAAACATGTCAACGGTCCGGTCAGGAGAGAACTTGCCCTACGTACAGACAGACAGACAGACAGACAAAACAGACAGACATACAGACAGACAGACAGACATACAGACAGACAGACAGACAGACGTACGGACAGACAGACAAGAGAGATATTTGGGGGAAAAGTATCCAACAGAGTTGTGTCGGCAAAACGTGCTGATGTCCCTGTCAGCAGAGGATACCAAGTTGTCATCAGCCTGCACTCGGCAAACTTTGTACAAAAGGAAATATACCCATCGTAATTTGTTCAGGGCTGCTGGAGACACACATACATACACACGACGCACGCACGCACGCACGCACACGCACGCACGCACGCAGCACCACCACCACACACACACACAGAGATCACCACCGCCACCACATCAAAAACACACATATGTACGCACACACTTCAACTACATGGAACACACACACAGACATACTGTCATCATGACCATCACATCAGACACACCCACATACACACCCACACACCCCCCCCCCCACACACACACACACACCACCCACCACCACCACACACACACACACACACACACACACACACACACACACACACACACACACACACACACACACACACACACAACACATACACACACGAACACGCACGCACATACTCACCACCACCACCTCACCACAATTAAACACACACGCCTGATCATACCCACCACTTCCACCACCCCCACCGCCATCACCAACACTCGTCACACACACACCACACACACACACACACACACACACACACACACACACACACACACACACACACACACACACAACACACACACTGATCAGTTATAAAACAATTTCTCCATTTGTTTAAAGATGAGATTCAAAACGATAGAGTTATAGTGGTGGGAGAGAGGGGGGGGGGTGAGGGGGATAGACATAGTCGTAAACGTATCAAGACACAGAGAGAGAGAAAGAAAGAGGGAAGAGAGATCAGAGTGAGAGAGGGGAATCATGAAAAGTACAGAGAGAGCGAAAAAATGAGAGAGAAGAGAGAGAGAGAGAGAGAGAGAGAGAGGATCATGAGACTGTAATGTAGGAATCCACTGACATAATGTACGCTCAGCATGTACAGGACCTAAAAGCAGATTTCGATCGATCGAGTAGGGTCAGGGAAGAGAGAGGTGAGGATTTTTTTCTTCGTTGTGACGGTGATCCACTTGTCTTGAATGTACGAGTGAGTTTTACGTGTATGGCGTTTTGTGGTCCTTGTTGTTGTTGTTGTCGTGGCAATGGTGTTGTGTGTTGTTGTTGTTATGTTGTTGTTGCTATCTTTGCTGTTGTTGTTGTTGTTTCTTGTGTTTTGTCTTCGTTACAGTGTTGTTGGTTGTTGTGTGTTGTTGTTGTTTGTGTTGTTATCTTTGCTGTTGTTGTTGTCGTGGCAATGTTGTTGGTGTTGTGTTGTTGTTGTTGTATTGTTGTTGTTATCTTTGCTGTTGTTGTTGTCGTCGTTCTTGTTTTTGTCGTCGTTATAGTGTTGTTGTTGCTGTATTGTTGTTGTGTTGTGTTGTGTTGTTATCTTTGCTGTTGTTGTTGTTGTCGTTCTTGTCTTTGTCGTCGTTACAGTGTTGTTGTTGCTGTGTTGTTGTTGTTGTTGTGTTGTGTTGTTGTGTTGTTATCTTTGCTGTTGTTGTTGTCGTCGTTCTTGTTTTTGTAGTCGTCTCAGTGTTGTGGTTGCTGTGTTGTTGTTATCTTTGCTGTTGTTGTCGTCGTTCTTCTTTATCTCGTTGTTATTGTTGTTGTTGCTGTTGTTGTTGCTATGTTGTTGTTATTATTGTTCCTGTGTTGTTGTTGCTACTGTGTTGTTGTTATTGTCGTTGTTTTTGTCGTCGTTGTTGTTGTTGATATCTTTGCTGTGTTGTCGTTGTTCGGGCTGTGGTGTCGTTCTTGCTGTGTTGTTGTTATTGTTGTTGTCGTTAGTGTTGTTGTTGCCGGTGCCATGTTGTGGTTGTTGTGCTGCTGCTGTTTTAGTATTGTTGTTGTTGTTGTATTGATGTTATTGTTTTGTTTTTGTTTTCTGAATCAAAGTAACTGCCAGCGTTGAAACAAACAGCAAAAACACGTGAAAGTAGATTGAGATCCCGTATTGATTCACACTTCAGTACATATATATTGGGCCTGTCTTGTTTCGTTAATTAAACGCCCCTTCTTATTCTGATTTCACTTTTTTTCTGGTTGGTTTGTTTGCTCGTTTGTTTGTTTGTTTGTTTGTTTGTTGTTTAGGGGGAGTTGTTGTGTACGTTGTTGTTTGTTGTTGTTGTTTTACCCCGCAATTAATGTTACTTCGTTTGAGGGAGAGGTGCGGGATTTGTATCTTTTTTGTTTGCTTTCATGTTCTTATGTCACCAAACATTAACTTCACTTTCAGGATCTTTAACGTGCGTACTTGACGTCTCTGCGTGCGTGAGCACACGAAGGGGTTGGTTCCGGTACTGGCACAAGCAATTCTGCGCGTATATCGACTTGAAAGATCGAGAAAAAAGTTTCCACTAATGGTGTTCAATATCCACCTTTTACCCACCAAAGGGCACTCACATAATTCGAACCCCAAACCTTCCAGTTACAAGACCAGTTCCCAACCACTCAGCTTTCTCGCTGGTCTTGGAGAGAAAAGCGGATATGAAGGGATTCCAGAGACGGTTTTTTTTTTCGGGGGTGGGGGTGGGAAGGGGGAGGAGTAAGGGGCGAGAGGGCTGTCATTGTCAGTGTTCGTCTGCTACGTGCGTCTAGTTCCTAGATTCTCTTTCCGATCTGGGGTGGGTGTATTACAGAGAGAGAGAGAGAGAGAGAGAGAGAGAGAGAGAGAGAGAGAGAGAGAGAGAGAGAGAGAGAGAGCAGCATAATTTGAGGCGGAGGGGGGAGGGAGGATGAGAGGGAGAGTTGATAGTTATTCAAGAAGGATTTATCTCCCTCCCTCCTCTCTCTCCTCCTCCTTCTTCTCTCCTGTCTCTTGTCTGTCTGTCTGTCTCTCTCTCTTCTCTCTCTCTCTCTCTCTCTCTCTCCTTCTCCTCCTTTTCCCATTCTTCCTGCCTTTTCTCATCTCTCTCTCCTCTCTCTCTCTCTCTCCCTCTCTCTCCTCTCTTCTCTTTCCAATTTTTTGTCTCTCTCTTTGTCTCTCCACAAGTCTTTTCTTTTCTTTTTCTCTTTCATATGCGTGCACACGCACGCACGTACAAACACAGACGACACACACACACGCTCGCACACGCCCACACACACATACACACAGAGGCGTGCACACATACGCACGTATGCACACGTACACGCTCTGCCTGTCTGCCTGACTGTCTGCCTGCCTGTCTGTCTGTCTGCCTGTCTGCCTGTCTGTCTGTCTGGAACCAGAAAAACACACAAATAGAATCAGAACGCGTATTTAATTCAACAAGACAAGACAGGCGCAAATTTTCGGCCAACTGGCCTTTGTCAAGCATAAGATTACAAACAAACAAACAAACACCAGATACAAAAATGATGTGAAAAAGACTGAAACTTCCCTGTTGCTGTGTCCAGTTGGAGAAGGCACATAATGAAATTACAGGGTGTTTGTGAGTAATAGTAAGTGTCTGTCTGTCTGTCTTGTCTGTCTGTCTGTCTGTCTGTCTCTCTCTCTCTCTCTCTCTCTCTCTCTCTTCTCTCTTTATCTCTCCACTACCTGTCAAATCTTCTCTGTGTGTCTCCGTGTTTCCCTATTCCAAAAACCGCAGACCTCTCCCTACCCCCCCCCCCCCCACTCCCTGAGTGTTTTATGTATGTCTGCGCTTGTGTCTGTGTATGTGTGCGTCTGTGTGTGTCTGTGAAAGAAGGAGAATAAGGGGAGAGAGAGAGAGAGAGAGAGAGAGAGAGAAGAGAGAGAGAGAGAGAGAGAGAGAGAGAGAGAGAGAGAGAGAGAGAGCGGAACTACCTTTAATTTGTTTTCAATCTATGCTTCGTATTGAAGTCGTTCTGTGAAAATCACATGATCTTTAAAATAGATTATAAATGAATAGGTAAATAAATAAAGGAATACAGAAATAGACAAATGAACAAATCATCTAAGTATCATAGTTTGAAAGTCACATCACAGCAGAATAAACGAATAAAAGCTTGAATGAATACACCCGTAAATACATAGGTAAAAAGTAAAGTAAAATAGATAAATAAATAAATGAAGTAAAACAGAAAATTAATAAAAAGATAAATAAATATATTGATTAATAATAAATGATATTTGATAAGTCATTCTAAGGAATCATCATTATCAGTGCCCTGCCGCATGGCGTTGGCGACCATGGACTTCCAACCATCTCTATCTCTCGTTGCCCCCAGCATCTCCCCCACCCTCTTTATCCTCAGCAACCTTGCAAGTCCGTCCAGCATTCTCTCCCTGGGTCTACCCGGTGCTCTCTTTCCCTCCAGCTTTCCCGTTGTGACCAGGTGCTCCAAATCCCCTTCCTTCATAAAATGGCCTATAAATGTTGCTTGTCTTTTCCTAATCTTCCTTATCAGTGATCGACTTGTGTCTGCCTCCATCATTATTCTAAGGAATAAGGGATGTAATTACATGACAAACCCAGAAATTTTTTCCCTTCTTAATTCCATTTGGTCGCAAAACAGTTTTGGTTTGGACGTAACCCTCCCCCCCGCCCCCTAGTTTAACATGTCTTTTCATTGATTTAGTTTTCTGTTTGTTTATATTCGTTTATTCATTCGTTATTTTAACTATTTATTTATATTTACACTCGCTATTTTCGCATGTCTTTTCATTGGTTTAGTTTTCTTTTTATTTGCATTCATACATTCATTCATTTATTTTATCTAGGTATTTATATTTTCAATATTGATTACGCAAGTGGTGTGAGAGCAGCAAGAAAACATTGTTTAAGTGCAAGGTTTTGCAAAAGTCCTGAAGTGGTTGGTGAGAGGTGGTAGAGATTTCAACTTTTCTCAAGGCCAGCATAATGAGGGCAGTATTCCCATCTCTCTCTGTCTCTGTCTCTCTCTCTGTCTGTGTCTGTCTGTGTCTGTGTCTGTCTGTCTGTCTGTCTGTGTCTGTTCTGTCTGTCTGTCTGTCTCTGTCTGTCGTCTGTCTTCTTCGTCTCTCTCTCTCTCTCTCTCTCTCTTAGATATATATATATATATATATATCTTCTTTCTCTCTCTTTCTGTGAGTGAGTGGGTGAGTGTGTTTGTGTGTGAATGAGATAGAGAATATGTACACACACACACACACACAACGCATATATATATATATATATATATATATATATATATATATATATATATATATATATATATATGTACAATATATATGTACAATATAATGTATTTGTGTGTGTGTGTGTGTGTTGTGTGTGTGTGTGAGTGTGTGTAGTGTGTGTGTGTGTGTGTGTGTGCGTGGCGCGCGCGCGAGCAGTGTGCCTGTTCGTGTATGTTTGGTATATCTATACGCGGAAGCGTGTATGTGTGTATGTATGTATATTTGCGCACACGTTTTCGTTAATTTTCTTAATGTCCTAATTTCTTGCATTCTGCCCACATGAGGCAGATTTAAGGCAGAGCTGTCAGACAGCCAGACAGTCAGACAGACAGCCAGACAGACAAATGGACAGTCGTAAAAATGGTTCATCGGCTTGGAACCAGAGGACACGATATAAATCTGCATTACGCTAACCATTTTATGGTACCGTGGTAGTTCCTAAAGAGATAAAACGAAAATTTATACATCGGTCAATTTTTAGAACACTGGGTTGGCCTCACATTCTTATAATTTGATTATTTTTGTTTGGTTTGTTGGTTTGTTTGTTTGTGATTTTAGTTTTTGTTTGTTTGGTTTTTGTTATCTGTGTGTGTTGGTAGTTGTTTGTATTGTTTTGTTTTGTTTTATTTACCCATGTAATATAAAAAATCGCTAATTGTGCGAAAAGACTACCATATGAAGATCTGACACTCAGACCCTCTGATCGTTTACGTTTACTGTTGTTTAAACTTTTCTTTTTCATTTCATCCGAAAATCTTACTCTTTTGCTACCATAAGTTTGCCATACCCAACCGTCTGGACATAAATCTTCCAATCTTTAACGTTAAAAAAAAAAAACCCACCTTTTTCTTCACTCATTGAACATTCCAATATCCCTCTTTCAGTGCTGTAAGCCTGTCATGTCCAACATCTTGTGTCGCTTAATCCTGCAGACCTGTTATTCTGTTACCTTCATTTTCTTTTTAATTAAATCTCTCCCACCCACCCCCACCCCTTTCTAGTGGCGCGAAAAGTATGCCATACCCTCCTTTTCTGCCACTTCTACCACTCCTCCTCTCATCCTCACCCCATCTCCAATCCATTTATTTCTCTTTTTTTTCTGTCGTTTAAAAAAAAAAAGAAAAAATCCTCTCGTACTGCCAAAAGTGCATCATATCAGCTATTTCTGGTTAAAAACATCATTTCCTCACTTATTAAAAATCTGTCTTCGACTGCCAGAATTCTATGATATTGAACATTCTGGCACTCCCCCCTCCCCCATCCCTACCCCCCCCCCCCCCCCACACACACACACACAAGACACACACACACCACACATTTTCATCTCTAACCCGAATCCCCAGTCTGTATTTTTTTTCTGTTTTTATTATTACTTACTGATTTTTATCCCCACCCACTGGAAGTTCGACTTTCCCTATTTTACTGCCACATGCTGTCATACTCAAACCTTTAACACTTCATTCCACACATGAAACTTTGAATTCAGTGTTTTGTCTCCTGCTCATAGAAATCTTCACTTTTTTTTTTTTTTAAGTACCACGAGGTCGTCATACTGATCAATCCTGCTGCTCAATCCTTCACGTACTCCCAGGCTTGTGACCCCCCCCCCCCCCCCCTGTACCCTTTACTAAATACAAATACTTGTATTTATTTTTTATGTACTTATTTTTAGTCAGATAGTTACTTAGTTTATTCATCGACTAGTTAGTTGTTTATCATTACTGTTACATTTAAGATTATCATTATTATCATTGTTTTTAAAATGATGATGATGATGATAAAGACGACGACATCGATGATGATGATGATCTTTCGATCGTCGTCGCCCGCCGTCGCGTCGTCTCGTCGTCGTCATCATCATCATCATCATCATCATCTCATCATCATCATCATCATTTATTGTTGTTATCGTTATCATCATCATCGACATCATTATCGTTACTGTCATTACTATTATCATTATTATTATTATTATTATTACAGTAGTCGTCGTCGTCGTCGTCGTACGTCGTAGTAGTAGTAGTAGTAGTAGTGTAGTAGTAGTAGTAGTAGTAGTAGTAGTAGTATAGTAGTAGTAGTAGTAGTAGTAGTAGTAGTAGTAGTAGTAGTAGTAGTAGTATACATTTGTCACACTGGATTAACCCCTGAAATTCGGGCTGCTGTAACATGTATTTGTTAATTCAGTGGTGGATTTTACTTTTGAACAACCGTTTTGCTGCAGTGAGATCTTTAATGCGCGCAAAGTGCCTGCTTGTACTTGTGTACCTACATACAGGCCTGAACGCAGTCTCAGGTCAAGCAACCAGAAGCTTCTGGCAAAATCAAAATCAAAATATAAAACCATAGGACACCGAGCCTTCCGTTTGCCAGGCCTCACTTGTCTGGAACGATCTGCCTTTTTCTCTCCCTGTTCATCATCTCTCTCTTCTATCAAGGCAGGGCCTCAAAACTCATCTTTTCGATAAATACTGCCAGTGGTGAAACATGATTTTTGATCTTTTGATTCAGTAATGTATATATTAGTACTTCCTTTAACAGATGTGCAAGTGTGTGTGTTGGGGGGGGAACTAGGATTGGGAGTTATAATTGAACTCTAGGCATAGGCTGATTGGGAAAAATGAACTAATTAATGTAAAGCGCAGTGAGTCTTTACCTTTGTGTAGGAGAATAGCGCTATATAGAAGTGATTTATAATTATTTATTATTATTACCTGGATTGCTCGTCTCCGATCGGAAAGACTAGCAGCTAGACCACCATGGGTGGTGGGGAAATGTTTTAACCTAAACCAAGTCAGCATAAAAATGTCCCCTTTTGGCCAAAGGGTTCATACCTGATATCTTGTGACACTTAACACAACCACTCATCCTAATTCCTCTTTCCTGTCTCCCCCCCCCCCCCTACCTTCACACTCCCACTGTAGACTTATTCTTCAATATCGTGTTAGTGTCAGATCCAAATTAAGATGCTCGCAGATCCTTGAAGGGAAAGGGAGGTGCAATTGGAAAAGATCGGGTGGGGGAGGGAGGAGAATTGGGGGTGGGTGGGGCAGAATTCCAGACGACAGAACACATTTATATTAGTGGTATGGCGTTGTATTCCGGGGTGAGGGTCTTAGGTTAGAAAGAAGCGGTGTGTGAGGGTGGAGAGGGTAAGGTGTGTGTGTGGTTGTGTGTGTGCGTGTGTGTGTGTGTGTGTGTGTGTGTGTTGTGTGTGTGTGTGTGTGTGTGTGTGTGCGCGTGTGGTGTGTTCGTGTGTGTGTGTGTGTGCGCGTGTGTGTGTTCGTTCGTTCCTTGATTAACGTCTTTCACTATGAGTGTTGTGTGCCCGTGTGTGTGTGCGTGTGTGTGTGTGCGTGTGTGTGTGTGTGTGCGTGTGTGTGTCTGTGTGTGTGTGTGTGCGCGTGTGTGTGTCTGTGTATGTTGTGTGTGCTGTTGTGTGTACGTGTGTGTGTGTGTGTGTGTGTGTGTACTGTGTGTGTGTGTGCGTGTGTGTGTGTGTAAGTGCGTGTGTATGTGCATGTATGTGTCGTGTTGTGTGTGTGTGTGTGTGGTGCGCGCGCGCGTGCGTCTGTATTACATAATCAGGCAAAAGAGCAGAGAAAAGCGCTATACAAGAACGACTTACACGGTTGTATGGGTTAGTGTCTTGAAAGCATTCAGTCCGGGTCAAGTCAAGGGGCTGATTTCAAAATAAACAAGAATAACCATTAAAAAAAACAACGTCGGTTGCAAGCACGTTAACAGTAACACACACACAACTAATCATACCACAAGGTAATTCACACAATGATCATGATGCATACTTGTTGTTCTAACGTAACTAAACAAGACCGTAGTTTACCTGAAAACACAAAAGGGCGTGTACACTTGAGACAGAGACAGACACAGACACATCCAGATAGCGAGAGAGAGAAAGAGAGAGAGAGAGGGAGAGATAGAGAGAGAGAGAGAGACAAAGACAGAGAGAGAGGGAGAGAGAGACACAGAGAGAGACAGAGAGAGAGAGAGAGAGGGAGAGAGAGAGGGAGAGAGAGAGAGACACAGAGAGAGGGAGAGAGAGACACAGAGAGACAGAGACAGAGAGAGAGAATGATAAAGGCACTTTCTTTTCCAACAACAGAAGTTTGTAGGTAAAAGCCATTTTGTCAAACTTGCTGTTACTCCCAAGCTGGGTGGGTGTTTTTCATGTTTCCATTGGCCAGCCACTGACACGAGTTACAGGACATTTAACGTGCATATTTATTATTCTGTACCCAGGCCAACACCGACACGAGTTAGTGGACATTTAACGTGCATATTTAGTATTTTGTATCCAGGCCAACCACTGACACGAGTTAGAGGACATTAAAAATTTAACGTGCATATTTAGTATTCTGCATCCAGGCCAACACTGACACGAGTTAGAGGACATTTAACGTGCATATTTAGTATTCTGCATCCAGGCCAACCACTGACACGAGTTAGAGGACATTTAACGGGCATATTTAGTATTCTGCATCCAGGCCAACCACTGACCTGAGTTAGAGAACATTTAACGGGCATATTTAGTATTCTGCATCCCTATACAGACGAAAGGGGATTAAGCACTAACAGTCCTGCACACTTGTTGACCTAGTAGATCGGAAAACTCTCCACCCTTTACCCACCAGGCGGGAGGTACCCAGGCAGAATTGAACCCAGGACCTTCCAATCAGAAGACTGACAGCTACCCACTTGACTACCGCGCCCCTTTGATGAAGAAACAGAAAAAGAGAGACAGTCATCAGACATGTAGACAGACAGACGGACATAGAGATATTCGTTGGCGTGCGCCGCTGTCACTGTTGAGTATCACACATGACAAGAGAAACCTTGCAACGTGCCATGACAGAGAGAAGAGAGAGAGAGACAGAGAACAGAATGAGACGAAGAGAGACAGAGACAAGAAGGAGAGACAGGCGGGCAGATGCACTGAGTTAGAGACAGACAAGACAGAGAGGAAACCAGAGAGAGAGAGCAGACAGAGAGAAGAGAGAGAGAGACAGAGAAAGAGAGAGAGAGACAGAGAGAGAGAGAGAGAGACAGAGAGAGAGAGAGAGAGAGAGAGAAGAGACCAGAGTGAGAGAGACAGAGACAGAGACAGAGAGAGGAGGGGAGAACAGAGAGAGAGAAGAGAGACAGAGAGAGAGAGAGAGACAGAGAGAGAGAGACAGAGACAGAGATGAGAAGAGACACAGAGAGAGAGAGAGTACACAGAGAGCAGAGAGAGAGAGCATGATGGTAATGATACTTTCATTTTCCAACAATAAAAACCATGAGATAACAATGTTCTTAAACTTGCTGGTCACGCGCGCGGCACACACACACACACACACACACACACACACACACACACACACACGCCGCACGCACCACACACACACATCACACACACACACACACACACTCTCTCCTCTACTGTCTCTCCCCATTCCCTCTCTCTTCTCTCTAAAAACATATACATACACGCTCGCGCGCGCCACACACACCACACACACACACACACACACACCACCGACACACGCACGCAGCACGCACACTCATACACACACACACTCACACACACACATACACACACTCACACACACACACACACGCACTCTCTTCTCTGCCTCCTTCCATTCCCTCTCTACAGCATCTCAGCACACACCATATACATACACGCCCCGCAACACACACACACACACACACACACACCACTACATCACACACACACACACACACACACACACGCATGTACGAGCTTATGGCACGCACAGATTCAGACTTACATGATTATTCATACGACCATGACCGCCTCACCCCCTGTGGTATAACAGAACACACAAGACTTCACATTCTACAAACAACACAGCAACACAGCACACACACACACACACACACAGAGAGAGAGAGAGAGAGGGGGGGGGGAGAAACGGAGACTCAAAGGAATTTAATGACATGGGCCAACAGCCCCTATCACACAGTCAGGAAGAAAGTTCGATGGAACGAGAGAAACACACAGACAGACAGACAGGCAGACAGACAGACAGACAGACAGATAGACAGGCAGATGCATACGCATAATTGCAGTAGTTGTCACTGGGAAGTGTCAAATTTGACATGCACAATCCTTAAATCTGTCGTGCTAAGCATTCTTGCCTATGTGGTGCATTTTGTTTTTTTGTTTTGGGTTTGTTTGTTTTTTTCCCTGAATGCGAAATTGAACTTGAATTTGTTCGTTTAGCGTTATGTTCCAGCCACTTTTGGTGGTGGTGGTGGTGGTGTGGTGCTGGTGGTGGCGGCGGCGATTTTGTCTTCTGTCACATGCCACCATTGTTCCCCCTTAAAACCTGGAACTGGATGATTTTATTCTTTCTCCCCATTTATAGCCGTGTGGGTGTGTATGTGTATGTGTGTGTGTGTGTGTGTGTGTGTGTGTGTGTGTGTGTGTGTGTGTGTGTCTGTGTGTGTGTGTGCGCATGCGTGCGTGCATGCGTGCGTGCGTGTGTGTGCGTGCGTGCGTGTGTGTCTGTTTTAGCGCTTAGATTTGATTTTATCAAGATTTTGCGCTATATAAAATATTGTATATTATTATTATATTATTTGTGTTTGTTTGTTGTTCAAACTGATTTTGTTAGTGATGGTGGTGGTAGTAGTAGTAATCTGGTTGATGTTGTTGCTGCTGTTATTGTGACTGTTGTTGTTATTATTGCTGCTGTTGGTGGTGGTGTTGAATTTTGTTGTAGTCATTGTTGTTGGTGGTGATGGTGCTGTTGTTATTGTCGTAATTGTTGTTATTACTGTTGCTGTTGTTGGTGGTGTTGAAGTTGTTGTTGTAGTTATTGTTGTTGGTGTTGTTGTTATTGTTGTAATTGTTGTTGTTATTGATAGAGTTGTTATTTTTGTTGTTGTTGTTGCAGTCGGTCTTGTTGTGGTTATTGCTGTTGGTGGTGGTTGCACAGTTGTAATTGTTGCTGTCGTTGTCATTGTTGTTGTTATTGCAGTTATGTTGTTGCTGCTGTTGGTGATGACGGAGTTGATGTTGTTGTAATTATTGTTTTGCTGTTACTGCCGTTTTGATCATTGTTGTTATTGCTGTCGTTGTTTTGTCGCTGACGTTGCTATTGCTGCTGGCTGTTGTTGTTACTGTTTTGTTTCTATCGTTGTTGCTGCTGTTTGTTATTGATGTTGTTGTTGCAATACTTACAACAATGAACCGTTGATTGCTGAATGTAACGAAAGAAGGCAAAGGAACGTCGATACGATACAGCGCTTTTACTGAAGAAAGAGCACGTAACTCGACAAATGCCAAAGACAGTTATCGTTCATTAACAAGTGCTACTCCGTAATGAACGACAAGTGTCTCTGGACTGTTATCTCCCTTTGTTCTAGCAGGAATTTTCAAACATTGTACTGAGCTCAGAAGCCCTAACAGTTGGCGCAGAGGTAGAGCACTGGCCTTCAATGTGGCTTATGCGTTTGTTGGGGTGCCATTGCAGACCATGAAAATCTTTGCCTTTTACGGTTCCTAATCCAGCCGGCTGTGAATGGGTACCTGACCTGTTTAGAATTGGGGGAAGGTAAAGCGGAGAGGGAGAGTAGATGGGAACCGTCTTCTTAATGCTGCTCCTCATCCTTTTCCTTTGGGGAAAATGTTACGTCTTTACCACTGCATTCTACTGAGAACTCAGGACAACCTTTACCTTTATCTTATCTTTGTTCACTTTATAATTCATTGTAATTTTACTTTTCATTCATTTATTTGTTTGTTTATGTATTTATTTATATATTTTTTTTTTTTTTTTATTCATTTCACAGATAGTCTATAGTTGTTCTCACTCTGTCTGTCCGTCTGTCTGTCTGTCTGTCTGTCTGTCTGTCTGTCTCTCTCTCTCTCTCTCTCTCTCTCTCTCTCCTCTCTGTGGCTCGTCCTTCGATCGATCGCTTATTCACCACCCATGTACCCACTTACACTTGTGCATACACAATCACACATGATTCACACAAACACAGACACACACGCATATATACACGCACGCGCGCACAGACAACGTACGCACACAAAACACACACACGTGCATGCACACATACGCATACAGAAACAGGTGTACACACATGTACATACACACAAACACACGATTATGCACACGCCACACACACACAACAGCACAAAATACGCGCACACTCTAAACACACTCTCAAACACACACGTATACATACACAAACGCGAGAGCACACACATACACACATATATACATCACACAGAAACGTGCGTGTGTGTACTTAGTGGTTCCGTGCATACAAGGTAAAAGATTTCCTATAAGCAGAGTGGGTGTAAGACAGGGGGTGGTACAACAGTCAACTTCTCTCACTGGCAGCATTGTGAGGGCAGTGCTCATCTCCTGTCTCTCTCTCTCTCACTGCTTTACCTTCCCCAACCCCGAAGAGGAACCGATACCTCTCTACAGCTGGGTGCACTGAGGCGGTGTATGGAGGCCAGAACACAAATCTGGTAGCTCATCTGTTTGGCAAGTACGCTCGATCGTGCGTGACTTCGTTTTTTGGGGGCGAGTGCTATGAGCGCTGTGTTATCTTGTCCCTGGAGAGAGTGAGAGAGCGGAGATGGAGAAAATAGAAATATGATGTTTACTGGGTGTGAGAGTGATATCCATTTGTTGTTTTTTTCTTCTTCTTCTCTTCTCTTCTTCTTCTTTGCCTCTTCTTGTTCATCTTCTTTCTTCTTCTTCTTCTTCGTCTTTCTTTTTATCTTTTCGTCTTCCTTCTTCTTCCTTCTTCTTTCGTCTTCATCTTTTATCCTTCCTCTTCTTCTTTCTTATTCTATACTCTTCTTCTGTTTCTTTCTTTCTTTCTCTTGTCAACTTGTTGTTGTTGTTGTTGTTGTTGTTGTTGTTTCTTCTTCTTCTTCTTCTTCTTCTCTTCTTCTTCTCTCTTCTTCTTCTTCTCTTCTCTTCTTTTCTTCTTCTTCTTCTTCTTCTTCTTCTTCTTCTTCTTCTTTCTACTTCTTCTTTTTTCTTCTTTTCTTCTTTTCTTCTTCTTCTTCTTCTTCTTACCTTCTTCTTCCTTTTTTCTTCTTTCTTCTTCTCTTTTTCTTCTCTTTCTTCTTCTTCTTTCTCTTCTTCTTCGTCTTTTTTCTGTCTTTCTTCTTCGTCTCTATTTCTTACTTGTTTTTTTTCGTCTCTTTTCTTTTCTTTTTTCTTTGCTTACTTGTTCTTTCTCTGTCTCTTTTCTGTTTCTTTCTTTCTCTTCTGTCTTCTGTTCTTCTCTTCCTTCTCCTTTTTCTTTTCTTTCGACTTATTCTTCTCTGTCGTCTGTCTTCTGTCTCTCTGTCTTTCTGTCTCTTTTTCTCATCCTTCTGTCTGTCTTCTTCTTTCTGTCTTTTTCTTTCATACTTCTGTCTGTCTTCTCTCTTCTGTCTTCTCTCTATTGTTCTGTCTCCTCTCTACCTGTCTGTCTGTCTCTCTTGCATTATCTCTTCTGTCTTCTTCTTTGTCTTGTCCGTCTGTCTGTCTGTCTCGTCTTGTCTTACTTCTGTCTCTCCACTTGCTGTGGGCTGATGTTTAAATAAAAGAGCAGGCAAGTGCTTATTGATTACTTTCAGAATATAAAAATAGCATTTTATACACTATCCGTCTCTCCTGTCTGTCTCCCTGTCTGTCTGACTCTCTCTCTCTTCCTTGTCTGTCTCCCTGTCTGTGTGTCTGACTCTCTCTCTCTCTCCTTGTCTGTCTCCCTGTCTGTCTGTCTGACACTCCTCTCTTCCTTGTGTGTCTCCCTGTCTGTCTGACTCTCTCTCTCTCCTTGTCTGTCTCCCGTCTGTGTGTCTGACTCTCTCTCTCTCTCCTTGTCTGTCTCCCTGTCGTCTGTCTGACACTCTCTCTCTCTCCTTGTTGTCTCCCTGTCTGTCTGACTCTCTCTCTCTCTCCTTGTCTGTCTCCCTGTCTATCTGACTCTCTCTCTCTCTCCTTGTCTGTCTCCCTGTCTGTCTGTCTCTCTCTCTCTCCTTGTCCGTCTCCCTGTCTGTCTGACTCTCTCTCTCTCTCCTTGTCTGTCTCCCTGTCTGTCTGACTCTCTCTCTCTCCTTGTCTGTCTCCCTGTCTGTCTGACTCTCTCTCTCTCTCCTTGTCTGTCTCCCTGTCTGTCTGACTCTCTCTCCTTGTCTGTCTCCCTGTCTGTCTGACTCTCTCTCTCTCTCCTTGTCTGTCTCCCTGTCTGTCTGACCTCTCTCTCTCTCTCCTTGTCTGTCTCCCTGTACTGTCTGATCTCTCTCTCTCTCCTTGTCTGTCTCCCTGTCTGTCTGACTCTCTCTCTCTCTCCTTCTGTCTCCCTGTCCTGTCTGACTCTCTCTTCTCTCCTCTGTCTGTCTCCCTGTCTGTCTGACTCTCTCTCTCTCTCTCCTTGTCTGTCTCCCTGTCTGTCTGACTTCTCTCTCTCTCCTTGTCTGTCTCCCTGTCTGTCTGACTCTCTCTCTCTCCCTTGTCTGTCTCCCTGTCTGTCTGACTCTCTCTCTCTCTCCTTGTCTGTCTCCCTGTCTGTCTGACTCTCTCTCTCTTCCTTGTCTGTCTCCCTGTCTGTCTGACTCTCTTCTCTCCTTGTCTGTCTCCCTGTCTGTCTGACTCTCCTCTCCTTGTCTGTCTCCCTGTCTGTCTGACTCTCTCTCTCTCTCCTTGTCTGTCCCCTGTCTGTCTGACTCTCTCTCTC
>JAPXFY010000016.1:6284485-6289485 GCA_030674185.1 Monoplex corrugatus | reverse complement strand
AGCAAATAGGGAGGAGTGATAAGAACGATAAGAGAGGATGACGGGCGTGGAGGATTAGGGTGAGGATTTGGAAGAAGAAAGAGAGAGATGAAGAAAGAAAGAAACAAACAAACAAAGAGAAACCGAAAGATGAAGAAGGAAAGAAAAAGGAGAAGAAGAAGAAAGTGATGATGTTGACGAAAAAGACGAACCATTTTGAAACAATAGAATAAAAACTGAACTCAGAGAAGGACCAGAAGAAAAACGAAGAATAAAGATAGACAGGAGAAATGACCGAACGCAAAATGGTCAAGCCACTCTGATCATCTCCCTTTTCATACGTGAGGTTTTTGCTTCTCAACGGAATATTGAGATGCTGTACCTCTGAAAGTGACTGTGACCTCGAAGAAGCTTTGTCTGAAATGAAATTAAATTCCATCCAGGACAATGGTAGACTAGGCACAGCGGAAATTGAATACTGTCAAAATTTATGAGAAAATGCTGTTCACACTCCTCCCTCAAAAAGTGATGAAATTAAGATGGGTTTTTTATTTTTTTGTTTGTTTGTTTGTTTTGTTTGTTGTTTGTTTGTTTTGTTTGTTTGTTTTTAATCACATGACTTGGAAACTTAGAACTTGCCATCCACAGTTAAAGCTTTGCGACTCCTCAACAGTCTACACCTTCGTTAAAGGTTTGGTTAAAACATCCATCCTGAAAAAAACTGAGAAAATCTTGTTCACACATGTTTGTCACAAACACACAGTTCTGTCCGGCGGATATGAAACAATCTCCATTTTATCCATTTTTAAAGAAAGAAAAGAAACAAAGATGGGTGATTGGAAGAAAAGGAAAGAAAGGAAAAAGAGGAAGAAGGAAGGAAGAAAAGGAAAGAAAGGAAAAAGAGGAAGGAAGAAAAGGAAAGAAAGGAAAAAGAGGAAGGAAGGAAGGAAGAAAAGGAAAGAAAGGAAAAAAGGAAGGAAGGAAGGAAGGAAGAAAAGGAAAGAAAGGAAAAAGAGGAAGGAAGGAAGGAAGAAAAGGAAAGAAAGGAAAAAGAGGAAGGAAGGATGGAAGAAAAGGAAAGAAAGGAAAAAGAGGAAGGAAGGAGAAGGAAGAAAAGGAAAGAAAGGAAAAAGAGGAAGGAAGGAAGGAAGAAGAGAAAGGAGAGAAAGAAGACAAGGAAGGAGAACCACACAAAGAATGAATATCTGTTGAGCAATGGATGAATCAATCAAAGGAACAGAAATGGACGGTTGGACGAAGGATTCATTGACGTATGTATCGATGAAAGACTGAACATGTTGATAAGTTGGTTGACTGACTGATTGGTTGGTCGGTGGGATAATTGGTTGATTGGATGGGTGCGTTGGTGATTAGCTGGTTGAGTGGTTAGTCGGTTGATTAATTAACAGATTGATTGATCGCTTGACTGGTTGATTGATTGAAATGAATGAATCAACGAATAAAAATATGAATGAACGAAAAAAATAATGAATAAGAGAACGAGTAAATGACAAAAATGAACGAACGAGCTGTATTTTCCACCAGTTTAGATAACGACAAAATAAAACAATATTTGCTCGATATTTAGTGTCTGTCGTTGCTAGGAAACAACGCCAAATCAGCAATCAGAATAGAAATGAATAAACAAACAAGTAAGCAAGCAAAACAAACAGACAGTAATGAAAAGAAAAATAAACTATAATAGCAGACACAGGCAGTGAACAGGAAAATATACTACCCCCCGCCTATCTCTCTCTCTCTCTCTCTCTCTCACACACGCACACAAACACACACACAACACAACACACACACACACACACACACACACACACACACACACACACACACACACACACACACACACACACACACACACACACACCGTTGTGCTAGCGAAGATTAATCGGGTATTTATGAGCGGATACGTGCACACGTATATCAAAATGTTGGCCCTGCTGGGAACGCCAAGTGCAAGACGTTGAATTTGCCACAATCTACAGAGGGTCGGCAGTTATGTTATTGGTTGTTTTGTTGTTGTTGTTGTTGTTGTTGTTGTTGTTGTGCTGCTGCTGCTGCTGCTGGGTTATTTTCTTCTTTTCCTTTTCTTGTTGTTCTTTCTTTTTTCTTCTCTTTTCTTCTTCTTCTAATATCAACCACCACTATTGCTACTACTACTACTACTACTACTACTGCTGCTGCTACTTCTACTACTACTATTTGTGTTGTTGGTTCTCTTCTTCTTCTTCTTCTTCTTCCTCTTCCTTCTTCTTCTGCTTCTTCTTCTTTCTCTCTTCTTCTTCTTCTTCTTCTATCTTCTTTATTCTTCTTCTTCTATCTCTCTTCTTCTTCTTTTCTTCTTCTTCTTCCCTTCTTCTTCTTCTTCTTCTTTTCTTCTTCTTCTTCTTTCCTTCTTCTTCTGTCTTTGTTTTTTTTCTTCTTGTATCAAAGTAATGTCTGAATTGTGCAAGTGGCTGGGTCAGCACTGCTACCCTTATGAAGTACGGATCAGACTGTCATTAAAAGGGTCTGCCAACGGTGTAAATGGAGATGGTCACTACATCACGGCGGCTGCTAAATCCAACACATTATTGCGGGATTTTTCAGACTCCATCGGCTTCCATCCAGAGCTAGCGTGCTATGGGTTCGTGAGAAAAGCGGGACTACACAGTCGAATCTCGCCCACTTTACGGATACGTCATTGACGTGCCGTTCAAAATTCCTGACCAACACCGCAGGTATCTGTATCTCTCGGGTTTGGTTGACGCCAATAATTATATATCATGCAGTGTCAATCTCGAAATGGCATTCCATGGCATTATGACTGTTATCCTCGTTCTCAACATGAAAGCATTGTAAACAAAAGCCACACTCCATGGCCCTTTATGCTCTGCTCGCATAGTGACCTCAGTGTCGGTGGGGGTGGAGGTGTGTTGAAGAGGTGAAATGAGTGGCATGGGGCTATTGATATAGATGCAAAAGATGGGGACAGAACACACACGCGCGCGCGCGCACACGCATACGCACACACAAATGACATGGATATGGGTTGAGATTTGCACTGAGTTGCGTCAGGGCGAAGTCTCCAAGAGGGAATATGCAACAAGGGCAAAAACCGTTCATGCTCTGGCGAGGAATCTTTGAGGATGCACAGTCTTTCTTTTCTTATGGAATAAATTATCCCCCTTCCGCTCTCTCCCGTTCCCACATCCGTCCTTCTTTCTTTCTATTTCTGTCTGTCTGTCTGTCTCTCTGCATCTCTGTATCTCTGTCTGTCTGTCCATATCTCTGTCTGTCTGTCTGTCTCATTCTCTCTTTCTCTCTCTCTCTCACACACTCTCTCTTTCTCACTCTCTCTTTCTCTGTCACTCTTTTTTTTTCTCTCTCTGTCCCTGCATCTCTCTCTCTTTCTCTGTCTGTCTGTCTCTGTCACTCCCTCTCTTCCCTTTCTCTCCCTCTTCAACACCCCCCCCCCTACTGTTCCTCTGTCTCTCTGTCCCTATTTCCCTCCTTCTCCCCCCTCCCCCCTCTCTCTGTGTCTCTCTCTGTTTCTCTGTATAGTCTTTTCCACTGTGGAACAAGGGATGAATGAAAAAAACCTGTGTGGTGCTCAACTATTACCGTTGGAAATAAAGATTGAGCTGATCTCTGTTTGTCTGCTTGTTTATCAGCTATGTAAGTCATGTCAGTAGCTGATCTCTGTTTGTCTGCTTGTTTATCAACTATGTAAGTCATGTCAGTAGCTGGCTCATGGAAACACGAAAACCCCCAGCATACAAAGAAAGTTTTGTCTGAAAAAGTAAAGTTTGTAGCTGATAACTTTTATTGCCAGAAATATAAGTGACTTTAACATCAGCTGTCTCTCTATGTGTCTGTCTCTGTAATTGTTTTTCTGTCTGTCTGTCTATTTCTTTGTCTGTCTGTCAGTCTCTTTTTCTCTCTCTCTCCCCTCCTTCTCACCCTCCCTCCCTCCCTCTTATCTCTCTCCCTCTGTCTGCCTCTCTCTCTCTCTCTCTCTCTCTCTCTCTCTTGTCTTTCTGCTTATCTGTCTGTGTGTCTTCTATCCATTCATCTATCTACCTATGAATGTATCAGTCTATGTATTTGTCTTTTTAAAATATGTCTATCTATCTATCTGTCTGGCTGTCTGTCTGTCTGTCTGTCTATCTATCAATCTATCTCTCTATCATCTATCTATCTATCTATCTATCTATCTATCTATCTATCTATATATATATATCTGTCTATCTGTCTGTCTGTCTGTCTATCAGTCCGTCTATCTGTCTATATCTCTACCTACCTACCTACCTACCCAACTACCTGTCTATCTATCTATCTGTCTGTCTGTCTGTCTATCTATCTATCTATCTGTCTGTCTATCTATCTATCTGTCTGTCTGTCTATCTGTCTATCTATCTATCTGTCTGTCTATCTATCTATCTGTCTGTCTGTCTATCTGTCTATCTATCTATCTGTCTGTCTATCTATCTATCTGTCTGTCTGTCTATTTGTCTATCTATCTATCTGTCTGTCTATCTATCTACATCTATCTATCTGTCTATCTATCTATCTGTCTATCTGTCTATCTATCTGTCTATCTATCTATCTGTCTGTCTATCTATACCCTCCCCCCCCCCCTTCAACCGCGGCTCTTCTTATCCCAGGGTTTCAGTGCACGGACAATTATGCAAGTCGTTAGGCTGGAAATGATGGCAAACTCATTGTAGAGACATCTCATCCCGGTCCACCACGTAATGAAAAGCAAATACGGAGGAGTGATAAGAACGATAAGAGAGGATGATGGGCGTGGAGGATTAGGGTGAGGATTTGGAAGAAGAAAGAGAGATGAAGAAAGAAAGAAAGAAACAAACAAACAAAGAGAAACCGAAAGATGAAGAAGGAAAGAAAAAGGAGAAGAAGAAGAAAGTGATGATGTTGACGAAAAAGACGAACCATTTTGAAACAATAGAATAAAAACTGAACTTTGAGAAGGAGCAGAAGAAAAACGAACAAGAAAGATAGAA
>JAPXFY010000016.1:6269485-6276985 GCA_030674185.1 Monoplex corrugatus | reverse complement strand
AGCTGTGCAGAAAGCGTACTTGGTTCTATTCCTTTATACATCTATTTCAACCTAAAAATGTCTTACGAGTGTTGCAAATGAATACTTCAAACATGCTTTTCAAAGTTTAGATTCAGCGTTCGTGGATTTAAAAATAATAATTGGCGCTGTTTTACAGTAGAAAGTATTGTTTTCTTTCGTTTGTGTGAAAATGGCGGGGAAGACGAAGTGCGTTTCCTTTTTCTTAATTTATGTATATCTTACGCTGGTATATGTTCCAAGTATGATATCATTTTGCAGTATTCTCTCCAAGAGGATATGAACGTACTCCTTTTCTTATTGAGAGCAAACGATGACAATAGTATTCTTCCCATGGCAAATTTTTTTTTTGACGCTTTGAAACTCAGAACATTTGAGCTTGATTGACAATATAATAGGTATTTTGTCTTCTTTGACGAATAGTAGGTAGAAAGAAACTCTAGGGAGAGCTAGACAACAGAAGGTCTTCAGAGAAGTAACCCCCTTTAGACAAGTGTTTCGGCCCTGAACTCCTTACACTCTCGGGGGCCGGGCCACATCCAGGTCATGACTCCTGGATGCCCTTCTGTTGTTGTCTATTTTTTTCCCCACGCCGGGGAGCGAACTGGGCGATTCTGCGCTTCAGAACTGCGGTACGCGGTTTTACCAATTTGCTAACGGGGCACACATAATCTGTAGGGAATTTAATCCTTATGAAGTTCACTTTTGGTTCCTCCTTGCCCAGATCCAGCTTGAGCTTCTTTCTGCTGCCTCTGCCATCGCTTTAAGGGCTCTAGTCCTCTTCTTCCCAGAAATGGCGAGTTGTTTCATGAGATCATAAGCGGAGGTGCCCACAGACCCTCTTGCCCCGACCTCTATGGCGAAGATTTTGACCCGCAGACCTGCTTTCTTCAGGGTGCTGGCAAGACCGGCGTATTTTTCGGTCTTGTAGATATGTGCTTCTTCCATTCTGCTTTCGTATGGCACAGTGAGTTCTATCAGAATCACTTGTTTCGAGGAGTCAGAGTGGAGAGCGATGTCTGGTCTCATGCCTGTCTTGCTGATGACATCTGGGTAATTTCTCCACTCTGGGAGGTCTGCTGTACACTCCCAGTCGACTGCTCCATCCAGAAGACCCTTTGGCAATGTGCTGGTTGTCATAGCAATTTCGGGCCAGACCTGTTTCCCTCCTGATTTGTAGAACGTTGTCATAGCAATTGGTGCGTTTGGGGTCATGGTTTTTTCGCTAACCACGTCTGTGATCACTTTCAGAACTTGGTTGTGCCTCCATGTATACCTTCCTTGGGCTAGCGCTACTTTGCAAGAGCTTAGGACATGTTCCACTGTTTGTTTCTTCTGACAGAGCGGACATGCTGGGTCATCTGATTTCCCCCATTTCACTAAGTTTGCATTCGAGGGGAGCAGGTCATATACAGATCTGAGGAGGAAGCTTATCCTTAGAGGAGCCATGTGCCACATATCGTTCCAGCTGAAACTTCTTTGGAGTGCACTGTCCCATGTTGTCCATTGCCCCTGTTGACCTTGCTGGACTGCCTTCTGCACTCTTTTGACATCTTCTTCTTTCTTCAACTCCTGTATGATCATGTCTCTTTTTTCCTTCCTTTTGGCTTTGGACCACCACTGCATTTTTGTTGCTCCCAGTCCCTGTCTGTTGGTTTGCGTGTGTCCAATTATTTCTTTGATGCTGAGGTTTCTCTTGGCATTGTTTACAGCCTCTTGGACTTTCCATTTTCTGCCAGTTCTCAGCTTTGGCTGAACTGATCTCACGATATTGTCTTCCGATTCCTCCAGCATGCTCAACAGTCTTGCTTTTCCAACTTTGTATTCCTCCACTATGGATTTGAGAGGTAGCTTCAGCATTGCTTGACGACAGTAGAATGCAACATCAGTGAGACCAGGTGGGACACCGAGCCATTTTCTTGTGTATTTGTTGATTTTGGCTTCCATTGCTTCGACTGTGCTGGTGCAAATGTCATAGATTAGCAGTGGCCACAGCAGCTTTGGTATCAGCATGAACTGTAGACACCAGACTTTGTATTTGCCTGGCAGTCCGCAGTTATCTATTTTCTTCAGGCCTTCTTCTGCTGTTTGCTTGGTTTTACATCCCCTTTGTGTGTCTTTCAGGGAGTCATCATACCATCTTCCGAGACTTTTTACTGGCTCTTCTGTGACAGTGGGGATGGCTTGGTTGGCTACCATGAATTTGACTGAATCTGCCACTTTTCCTTTTCGCAGTGAGAGACTTCGGGATTTCTTTGGTTTGAACCTCATTCTTGAAGAGGCCACCAGCTCATCCAGCTGCTTTAAGATTTGGTGTGTCTCTTCCTCATCCGTGGACAAGACTGTTGTGTCATCCATGAAAGCTTTCAGAGGAGGCATCTGGTATCCATCTCCCAGATTCACTGGACCTGAACTCTTCATTGCAGCTTTCAAGATGACTTCCATTGCCAACACGAACAGTATGGGAGAGATTGCACAGCCCATTGCAATGCCCACCTCTAGGTCTATCCAGTCCGTGGTGTATTCTTTGGTAGAGAACCGCATTGAGAACCCTTGGAAATACTTCCTCAGCATTGTTCGGATGTTTTCTGGGATGTGATACATTTCAAGAGCCAGCTGGATCATATCGTGTGGAACTGATCCATATGCATTCGCCAGATCAAGCCAAACTACGTCAATGTCTCTCTTCTCTGTTCTTGCTTTTTGGATGGCATCCCAAATCAACGTGGCATGTTCCAAGCATCCAGGCATTCCTGGTATGCCTCCCTTTTGGACTGACATATCCAGATACTTGTTTTCAGTCAGGTATTTTGTCAATCTTGCTGCCATAACAGAGAAGAAGATTTTCCCCTCGACGTTCAGAAGTGATATTGGCCTGAACTGGTTGATGCTGCTGGAGTTCTGCTCCTTCGGAATGTACACTCCTTCAGCTCTCATCCATTGGTCGCTGATCTTCTGGTTCCTCCATGCTGATCGAATCATCTTGTGGAGCCACTCGAGCACTTTTGGGCATTTCTTGTAGAGCAGGTATGGTATTCCGTTTGGTCCAGGTGCTGACTTGGCTCTGGCTTTCTTTACTACGTTCTTCACTTCATCCAGTGTTGGTGGTTTGTTATTGAATTTTCCTTCTGGCGCTGCAGGCCAAACCAAATGTTGTTTTCAATGCTATTATTGTAAATTGCTATTTGAGTGTATTGGCAGAAGCGTCACACTATTCCATATTTTCATAGCTTTCAAATTGTGTAAATATTAAGAACATATTTCATGTCGTTGCCTGTGGACGGTGTGTGTATGTGTAGGGGTGGGTGTGGGGGTACGTGGGTAATGCACAAGTGCATGTATCCTTTGGTATGTACAGGTACAGCACGTTTTTCTTTAGTTGCGTTAGAAACGATGACAGATGTGATCAGTTAGATAAGCTGCATGATAATTGTTTGACTTATGTTCTGGTGTGACTAGTAGTGTCGTGGTTAACATGTCTACAACTGAGTGTTGTTGTTTTCAATGCTATTATTGTAATGTTGTTGTTTTCAATGCTATTATTGTAATGTTGTTGTTTTTAATGTTATTATTGTAATGTTGTTGTTTTCAATGTTATTATTGTAATGTTGTTGTTTTCAATGCTATTATTGTAATGTTGTTGTTTTCAATGTGATTATTGTAATGTTGTTGTTTTCAATGCTATTATTGTAATGTTGTTGTTTTCAATGTTATTATTGTAATGTTGTTGTTTTCAATGTGATTATTGTAATGTTGTTGTTTTCAATGCTATTATTGTAATGTTGTTTTCAATGCTATTATTGTAATGTTGTTGTTTTCAACCCTATTATTGTAATGTTGTTTTCAATGTGATTATTGTATTGTTGTTGTTTTCAATGTGATTATTGTAATGTTGTTGTTTTCAATGCTATTATTGTAATGTTGTTGTTTTCAATGTTATTATTGTAATGTTGTTGTTTTCAATGTGATTATTGTAATGTTGTTGTTTTCAATGCTATTATTGTAATGTTGTTGTTTTCAATGCTATTATTGTAATGTTGTTTTCAATGCTATTATTGTAATGCTGTTTTCAATGTTATTATTGTAATGTTGTTGTTTTCAATGCTATTATTGTAATGTTGTTGTTTTCAATGCTATTATTGTAATGTTTGTTTTCAATGCTATTATTGTAATGTTGTTTTCAATGTTATTATTGTAATGTTGTTGTTTTCAATGCTATTATTGTAATGTTGTTGTTTTCAATGTTATTATTGTAATGTTGTTGTTTTCAATCTATTATTGTAATGTTGTTGTTTTCAATGCTATTATTGTAATGTGTGTTTTAATGCTATTATTGTAATGTTGTTTTCAATGTATTATTGTAATGTTGTTTTCAATGCTATTATTGTAATGTTGTTTTCAATGCTATTATTGTAATGTGTTGTTTTCAATGCTATTATTGTAATGTTGTTTTTTCAATGCTATTATTGTAATGTTGTTGTTTTCAATGCTATTATTGTAATGTTGTTGTTTTCAATGCTATTATTGTAATGTTGTTGTTTTCAATGTTATTATTGTAATTTGTTGTTTTCAATGCCTATTATTGTAATGTTGTTGTTTTCAATGTATTATTGTAATTGTTGTTTTCAATGTATTATTGTAATATTAGTTATGTTGTTTTCAATGTTATTATGTAGTAATGTTGTTGTTTTCAATGTAATTATTGTAATGTTGTTGTTTTCAATGTATTATTGTAATGTTGTTGTTTTCAATGTATGTATTGTAATGTTGTTGTTTTTTTCAATGCTATTATTGTAATGTTGTTTGTTTTCAATGTTATTATTGTAATGTTGTTTTCAATGCTTTATTGTAATGTTGTTGTTTTCAATGCTATTATTGTAATGTTGTTGTTTTCAATGTATTTATTGTAATGTTGTTGTTTTCAATGTTATTATTGTAATGTTGTTGTTTTCAATGCTATTATTGTAATGTGTTGTTTTTCAATGCTATTATTGTAATGTTGTTGTTTCAATGCTATTATTGTAATGTTGTTTTCAATGTTTATTGTAATTTGTTGTTTTCAATGTTATTATTGTAATGTTGTTGTTTTCAATGTATTATTGTAAGTTGTTGTTTTCAATGTTATTATTGTAATGTTGTTGTTTTCAATGTTATTATTGTAATGTTGTTTTTCAATGTTATTATTGTAATGTTGTTGTTTTCAATGCTATTATTGTAATGTTGTTGTTTTCAATCTATTATTGTAATGTTGTTGTTTTCAATGTATTATTGTAATGTTGTTGTTTTCAATGCTATTATTGTAATGTTGTTGTTTTCAATGCTATTATTGTAATGTTGTTGTTTTCAATCTATTATTGTGAATGTTTTGTTTTCAATGTTATTATTGTAATGTTGTATGTTTTCAATTGCTATTATTGTAATGTTGTTGTTTTCAATGTTATTATTGTAATGTTGTTGTTTTCAATGTTATTATTGTAATGTTGTTGTTTTCATATTTTATTGTAATGTTGTTGTTTTCAATCTATTATTGTAATGTTGTTGTTTTCAATGCTATTATTGTAATGTTGTTGTTTTCAATGTATTATTGTAATGTTGTGTTTTCAATCCTATTATTGTAATGTTGTTTTCAATGTTATTATTGTAATGTTGTTGTTTTCAATATTATTGTAATGTTGTTGTTTTCAATGTATTATTGTAATGTTGTTGTTTTCAATGCTATTATTGTAATGTTGTTGTTTTCAATCTATTATTGTAATGTTGTTGTTTTCAATATTATTGTAATGTTGTTGTTTTCAATGCTATTATTGTAATGTTGTTGTTTTCATGTTGTTATTGTAATGTTGTTGTTTTCAATTATTATTGTAATGTTGTTTTCAATGTTATTATTGTAATGTTGTTTTCAATCCTATTATTGTAATTGTTGTTTTCAATGCTATTATTGTAATGTTGTTGTTTTCAATGCTATTATTGTAATGTTGTTGTTTTCAACTATTATTGTAATGTTGTTGTTTTCAACTATTATTGTAATGTTGTTGTTTTCAATGTTATTAGTTGTTAATTGTTGTTGTTTTCAATGCTATTATTGTAATGTTGTTTTCAATGTTATTATTGTAATGTGTTGTTTTCAATGCTATTATTGTAATGTTGTTTTTTTGAATGCTATTATTGTAATGTTGTTGTTTTCAATGTATTATTGTAATGTTGTTGTTTTCAATGCTATTATTGTAATGTTGTTTTTAATCTTATTATTGTAATGTTTTGTTTTCAATGCTATTATTGTAATGTTGTTTTCAATGCTATTATTGTAATGTTGTTTTTCAATGTTATTATTGTAATGTTGTTGTTTTCAATGTTATTATTGTAATGTTGTTTTTCAATGTTATTATTGTAATGTTGTTTTCAATGCTATTATTGTAATGTTGTTTTTTCAATCCTATTATTGTAATGTTGTTGTTTTCAATGCTATTATTGTAATGTTGTTGTTTTCAATGCTATTATTGTAATGTATGTTTTTGGTTTTCAATGCTATTATTGTAATGTTGTTTTCAATGTTATTATTGTAATGTTGTTTTTTCAATCCTATTATTGTAATGTTGTTGTTTTCAATGCTATTATTGTAATGTTGTTTTCAATGTTATTATTGTAATGTGTTGTTTTCAATGTTATTATTGTAATGTTGTTTTTTCAATCTATTATTGTAATGTTGTTTTTCAATGTATTATTGTAATGTTGTTGTTTCAATGCTATTATTGTAATGTTGTTGTTTTCAATGCTATTATTGTAATGTTGTTTTCAATGTATTATTGTAATGTTGTTTTTCAATGCTATTATTGTAATGTTGTTGTTTTCAATGCTATTATTGTAATGTTGTGTTTCAATGTTATTATTGTAATTTGTTTTCAATGTTATTATTGTAATGTTGTTGTTTTCAATGCTATTATTGTAATGTTGTTTTCAATGTTATTATTGTAATGTTGTTTTCAATGCTATTATTGTAATGTTGTTTTCAATGCTATTATTGTAATGTTGTTTTCAATGCTATTATTGTAATGTTGTGTTTTCAATGCTTTATTGTAATGTTGTTGTTTTCAATCCTATTATTGTAATGTTGTTGTTTTCAATCTATTATTGTAATTTTGTTTTCAATGTTATTATTGTAATGTTGTTGTTTTCAATGCTATTATTGTAATGTTGTTTTTCAATGTTATTATTGTAATGTTGTTTTCAATGCTATTATTGTAATGTTGTTTTCAATGCTATTATTGTAATGTTGTTGTTTTAATGTTATTATTGTAATGTTGTTGTTTCAATGCTATTATTGTAATGTTGTTTTTAATCCTTATTATTGTAATGTTGTTTTTCAATGTTATTATTGTAATGTTGTTTTCAATGCTATTATTGTAATGTTGTTTTCAATGTTATTATTGTAATGTTTGTTTTCAATGTTATTATTGTAATGTTGTTGTTTCAATGTTATTATTG
>JAPXFY010000016.1:6256985-6264485 GCA_030674185.1 Monoplex corrugatus | reverse complement strand
TAGATGGAGTGGCAGCTCAACACAAACACAGCCCAGCAAAACTCAACACAAACACAGCCCAGCAAAACTCAACACAAACACAGCCCAGCAAAACTCAACACAAACCAACTAATGCAGCATGACTTTACGTCAGGCTTTCCGTCGATCCGCAGACCCTCAGCCTCATCTCCTGGCGACACTTCCTGGAAAAGTAAGTCAGTCAAAATGTGCAGACTACATATACCTCAAACCTGTCCGTATTGTAAACGCAAAACATCACATACGCAGATTGACCGCCGTGTAAGTCAAGTGGATAACACGTGAAACTTCCAGTCAGAAGGTCTGGGTTCGATACTTCCCAGGTGTCTCGTCCGGTGTGCAAACAGTGGAGTTTTTTTTTTTTCCGATCTCCCGGATCAACATGTGTGGAGATAGACCTGATATGGCTCTGTGCAGTCGGCTGGGATTTAAACAACAATAACAATACCAACTGCAGTACTATAAAGATATCAACATAATGGAAAACTGGATTATTAGCGGTATGGAGAACATGAGGTATGGGAGAAGGGGGGACGCAGAGGGAGAGAGGAAGGAAGGGGCAGTTTTGACATTTTGTTATTTTAGTGTCTTGTAAAGCGTTTAGCCCAAGCAATACCAGGGGCTCATTTCGAAATAATAATAGTAACATTGAAAATAACAAAATTCAGTTACAGATACGTGAATCATGATATGACTTGTCACACCAGATCATCAGTCAAACAATGATTATTCATCTTATTGAACTGATCGAATCTGTTATCTTTTCTTATGCGACTACGCATGCTTGTAGTTAACGTACAGATATCAAAGAGTGCGTGCACGTGCACATAACCCACGTACACCCCCCCCACACCTACACACACAGACACACACGCACACACCTACACACGCACACCCACACACACCACACACACACACACACACCCCTACACAGACACACACACACACACACCACCCAGGACAACAACATAAAATATGTTCTTAATATTTGTACATACTTAAATCTATCAAAATATGGAATAGCGACGTGCTTCTGCCGAGAGAGACAGACAGACAGACAGACAGACAGAGACAGAGATTGAGAGACGGAGAGAGAGACAGAGACAAAGAGACATACAGGGGGAGAGAGGGGGAGAGAGACAGAGAGAGTCGGGAGAGTGGGGTGGGGGATGGTGGTGTGGGTCGGAGGGAGTCAAAAAGACTCAGCGAAGAATCAGATAGAAACAATCCTGTGATTTTAGAGCTGACAGCAGAAATCGTCAAAAACTGGGGTCACATATCACTGTCTCGCTTTGCGGCAACAGTTATCCCCCTTGATTGCTATTTCATAGTTATCGGCCCTGACCTGTCCATGGGTTTGAATGTCTAAAAAGTACATGGAACAGAATAATATGAGAGAAGGACAGAGAGACATGAAGATGGTCATGCCATTGTCAACAATCGCCCATTTGAGTCTTTAGAAGGTCTCTGTTCCTCTCGTAGAATTAGATGGGGTTGTGCACTGTTGTGTTTGTGTTGGGCTTGGTTCGGTTGGGTTGGGCTGGGCTGGGTTGGGTTGGGTTGGGTTGGGTTGGGTTGGGTTGGGTTGATTGGGTGGTTGCATTTGCTGGTTTGTGTTGGGTTGTTTTTGGGTTGGGTTGTATTGGGTTTTGTTGGTTTGTGTTGGATTTTGTTGGGCTGTGTTTATATTGGGTTGCGTTGGGTTGTGTTGAGTCGGGTTGGGTTAGATTGGTTGTGATGAATTGTGTTGAGTTATGTCGGGTTTGTTGCGTTGGGTTGACTGGTGTTGTATTGAGGTGGGTTGGGTTGGGTTGGGTGTGGTGTGTCTGTGAGGTGAGGTACAGTGTCGACATATGTGTCGTATTGTGTAGTATGTATTGAAGTGTTTTAGTTTAGCGTAGTGTAGTGTGATGTGGTGTGGTGTAGTGTAAGTGTAGTGTAGTGTAGTGTAGCGTAGTGTCAGGTTGATAAATTCAAATACCTGGGAACGATCATTTCATCAGACGGCAGATGCACATCAGAAATAGCCGGCAGAATCGGCCAAGCCAAAATAGCATTCGGGAAGATGACAGGCATTCTTACCAACAAATGCCTATCAATTAACATCAGAAAGAGAGTTCTTGAATGTTATATGGAACCAATACTGTTGTACGGATGTGAGGCGTGGACAGTCAACAAAGAAAGCCAGAACAAGATTGAGGCAGCCGAGATGTGGTTTCTAAGAAGAATGTTGAGAGTTCCATGGACAACAAAGAAAACAAATGAGACAGTCTTGATGGAGGCAGACATAAGTAGATCACTCATAAGGAAGCTTAGGAAAAGACAGGCAACATTTATAGGCCATTTTATGAGGAAGGGGGATTTGGAGCACCTGGTCACAACGGGAAAGCTGCAGGGAAAGAGAGCACCGGGTAGACCCAGGGAGAAAATGCTGGACGGACTTGCAGAGTGGCTGGGGACGAGGTTTTAGAGATGCTAGGGGCAACGAGAGATAGAGACAGATGGAAGTCCATGATCGTCAACGCCAAGCGGCATGGCACCTGATGATGATGATAATGAGTGTAGTGTGATATGGTGTGCTGTAGTGTAGTGTATGCAGTGTAATGTAGTGTAGTGTAGTGTAGTGTAGTGTAGTGTAATGTAGTGTAGTGTAGTGTAGTGTAATGTGTAGTGTGGTGTAATGTAGTGTAGTGAAGTGTAGTGTAAGTATAGTGTGATGCAATGTAGTGTAGTGTGTTGTAGTATAGTGCGATGTGGTGTAGTATAGTGTGGTGTGATATAGTGTCATGTAGTATAGTGTAAGTATAGTGTAGTGTAGTAAAGTGTAGTGTAGTGTAGTATAATGCAGTATATTGTTAGTGTGGTGTAGTATAGTGTAGTATAGTGTAGTGTAGTGTGATGTCATGTAGTGTAGTGTGGTTAGTATAGTGTAGTGTAGTGCAGTATAGTATAGTGTATTGTGGTGTAGTATAGTGTAGTGTGGTGTATTATAGTGTAGTATAGTATAGTGTAGTGTGGTGTAGTAAAGTGTAGCGAGGTGCAGTGTAGCATAGTGCAGTGTGGTGTAGTAGAGTGTAGTATAGTTTAGTGCAGTGTGGTGTAGTGCAGTATATTGTAGTGTAGTAGAGTATAGTGTAGTGTGGTGTGGTATAGTGTAGTGTAGTGCAGTATAGTGTAGTGTAGTGCAGTGTTGTGTTGTGTAATATAGTGTAGTGTAGTGTGGTGCAGTATAATGTAGTGTAGTATATTGTAGTGTGGTGTAGTGTATTGTAATGTAGTATAGTCTAGTGCAGGATAGTGTAGTATAGTGTAGTGTAGTATAATGTAGTACAGGGGGTGCAAAAGTAGGTATACAGTTATGAAAAAAGAAAACACGTGCAATACTCATTGCATTTATTATACAAACAAATGAATATTGCATATACATGTAATAACAAACACAGCCTTAATCCCTCAGATACTCAAACTGCTTGCCGTCGGTATTCACACATTCCTCTAATCGAGAGCGGAAATAAGCATTATAATAATGATGTGATACTTACTGTATACCTACTTTTGCACCCCCCTGTATAATGTAATGTAGTGTAGTGTAGTGTAGTGTAGTGTAGTGTAGTGTATAGTGTAGTATAGTGTAATTTAAAAAAATCTATATTTGAAGAGAACTGACCTCAGCAGATAATAATCATCGCCGGTTTCAAATGACATAGACAAGGATCTTAAACAAATTGAATTCTAACACTGTATGCTTGAAGAAAAAATACACCTCTTTTCATTCAAAACAGTCCCGTGTTTAAACACAAGAGCACTAGACTCAGGCGTGTTGGAAAACTGGAGAGAGAGAGAGAGAGAGAGAAGAGAGAGAGAGAGAGAGAGAGAGAGAGAGAGAGAGAGAGAGAGAGAGAGAGGAGAGAGCCATTAGGTTTTATTTTTCCTCACTGAAAACAATCCTGTGTATCTAAAAACTAAACAGCACACTCCAGCGTCTAGAGGAGAGAGCGGGGGGAAAAAAGTCTGTGTGGTGGGAAAAGTTAGAGAAACAAATTGGAAGACGCTTTTCTTTTTTACGTGGTCAGACGAACCTATTAGTCCGTGGCCTTCTATTCTGCAAGGAATTGGGGAATGTGACTGCTAACCGTGTACGCTGACATAGACCCGAGACATTAATAGAGAGATCGGGAATTCAGGATTTCTACAAGTAATTCTGGTACAAAGTGGGTAAGCAGGGGACTGTTGTGTTACTGACTGGGAGGTTGTATGTTCGAGCTCTTAGTGTGTTGCTGTGGGGGGCATTTTCGTCCTCAACTTGCTCCTGCCCAAAAGTAAGCCAGCTACGGGCTCGTTGGGAAGAACTGGGACCACACATTCGATTCTAATGTTGTTGTTTTTTTCCAGTTTTCAGTTTCTCAAGATGACGTCTCCGCGCTCGGAATGAATTCTATATGCACTAACGTCACAGGTGTCATGTGATGGAGAAGATCCAGAATGATCGCGGCACAAGCCTTAAGCCCGCACATAAACCCATAAGCTGGCCAGGTCCTGAGGTCCTACCTATGACCCTGGGGTCGGAGTCGAGTGAGGTGGCAGAAATCTCAACTTTTCACGGGGCCAGCACCACAAGGGCGGCGCCCTTCCCCTCTAATCCGGATGAAGGTGTAGTTTCAAATTTTGTGACCAGCTGCCCAGGTGTCTTTATCTCTCGGGCCTGGTTAATGCTCGGCTATCTTATGAAAGGGGGAAGCGTGGAGGGCAGCTTTGTCATATAGTCTCGGTTGGAAATGGAATGCATTGCGGTATGAATATCATTTACATTCTGATCTGCCAGCATTGCAGGATGGGGAGGAGGGTGGAGGGAAATTGTCCCAGATTCTGTGGCTGTTGATGGTGTGTTGCCATGATGATCTCAGTTCTGGTGGGTGCTGGTGTGTGTTGGACAGCTGAAATGAAAGGCGTGGAAGCAGCAACATAGAAGCAGCATAAAACATGGCCCAGCAAAAACAAAAACAAGGCAAAACAACAAAACAAAACAAAACAGAAACGACATCGTACAGCCATTCTAACAATGTCTGTTTTTATATACAGCATTAGTACATCAAATCTAGAGTTTATACTTCTCAAGGTCATAAAATCTAGAGTTTATACTTCTCAAGGTCATAAATCTAGAGTTTATACTTCTCAAGGTCATAAAATCTAGTGTTTATACTTCTCAAGGTCATAAAATCTAGAGTTTATACTTCTCAAGGTCATAAAATCTAGAGTTTATACTTCTCAAGGTCATAAAATCTAGAGTTTATACTTCTCAAGGTCATTTGTGCTCTTGATCAGGCTTCGATCCAAATAAAACTTGACGTGCATACAAGACAATTGTAAACTGTTATGACGGTAAAAGTAAGTGGATTTTAAGTGTTTTCAGAGGCATTATTTTTGGTATGTGTGATCTTGACCTGGACACTTTATCTTTCAAACATTCATTCACGACTTCTCAAAGGTCCAAACACTTGTGACTGTCAGTAGGTAAAAATCCACTTAGAAACGGACGAGAATATCTTGTACATGCCCACACACAAAAATACCTCCTGCCCCCCTTCTCCGGCCTGCTCCACCACCACCACCACCACCACCACCACGCCATCCTCCGTGGGTGATATGAAATAATCTCCGTGGTTTTTGGCATCCATGGCGGCCGTGTTGTCCACCGAGCCAACGATCCGCATCAAAGTCCCGACAGTGTTAAGTAGTAGTACTACTAGTAGTGCGTCACAATCTCTGAAACAGAGCGATCTGAATGTCCGTGAGTTCGATCCTTAAGCACAGCCGGCTCTGTCGATAGAGCCGCACTCTCAGGATGTGATATATCGAGTTCAATCCCACGCAGGGTGCAGCATAAAAACAGGCCTGCGCGCTGCCCATCTTAACCCTTTGACTCCCGCACCCTATCTACCAACTACAAAAACTTAACCCTTTGATTCCCTCACCCTATCCACCAGCTTCCTGCAGGAAGCTGGTGGATAGGGTGAGGGAATCAAAGGGTTAAGTTTTTGCTTTGCTAACATGGTTGGCAATGCAGGATGCTGGTGACCGGAGTGCGGGAGTGAAAGGGTTAATCCGCCAGACATTCTGGTGGTGCCATTGTTGTATAGATCGCGTTCTCCCCTAACCCAACCCCCATCCTCCCCCTTTTCCTGATTTTCAAGACCTTGGCAGGTTTGCGCAGGCTCGAGGAGTTTGTCAGATGTTTACAGATTTTTTTTTTGGGGGGGGGGGGGGGGGGGGCGTGCGTATAATTGCCCAAGTGTGATGAATTCTTCTTAATCAAATTCCGGACTTCAAGCTGTAAACTCCAAGATGTAAACTCCAAACGATAAACTCCAAACTCCAAGCTGTAAACTCCAAGCGGTAAACTTCTCACTGTAAACTCCAAACTGCAAACTTAACTCCAAGCTGTAAACTCCGAACTGTAAACTCCAGACGGTAAACTCCAAACTGTACACTTCAAACTGTAAACTCCAAACTGTCAATTCCAAATTGTAAGCCCCAAACTGTAAACTCCAAATTGTAAGCCACAAACTGTAAACTCCAAATTGTAAGCCCCAAACTGTAACTCCAAATTGTAAGCCCCAAACTGTAACTCCAAATTGTAAGCCCCAAACTGTACACTCCAAATTGTAAGCCCCAAACTGTACACTCCAAATTGTAAGCCCCAAACTGTAAACTCCAAATTGTAAGCCCCAAACTGTAAACTCCAAATTGTAAACCCAAAACTGTAAACTCTAAGTTGTAAACCAAAACTAAACTCCAAACTGAAAACTCCAAACTGTAAACTCTAAGTTGTAAACCCAAAACTGTAAACTCCAAACTGAAAACTCCAAACTGTAAACTCCAAGCCGTAAACTCCAAGCTGTAAGCTCCAAGTTGTAAGCTCCAAATTGTACTCCAATCTGTAAAGTCCAAATTGAAAACTCCAAACTGTTAACTCGAAGCTCCAAACCGATAACTCCAAGCTGTAACTCCAAACTCCAGGCTATAAACTCAAAGCTGTAAACTCCAAACTGTAAATGCCAAGCTGTAAACTCCAAAGTCCAGGCTATAAACTCAAAGCTGTAAACTCTAAACTGTAAATTTCAAGCTGTAAACTCCAAGCTCCAGGCTATAAACTCAAAGCTGTAAACTCCAAACTGTAAATTTCAAGCTGTAAACTCCAAGCTCCAGGCTATAAACTCAAAGCTGCAAACTCCAAACTGTAAATGCCAAGCTGTAAACTCCAAGCTCCAGGCTATAAACTCAAAGCTGCAAACTCCAAACTGTAAATTTCAAGCTGTAAACTCCAAGCTCCAGGCTGTAAACTCAAAGCTGCAATGTCCAAACTGTAAATGCCAAGCTGTAAACTCCAAGCTCCAGGCTATAAACTCAAAGCTGCAAACTCCAAACTGTAAATGCCAAGCTGTAAACTCCAAGGTCCAGGCTGTAAACTCCATCCAAACTGTG
>JAPXFY010000016.1:6249485-6251985 GCA_030674185.1 Monoplex corrugatus | reverse complement strand
GTGTGTGTGTCTGTGTGTCTGTGTGTGTGTCTGTATGTCTGTCTGTGTGTGTGTCTGTGTGTGTGTCTGTGTGTGTGTGTCTGTCTGTGTATGTGTGTCTGTCTGTGTGTATGTGTCTGTGTGTGTGTGTCTGTGTGTGTGTGTCTCTGTGTGTGTGTGTCTGTCTGTGTGTACGTGTGTGTGTACGTGTGTCTGTGCGTGTCTGTGTGTGTCTGTGTGTTTGTGTTGTGTTTGTGTGTATGTGAGTTTATGTGTATGTTGTGTGTATATGTGTCTTTATTTGTGAGTTTTAGTTTTGTATGTGTATGTATGTGTGCTCGTCTGTCTGTCTGTCTGTCTGTCTGTCTGTCTGTCTGTCTGGCTCTGATTTTGAATGCATCATACCACCAGCAGGCTTCACATTAGTTACACGAGTTTCATGGCATCCAAAATCAAACTGACAAACTCGTAAGCAGACATTCAAACTTTTTATAAACTCTAGATTAACTTGACCAGACACTTGATAGAACTTATTTCCACTTCTTATAAAAAAAAAAGAAAAAAAAGGAGAACAAAATATTGAACGAAAGAAAAAACGTAGTAAATTCATGCAAACAATCTTCCATTTATAACCCCCCCCCACCCCCATTCCAGTTTTTGTACTTTTCAAGGTCACAGACACTTCGGAAAAGCATCAGACGAAATAAAACTTGACGTGAAGAAACGGCAATGATTGACTGTCACAACGGTGAGAAAAAGAATGTAGATATTGTTGGAAATTCCTGAGAAAGTTCTGGTCACATATCTTTCTCCAAAAGGGCTGGCTTTCAACACTTTTTGGGGGGGGGGGGGGGGCGTGTGACCTTGACCTTGGCATCATGCAATGGTGACTCCACAATGGTTCATGCCTTTGAAACCAGTGTGGTAAAGATCCAGTCTGAAACAGCTGAAAAAATCTTGCTACTACACAGACACACAGGTACGCATCCCTCCCGGGTGATACGAAATAATGTTAGTCATGCCACAATACAAATAATTTCCCTTTCTTTGGAGGGGCGGGGTGGGAGCGTGGAGAAGGATCAAATGTTAATGAAAAGGATTTACCTTCCCTTCACAATGGTAAAGATTGTCCCATAATACTGCGGTCGTAGGGTAGTGAGGTGGTAGAGAGCTCAACTTCTCATGAAACCACTGTTATGAAAGGTGTTCCCATCTCCTCTGCCTCGCTACTTTGCCTTCCCCAACCCTGAAGCGGCTCAAGTACCCTGCCATATGTCTTTGCTAAAGCGGAATGTCGGCCCTTTGGAGAGAGAGAGAGAGAGAGAGAGAGAGAAGAGAGGAGAGAGGAGAGAGAGAGAGAGAGAGAGAGAGAGAGAGAGAGATGTGGCAAATGTAGCGAAAAAACTGGACAGCAGAAGCTCCTTAAAGGAAAAGATCCTCTTCAGGTATAAACAAACAGTCAATAAATCTTTGCTGTAAACCTGTCATAAACCCTTCACAAAGGTGACCTCGAAAACAATCCAGATGTCTACCGCCTCATTCCCTTCCGGCCTCAGTATTATGGGACAAGCATTTTATTACTCAGTAGTAATGAAAATAACGATAACAATGATCACTTGTACAGCATCTCGTTTCAAAAGACCGCCGAGTTAAGCGCTTCACAATGCATTATTATTATTATTATTATTATTATGAACATTTAGTACGCCTAATCAAATTAATGCCCTAAGCGTTTACAATGGCAAAACATATAACCAGAATCACAAGCACACACACACACGCCCACAGAAGCCCCCACACACACACAAACACACACACACACACACAAACACACACACAGCATGACATGCAAATACAATGACACTAAGACACTATAATGTCACCATTACATTACATGGGGGGAAGGGGGCAGAGATTACCAGTTTTGGGAAACAGGTGAGTTTTGAGGGAGCGTTTGAATGTGGACAGAGAGGGTGAGTATCTAAGAGAGCGAGGTAACTGATTCCAGATGGTTGGAGCTTGATAGGAAAAAGAACGCTGCCCAAACCTTTTAGTGCGGACTATGGGGATACTATAGAGACGGGTATCAGATGAGGACCGCAAAGCTCGAGATGGCGTGTAGAGATGTAACAGATGAGTGAGATACTCAGGACAGGAAGACTCAATAGATTTGAAGCAGAGGCAGGCAATCTTGTAGGATATTCTTTGCTGAACAGGGAGCCAGTGGAGAGAACAGAGCAATGGCGTAACATGGTTAAATTTTGAAGAGCGGAAGATGAGACGGGCAGCATGATTTTGAACTTTCTGAAGTTTGTTAATGAGATGAGAGGGGGAACCAGAAAAAAGAGCATTACAGTAATCGAGACGGGATAGAACAAATGCACAGACAAGAGCCTTTGTCGTGTCTTCTGAGAGGAGGTGACGGATAGAAGCAATTCGGCGGAGTTCAAGAAAACAAGTCCGACAGACGTTGCTCACATGCTGGTGGAAGGACAGGGTTTGATCAAGAGTTACACCAAGG
>JAPXFY010000016.1:6231985-6244485 GCA_030674185.1 Monoplex corrugatus | reverse complement strand
TGTTGTTGTTTTTCAATGTAATTATTGTTTAATGTTTGTTGTGTTTCTGTTTTATTTAATGTTTTAATTATTTTGTAATGTTGTTGTTTTCAATGTTTGTAATTATTGATAATGTTGTTTTGTTTTCAATGCTATTATTGTAATGTTGTTGTTTTCAATGTTATTATTGTAATGTTGTTGTTTATCAATGTATTGTTTCATTGATTATTGTATGTTTTTCAATGTGATTATTGTAATGTTGTTGTTTTCAATGTATTATTGTAATGTTGTTTTTCAATGTGATTATTGTAATGTTGTTGTTTTCAATGTTATTATTGTAATGTTGTTGTTTTCAATGTATTATTGTAATGTTGTTTTTCAATGTGATTATTGTAATGTTGTTGTTTTCAATGTTATTATTGTAATGTTGTTGTTTTCAATGTTATTATTGTAATGTTGTTTTCAATGTGATTATTGTAATGTTGTTGTTTTCAATGGATTATGTAATGTTTTTATGTGTTATGTATGTTGTTTTCAATGTTATTATTGTAATGTTGTTGTTTTCTTGATTTGTTAATTTCATTGTAGTAATGTTTGTTTTCAATGTTATTATTGTAATGTTGTTTTTCTTTTTATTTATGTGTATTTATTGTTGTTTTCAATGTTATTGTATGTTGTTTTCAAGTTTATTATGTTTTGTTTATGTTTATTGTATTTTTTTCAATGTGATTATTGTTGTGTCAATGTTTGTATGTGTTGTTTCAATGTTATTATTGTAATGTTGTTTTCAATGTGATTATTGTAATGTTGTTGTTTTCAATGTTATTATTATGTTTTTCAATGTGTTTATTTAGTTTGTTTTCAATTGTATTATTGTATTGTTTCAATGGTATTATGTTTTTCAATGTTATCATTGTAATGTTGTTTTCAATGTGATTATTGTAATGTTGTTGTTTTCAATGTTATTATTGTAATGTTGTTGTTTTCAATGTGATTATTGTAATGTTGTTGTTTTCAATGTTATTATTGTAATGTTGTTGTTTTCAATGTTATTATTGTTATGTTGTTTTTTTCAATGTTATTATTGTAATGTTGTTGTTTTCAATGTTATTATTGTTATGTTGTTTTCAATGTTATTATTGTAATGTTGTTGTTTTCAATGTTATTATTGTAATGTTGTTGTTTTCAATGTGATTATTGTAATGTTGTTGTTTTCAATGTTATTATTGTAATGTTGTTGTTTTCAATGTTATTATTGTTATGTTGTTTTCAATGTTATTATTGTAATGTTTTGTTTTCAATGTGATTATTGTAATGTTGTTGTTTTCAATGTTATTATTGTAATGTTGTTTTCAATGTGATTATTGTTATGTTGTTTTCAATGTGATTATTGTAATGTTGTTGTTTTCAATGTTATTATTGTAATGTTGTTGTTTTCAATGTTATTATTGTTATGTTGTTTTTTTCAATGTTATTATTGTAATGTTGTTGTTTTCAATGTTATTATTGTTATGTTGTTTTCAATGTTATTATTGTAATGTTGTTGTTTTCAATGTTATTATTGTAATGTTGTTGTTTTCAATGTGATTATTGTAATGTTGTTTTCAATGTTATTATTGTAATGTTGTTGTTTTCAATGTTATTATTGTAATGTTGTTTTCAATGCTATTATTGTAATGTTGTTGTTTTCAATGTTATTATTGTAATGTTGTTGTTTTCAATGCTATTATTGTTTGTTTTGAAATCAGTCCCATGTCGTGTTTGGCTAAATGCTTTAAAAACGTTAAATCATCAAACTGTGACATTAAATCTTCAAACTGTGACATTAACTCATCAAATTGTTATTTGTTAGGCTCTCTCTCTCTCTCTCTCACTCACTCTGTTTTTCTTTGTTTACTAATTCTCTCTCTTTCTCTCTCTCCCTCTCCCTCCCTCTCTCTCTCCCTCTCCCTCTGCCCTCTCTCTCTCCTTTCCATTGTCTGTCCTTTTTTCCTTCTATTCTTTCTTTTTCCCCTTTAATTTATCTTCTCTGTATTTTGAATGAATTGAGGATCTTCGATCTTTGCGGTCCATCGCCTTCCAATCTATTGCCTTTGTGGTGGCATGCGGGATTGTACACTGACCTGTCCTCTGTTGTGTGTGTGTGTGTGTGTGTGTGTGTGTTTTGTGTGTGTGTGTGTGTGGTGGTGTGTGTGTTGTGTTTGTTTGTGTTGTTGTGTGTTTGTGTGTGTGTTGTGTTCTTTGTGTGTTGTGTGTTTGTGTTGTGTGTGTGTTGTGTTTGTTTGTGTGTGTGTGTGTGTTTGTTGTGTGTGTGTGTTGTGTGTGTTTTGTGTGTGTGTGTGTGTTTGTGTGTATGTGTATGTGTGTGTGTGTGTTTGTGTGTATGTGTATGTGTGTGTGTGTTTGTTTGTGTGTGTGTGTGTGTCTATGTGTATGTATGTGTGTTTGTGTTTGTTTGTTTGTTTGTTTGTGTGTGTGTGTGTGTGTGTGTGTGTGTGTGTGTGTGTGTGTGTGTATGTGTGTGTGTGTGTTTGTGTATGTGTATGTGTGTGTTGTGTATGTACTGTACGATGTGTAGTTGTGGGGATGGAGGAAAGAGGGGGCTAGTGGAGTTCATGTGTATGCATGATGTGTATGTGTGTGTGCGTGCGTGCGCGTGCTGCGCGCGTGCATACCTACGAGTGTGTGTACGTGGATTTTGGGTGTGTGTGTGTGTGTATGAGTGTGAGTTTATTGCGTGGTTCTTTGTGTGCGTATGTGTGTGTCTGTGTCTGTGTCTGTGTTTAGAGATGGGGTGTGTGGGATGCACGCTTGGTTTAGCAGAAGATTCTAAAGTTGATTGGCTTCTTGGCGTGCTTACCTCCCGTTTTATTCTTCTGTCACCTTTTTCTTTCATTGTTCTTCTTCTTTCTCCTTCTTTCTTTTGTCTCTCCTTCTTGGTTCATGTTCGTTTCTTTATTTTCTTTGCTTTTTGTTGTTTTGTTTCCTATGTGGACAGCGTGCGGAATTCGAACAGTGTGTCTGCCTTTTTTGTTTGTTTTGTTTTGTTTTGTTTTGAGATTCTTTGCATTTGGTTGAGAACTCTCGAATGTCTTCCTAGATGCATTTGAGAGACAGATCACAACCTGTGAGATGAGATGTCGCAGAAGAGCAACAGGCACACGTCAAAAAAAGACGATTAGAAACGAAGAGATCCTGGAGATGGTTGGAACAGCACCTGTCAAACATTACATGATAAAATAGCTGATCGAGTGGTTTGGCCACCTGACCAAGCTGTCATTCAACCAGCCAGCCTTTCGAGCATATAACACCAGATGCCAGTCAACCAGTCAGCCCTTCCAGCTTACAACACCAGATGCCAGTCAACCAGTCAGCCCTTCAAGATTACAACACCAGATGTCAGTCAGTCAGCCAGCCAGCCCTTCCAGCTTACAACACCAGATGCCAGTCAACCAGTCAGCCCTTCCAGCTTACAACACCAGATGCCAGTCAACCAGCCAGCCCTTCCAGCTTACAACACCAGATGCCAGTCAACCAGCCAGCCCTTCCAGCTTACAACACCAGATGCCAGTCAACCAGCCAGCCCTTCCAGCTTACAACACCAGATGCCAGTCAACCACCCAGCCCTTCCAGCTTACAACACCAGATGCCAGTCAACCAGCCTGCCCTTCCAGCTTACAACACCAGATGCAAGTCAACCAGCCAGCCCTTCCAGCTTACAACACCAGATGTCAGTCAACCAGCCAGCCCTTCCAGCTTACAACACCAGATGCCAGTCAACCAGCCAGCCCTTCCAGCTTACAACACCAGATGCCAGTCAACCAGCCAGCCCTTCAAGATTACAACACCAGATGCCAGTCAACCAGTCAGCCCTTCCAGCTTACAACACCAGGTGCCAGTCAACCAGCCAGCCCTTCCAGCTTACACCAGATACCAGTCAACCAGCCAGCCCTTCCAGCTTACAACACCAGATGTCAGTCAACCAGCCAGCCCTTCCAGCTTACACCAGATACCAGTCAACCAGCCAGCCCTTCCAGCTTACAACACCAGATGCCAGTCAATCAGCCCTTCCAGCTTACAAAACCAGGTGCCAGTCAACCAGCCAGCCCTTCCAGCTTACACCAGATACCAATCAACCAGCCAGCCCTTCCAGCTTACAACACCAGATGCCAGTCAATCAGCCCTTCCAGCTTACAACACCAGATGTCAGTCAACCAGTCAGCCCTTCCAGCTTACCACCAGATACCAATCAACCAGCCAGCCCTTCCAGCTTACAACACCAGATGCCAGTCAGTCAGCCCTTCCAGCTTACAACACCAGATGCCAGTCAATCAGCCAGCCCTTCCAGCTTACAACACCAGATGTCAGTCAACCAGCCAGCCCTTCCAGCTTACAACACCAGATGCCAGTCAATCAGCCGGCCCTTCCAGCTTACAACACCAGATGTCAGTCAACCAGCCAGCCCTTCAAGATTACAACACCAGATGCCAGTCAATCAGCCAGCCCTTCCAGCTTACAACACCAGATGTCAGTCAACCAGCCAGCCCTTCCAGCTTACAACACCAGATGTCAGTCAACCAGCCAGCCCTTCCAGCTTACAACACCAGATGTCAGTCAACCAGCCAGCCCTTCCAGCTTACAACACCAGATGTCAGTCAACCAGCCAGCCCTTCAAGATTACAACACCAGATGCCAGTCAATCAGCCCTTCCAGCTTACAACACCAGATGTCAGTCAACCAGCCAGCCCTTCAAGATTACAACACCAGATGCCAGTCAATCAGCCCTTCCAGCTTACAACACCAGATGTCAGTCAACCAGCCAGCCCTTCCAGCTTACAACACCAGATGTCAGTCAACCAGCCAGCCCTTCAAGATTACAACACCAGATGTCAGTCAATCAGCCCTTCCAGCTTACAACACCAGATGCCAGTCAATCAGCCCTTCCAGCTTACAACACCAGATGTCAGTCAATCAGCCCTTCCAACTTACAACACCAGATGTCAGTCAACCAGCCAGCCCTTCCAGCTTACAACACCAGATGCCAGTCAATCAGCCCTTCCAGCTTACAACACCAGATGCTAGTCAATCAGCCCTTCCAGCTTACAACACCAGATGCCAGTCAATCAGCCCTTCCAGCTTACAACACCAGATGCCAGTCAATCAGCCCTTCCAACTTACAACACCAGATGTCAGTCAACCAGCCAGCCCTTCCAGCTTACAACACCAGATGCCAGTCAATCAGCCCTTCCAGCTTACAACACCAGATGCCAGTCAATCAGCCCTTCCAGCTTACAACACCAGATGCTAGTCAATCAGCCCTTCCAGCTTACAACACCAGATGCCAGTCAATCAGCCCTTCCAGCTTACAACACCAGATGCCAGTCAATCAGCCCTTCCAACTTACAACACCAGATGTCAGTCAACCAGCCAGCCCTTCCAGCTTACAACACCAGATGCCAGTCAATCAGCCCTTCCAGCTTACAACACCAGATGTCAGTCAATCAGCCCTTCCAGTTTACAACACCAGATGCCAGTCAACCAGCCCTTCCAACTTACAACACCAGATGTCAGTCAACCAGCCAGCCCTTCCAGCTTACAACACCAGATGCCAGTCAATCAGCCCTTCCAGTTTACAACACCAGATGCCAGTCAACCAGCCCTTCCAGCTTACAACACCAGATGCCAGTCAATCAGCCCTTCCAGCTTACAACACCAGATGTCAGTCAACCAGCCAGCCCTTCCAGCTTACAACACCAGATGCCAGTCAATCAGCCAGCCCTTCAAGATTACAACACCAGGTGCCAGTCAACCACCCAGCCCTTCAAGATTACAACACCAGTTGTCAGTCAACCAGCCAGCCCTTCAAGATTACAACACAGATGCCAGTCAACCACCCAGCCCTTCAAGATTACAACACCAGTTGTCAGTCAACCACCCAGCCCTTCAAGATTACAACACCAGTTGTCAGTCAACCACCCAGCCCTTCAAGATTACAACACCAGATGCCAGTCAACCAGCCAGCCCTTCAAGATTACAACACCAATTGTCAGTCAACCAGCCAGCCCTTCCAGCTTGCAACACCAGTTGCCAGTCAACCAGCCAGCCCTTCCAGCTTACAACACTGGAGGTGCCAGTCAATCAGCCAGCCCTTCCAGCTTACACCAGCAGATGCCCATTAACCAGTCAGCCCTTCTAGCTTACAACACCACATTCCAGTCAACCAGCCAGCCCTTCCAGCTAACAACACCACATTCAAGTCAACCAGCCAGCCCTTCGAACTTACAACACCAGATGTTTGGGCTTCCGAACCAAAGGAAGACCACGGTGGGTTCTGGGTAGATGGAGTGGCAGTTCAACACAAACACAGACCAGCAAAACTCAACACAAACCAACTAATGCAACATGACTTTACGTCAGGATTCCCGTCGATCCGCAGACCTTCAGCCTCATCTCCTAGTGACACCTCCTGGAAAAGTAAGTCAGTCAAAACGTGCAGACGACATATACCACAAACCTGTCCGTATGTAAACGCAAAACATCACATACGCAGATTGACCACCGTGTAAGTCAAGTGGATAACACGTGAAACTTCCAGTCAGAAGGTCTGGGTTCGATACTTCCCAGGTGTCTCTCGTCTGGTGAGCATACTTTGGAGGTTTTTCCGATCTCCCGGATCAACATGTGTGGAGATAGACCTGATATGGCTATGTGCAGTCGGGTGGGCTTTAAACAACAATAACAATACCAACTACAGTACTATAAAGATATCAACATAATGGAAAACTGGACTATTAGCGGTATGGAGAACATGAGGTATGGGAGAAGGGGGGACGCAGAGGGAGAGAGGAAGGAAGGGGCAGTTTTGACATTTTGTTATTTTAGTGTCATGTAAAGCGTTTAGCCCAAGCAATACCGGGGGCTCATTTCGAAATAATGATAATAACATTGAAAATAACAAAATTCAGTTACAGATACGTGAATCATGATATGACTTGTCACACCAGATCATAAGTCAAACAATGATTATGCATCTTATTGAACTGATCGAATCTGTTATCTTTTCTTATGCGACTACGCATGCTTGTAGTTAACGTACAGATATCAAAGAGTGCGTGCACGTGCACATAACCCACGTACACCCCCCCCCCACACCTACACACACAGACACACACGCGCACACCTACACACGCACACACACACACACACACACACACACACACACCCTACACAGACACAACACACACACACACACACCACCCAGGACAACAACATAAAATATGTTCTTAATATTTGTACATACTTAAATCTATCAAAATATGGAATAGCGACGTGCTTCTGCCGAGAGAGACAGATAGACAGACAGACAGAGACAGAGATTGAGAGACGGAGAGAGAGACAGAGACAAAGAAACATACAGGGGGAGAGAGAGACAGAGAGAGTCGGGAGAGTGGGGTGGGGGATGGTGGTGTGGTTTGGAGGGAGTCAAAAAGAATCAGCATAAAATCAGATAGAAACAATCCTGTGATTTTAGAGCTGACAGCAGAAATCGTCAAAAACTGGGGTCACATATCACTGTCTCGCTTTGCGGCAACAGTTATCCCCCTTGATTGCTATTTCATAGTTATCGGCCCTGACCTGTCCATGGGTTTGAATGTCTAAAAAGTACATGGAACAGAATAATATGAGAGAAGCTCGAAGGACAGAGAGACATGAAGATGGTCATGCCATTGTCAGCAATCGCCCATTTTGAGTCTTTAGAAGGTCTCTGTTCCTCTCGTAGAATTAGATGGGGTTGTGCACTGTTGTGTTTGTGTTGGGCTCGGTTGGGTTGGGTTGGGCTGGGCTGGGTTGAGTTGGGTTGGGTTGGGTTGATTGGGGTGGTTGCATTTGCTGGTTTGTGTTGGGTTGTTTTTGGGTTGTGTTGCATTGGGTTTTGTTGGTTTGTGTTGGATTTTGTTGGGCTGTGTTTATATTGGGTTGCGTTGGGTTGTGTTGAGTCGGGTTGGGTTAGATTGGTTGTGATGAATTTTGTTGAGTTATGTCGGGTTTGTTGCGTTGGGTTGACTGGTGTTGTATTGAGGTGGGTTGGGTTGGGTTGGGTGTGGTGTGTCTGTGAGGTGAGGTACAGTCTCGACATATGTCTCGTATTGTGTAGTATGTATTGAAGTGTTTTAGTTTAGCGTAGTGTAGTGTAGTGTAGTGTAGTGTAGTGTAGTGTAGTGTAGTGTAGTGTAGTGTAGTGTAGTTTAGCGTAGTGTAGTGTAGTGTAGTGTAGTGTAGTGTAGTGTAGTGTAGTGTAGTGTAGTGTAGTGTAGTGTAGTGTAGTGTAGTGTAGTGTAGTGTAGTGTAGTGTAGTGTAGTGTAGTGTAGTGTAGTGTAAGGTTGATAAATTCAAATACCTGGGAACGATCATTTCATCAGACGGCAGATGCACATCAGAAATAGCCGGCAGAATCGGCCAAGCCAAAATAGCATTCGGGAAGATGACATGCATTCTTACCAACAAATGCCTATCAATTAACGTCAGGAAGAGAGTTCTTGAATGTTATATAGAACCAATACTGTTGTACGGATGTGAGGCGTGGACAGTCAACAAAGAAAGCCAGAACAAGATTGAGGCAGCCGAGATGTGGTTTCTCAGAAGAATGTTGAGAGTTCCATGGACAGCAAAGAAAGCAAATGAGACAGTCTTGATGGAGGCAGACACAAGTAGATCACTCATAAGAAGCTTAGGAAAAGACAGGCAACATTTATAGGCCATTTTATGAGGAAGGGGGATTTGGAGCACCTGGTCACAACGGGAAAGCTGCAGGGAAAGAGAGCACCGGGTAGACCCAGGGAGAAAATGCTGGACGGACTTGCAGAGTGGCTGGGGACGAGGGGGTGGGAGAGATGCTAGGGGCAACGAGAGATAGAGACAGATGGAAATCCATGATCGTCAACGCCATGCGGCAGGGCACCTGATGATGATGGTGATGAGTGTAGTGTGATGTGGTGTGGTGTAAATGTAGTGTAGTGTAGTGTAGCGCATGTAATGTGTAGTGTGGTGTAATGTAGTGTAGTGAAGTGTAGTGTAAGTGTAGTGTGATGTAATATAGTGTAGTGTGTTGTAGTATAGTGCGATGTGGTGTAGTATAGTGTAAGTATAGTGTAAGTATAGTGTAGTGTAGTAAAGTGTAGTGTAGTGTAGTATAATGCAGTATATTGTAGTGTGGTGTAGTATAGTGTAGTGTGGTGTAGTATAGTGTAATGTAGTGTGATGTCGTGTAGTGTAGTGTGGTGTAGTATAGTGTAGTGTAGTGCAGTATAGTATAGTGTATTGTGGTGTAGTATAGCGTAGTGTGGTGTATTATAGTGTAGTATAGTATAGTGTATTGTGGTGTAGTAGTGTAGTATGGTGTAGTGTGGTGTGCCATAGTGTAGTATGGTGTAGTGTGGTGTGCCATAGTATATTGTGGTGTAGTAGTGTATATGGTGTAGTGTGGTGTAGTCTAGTGTAGTGTGGTGTAGTAAAGTGTAGTGTGGTGTAGTAAAGTGTAGTGTGGTGTAGTAAAGTGTAGTGTGGTGTAGTAAAGTGTAGTGTGGTGTAGTCTAGTGTAGTGTGGTGTAGTAAAGTGTAGCGTGTGTATTATAGTGTAGTATAGTTTAGTGCAGTGTGGTGTAGTGCAGTATATTGTAGTGTAGTAGAGTATAGTGTAGTGTGGAGTGGTATAGTGTAGTGTAGTGCAGTATAGTGTAGTGTAGTGTAATATAGTGTAGTGTAGTGTGGTGCAGTATAATGTAGTGTAGTATATTGTAGTGTGGTGTAGTGTATTGTAGTGTAGTATAGTCTAGTGCAGGATAGTGTAGTATAGTGTAGTGTAGTATAATGTAGTACAGGGGGACACAAAAGTAGGTATACAGTTATGAAAAAAGAAAACACGTGCAATACTCATTGCATTTATTGTACAAACAAATGAATATTGCATATACATGGAATAACAAGCACAGCCTTAATCCCTCAGATACTCAAACTGCTTGCCGTCGGTATTCACACACTCCTCTAATCGAGAGCGGAAATAAGCATTATAATAATGATGTGATACTTACTGTATACCTACTTTTGCACCTCCCTGTATAATGTAATGCCTGTATAATGTAATGTAGTGTAGTGTAGTGTAGTGTAGTGTAGTGTAGTGTAGTGTAGTGTAGTGTAGTGTAGTGTATAGTGTAGTATAGTGTAACTTAAAAAATCTATATTTGAAGAGAACTGACCTCAGCAGATAATAATCATCGCCGGTTTCAAATGACAAAGACGAGGATCTTAAACAAATTGAATTCTAATACTGTATGCTTGAAGAAAAAATACACCTCTTTTCATTCAAAACAGTCCCGTGTTTAAACACAAGAGGACCAGACTCAGGCGTGTTGGAAAACTGGAGAGAGAGAGAGAGAGAGAGAGAGGAGAGAGAGAGAGAGAGAGAGAGAGAGAGAGAGAGAGGAGAGAGAGAGAGAGCGCCATTAGGTTTTATTTTTCCTCACTGAAAACAATCCTGTGTATCTAAAAACTAAACAGCACACTCCAGTGTCTAGAGGAGAGAGCAGGGGGAAAAAAGTCTGTGTGGTGGGAAAAGTTAGAGAAACAAATTGGAAGACGCTTTTCTTTTTTACGTCGTCAGACGAACCTATTAGTCCGTGGCCTTCTATTCTGCAAGGAATTGGGGAATGCGACTGCTAACCGTGTACACTGACATAGACCCGAGACATTAATAGAGAGATCGGGAATTCAGGATTTTTACAAGTAATTCTGGTACAAAGTGGGTAAGCAGGGGACTGCTGTGTTACTGACTGGGAGGTTGTATGTTCGAGCTCCTATTGCATTGCTGTGGGGGGATTTTCGTCCTCAACTTGCTCCTGCCCAAAATTAAGCCAGCTACGGGCTCGTTGGGAAGAATTGGGACCACACAGTCGATTCTAATCCGTTTTTTGTTTGTTTGTTTTTTTCAGTTTTCAGTTTCTCAAGATGACGTCTCCGCGCTCGGAATGAATTCTATATGTACTAACGTCACAGGTGTCATGTGATGGAGAAGATCCATAATGATCGCGGCACAAGCCTTAAGCCTGCACATAAACCCATAAGCTGGCCAGGTCCTGAGGTCCTACCTAGATAGTTCCATGACCCTGGGGTCGTAGGGGAGTGAGGTGGCAGAGATCTCAACTTTTCCCGGGGCCAGCACCACAAGGGCGGCGCCCTTCCCATCTAATCCGGATGAAGGTGTCGTTTCAAATTTTGTGACCAGGTCTTTATCTCTCGGGCCTGTTTGATGCTCGGCTATCTTATGAAAGGGGGAAGCATGGAGGGCAGCTTTGTCATATAGTCTCGGTTGGAAATGGAATGCATTGCGGTATGAATATCATTTACATTCTGATCTGCCAGCATTGCAGGATGGGGAGGAGGGTGGAGGGAAATTGTCCCAGATTCTGTGGCTGTTGATGGTGTGTTGCCATGATGATCTCAGTTCTGGTGGGTGCTGGTGTGTGTTGGACAGCTGAAATGAAAGGCGTGGAAGCAGCAACATAGAAGCGGCATAAAACATGGCCCAGCAAAAACAAAAACAAGGCAAAACAACAAAACAAAACAAAACAGAAACGACATCGTACAGCCATTCTAACAATGTCTGTTTTTATATACAGCATTAGTACATCAAATCTAGAGTTTATACTTCTCAAGGTCATAACATCTAGGGTTTATACTTCTCAAGGTCATAACATCTAGGGTTTATACTTCTCAAGGTCATAACATCTAGGGTTTATACTTCTCCAGGTCATAACATCTAGAGTTTATACTTCTCAAGGTCATAAAATCTAGAGTTTATACTTCCCAAGGTCATAAAATCTAGGGTTTATACTTCTCAAGGTCATAAAATCTATAGTTTATACTTCCCAAGGTCATAAAATCTAGAGTTTATACTTCCCAAGGTCATAAAATCTAGAGTTTATACTTCCCAAGGTCATAAAATCTAGAGTTTATACTTCTCAAGGTCATAAAATCTAGAGTTTATACTTCCCAAGGTCATAAAATCTAGAGTTTATACTTCTCAAGGTCATAAAATCTAGAGTTTATACTTCCCAAGGTCATAAAATCTAGAGTTTATACTTCTCAAGGTCATAAAATTCTAGAGTTTATACTTCTCAAGGTCATAAAATCTAGAGTTTATACTTCCCAAGGTCATAAAATCTAGAGTTTATACTTCCCAAGGTCATAAAATCTAGAGTTTATACTTCTCAAGGTCATAAAATCTAGAGTTTATACTTCTCAAGGTCATAAAATCTAGAGTTTATACTTCTCAAGGTCATAAAATCTAGAGTTTGTACTTCTCAAGGTCATTTGTGCTCTTGATCAGGCTTCGATCCAAATAAAACTTGACGTGCATACAAGACAGTTGTAAGCTGTTATGACGGTAAAAGTAAGTGGATTTTAAGTGTTTTCAGAGGCTTTATTTTTGGTATGTGTGACCTTGACCTGGACACTTTATCTTTCA
>JAPXFY010000016.1:6224485-6226985 GCA_030674185.1 Monoplex corrugatus | reverse complement strand
TGTGTGTCTGTATGTCTGTCTGTGTGTGTGTCTGTGTGTGTGTCTGTGTGTGTGTCTGTGTGTGTGTTTGTGTGTGTCTGTCTGTCTGTGTATGTGTGTCTGTCTGTGTGTATGTGTCTGTGTGTGTGTGTGTCTGTGTGTGTGTGTCTCTGTGTGTGTGTCTGTCTGTCTGTCTGTCTGTGTGTACGTGTGTCTGTGCGTGTCTGTGTGTGTCTGTGTGTTTGTGTTGTGTTTGTGTGTATGTGAGTGTATGTGTATGTTGTGTGTATATGTGTGTTTATTTGTGAGTTTTAGTTTTGTATGTGTATGTATGTGTGCTCGTCTGTCTGTCTGTCGGTCTGTCTGTCTGTCTGTCTGTCTGGCTCTGATTTTGAATGCATCACACCACCAGCAGATTTCACATTAGTTACACGAGTTTCATGGCATCCAAAATCAAACTGACAAACTCGTAAGCAGACATTCAAACTTTTTATAAACTCTAGATTAACTCGACCAGACACTTGATAGAACTTATTTCCACTTTTTATATAAAAAAAAAAGAAAAAAAAGGAGAACAAAATATTGAACGAAAAGGAAAAACGTAGTAAATTCATGCAAACAATCTTCCATTTATAACCCCCCCCCCCACCCCCATTCCAGTTTTTGTACTTTTCAAGGTCACAGACACTTCGGAAAAGCATCAGACGAAATAAAACTTGACGTGAAGAAACGGCAGTGATTGACTGTCACAACGGTGAGAAAAAGAATGTAGATATTGTTGGAAATTCCTGAGAAAGTTCTGGTCACATATCTTTCTCTAAAAGGCATGACTTTCAACACTTTTTTTTTGGGGGGGGGGGGGGGCGTGTGACCTTAACCTTGGCATCATGCAATGGTGACTCCACAATAGTTCATGCCTTTGATGCCAGTGTGGTAAAGATCCAGTCTGAAACAGCTGAAAAAAATCTTGCTACTACACAGACACACAGGTACGCATCCCTCCCGGGTGATACAAAATAATGTTAAAGTCATGCCAACAATGCAAATAATTTCCCTTTTTTGGGGGGGGGGGGGGGGGGGGGCGGGGAAGGATCAAATGTGAATGAAAAGGATTTACCTTCCCTTCACAGTGGTAAAGATTGTCCCATAATACTGCGGTCGTAGGGTAGTGAGGTGGTAGAGAGCTCAACTTCTCATGAAACCACTGTTATGAAAGGTGTTCCCATCTCCTCTCCCTCTCTATTTTGCCTTCCGCAACCCTGAAGCGGCTCAAGTACCCTGCCACATGTCTTTGCTAAAGCGAAATGTTGGCCCTTTGGAGAGAGAGAGAGAGAGAGAGAGAGAGAGAGAGAGAGAGAGAGAGAGAGAGAGAGAGAGAGAGAGAGAGAGTTGTGTGGCAAATGTAGCGAAAAAACTGGACAGCAGAAGCTCCTTAAAGGAAAAGATCCTCTTCAGGTATAAACAAACAATCAATAAATCTTTGCTATAGACCTGTTGTAAACCCTTCACAAAGGTGACCTCGAAAACAATACATGTGTCTACCGCCTCATTCCCTTTCGGCCTCAGTATTATGGGACAAGCATTTTATTACTCAATAGTAATGAAAATAACGATAACAATGATCACTTGTACAGCGTCTCGTTTCAAAAGACCGCCGAGTTAAGCGCTTCGCAATGCATTAGAGACAAAGGTAGACACATGAAACAAATGCATGTTAACTTTTACGACTGTGATTAAAACAGATGAACCGTTATAATACAATGTCAAGAAAACAATAAAAAGAATAATAACAACATCCACTTCTTGTGTCAATGAAAAAAAAAAACACAAACGTAGAACGAGAACGAGAATTTTACTCAGATCAGGTCAAAAGGTGGACAAAGAATATCATAGTATACCCAGTAGAGGAAGACAGGAAAACATTCAAATAGAAAAATAGATAGATCCACTTATCTTCCATACTTATTGCATATTAGCCATTGGCACGCAGGGACAGCAAGGAAGGCACGCCAGTCTTGTCCGTAAATAGCTAAGACATCCATCGTCAGCACAGTTTACAAACACACACACAGACACACACACACACACACACACACAGACACACACACAGACACACACAGACACACACACACACAGACACAGACACACACACACACAGACATACACACACACACACACACACAGACGTACACACACACACATACACACACACAGCACACACACCACACACACAGACACACACACAGACACACACACAGACACACACACATACAGACACAGACAACACACACAGACACACACACAGACACACAGCACCAGCAACACACAAACACACACACACAAACACACACACACACACACACACACGCACTCTCTCTCTCTCTCCTCCCTTTCTCTCTCTCCCTTTCCTTTTTCTCTTTCTGTCTCTGTCTCAGCCGGCTTCTCTTTGTCTCTCTCTCTGTCTCTCTGTCTCTCTGTCTCTCTGTCTCTCTGTCTCTATCTCTCTCTCTCTCTCTCTCTC
>JAPXFY010000016.1:6211985-6219485 GCA_030674185.1 Monoplex corrugatus | reverse complement strand
TACATACATGCATACATGCATATATACATACATACATACATACATACATACATACATACAAACATACACACACCCATACACACATACATACATACATACATACATACATACATACATACATACATACATACATACATACATTCATACATACATACGCGAGCACACTCAAGCACACATATACACAGACTCAAACACACACACACACACACACACACACACACACACACACACACACAAACACACACACACACACACACACACGCACACACACACACACATACACACACACATACACACACACACACACACACACACACGAGAACACAAACGGCATCATCGAGTGATAGTTGGAGCTGTAAATGATGGTACTCTACAGCAGACGACAGAATTCTCCATATCACCAGTCACTGTGGTGACATGGTAAGCAACAGATTACTAACTCAGATACCGTGGGTTCAAACACCGATAGGTCCTCAGACAGACAAACAAAGAAGGAAACTTCTGTTGTGAAAATGTTCTACCCTGATCAGTTTCTTGACAAAGTTGAACATTCTGTAGGCTCACTGGGAAGACTGGGACAACACCGTTGAGTCTCCTTTCTTTTATATATACGTCATTTACAATGTTGCTCCGAGTTCCTGACCAGCAAAGCAGGTGTCTGTATCTCTCGGGCCTTATTGACGCCAGGATATAGTATTAAACGTAGATTACAACCCTGTCACACCGTCTCTATCCTAGATGAAACACCATGGCATCATGATCATCAGCCCTGTTATCATGAACTCATCAGTCGTGACAGCATCGTGAACATTGTCCTAAATTCTGTGGCTATACCCTGATCTGGTGATGAACTCAGTTTGGGTTAATTATATCGCTTCCGTTGACTCCACAGAACAAGACGTCAACATCAGACTCGGAAATGCCTGGGGCACACTAAATCAACTGGACAAAATCTGGAAATCCAATCTACCAGACAACCTGAAAAGGAACTTCTTCCGAGCATCAGTAGAGTCCGTTCTTACATATGGCTCAATCTCTTGGACCCTAACAACGACATTGAAGAGGAAGACTGATGGAGCATACACACAAATGCTGCGTGCAACCCTGAACAAATCCTGGAGAGAACACCCAACTAACAAAGAGTTATATGGTAAGATCCCACCAATCAGTAAATCGATACGTCAACAAAGACTGCGCTTCGCGGGACACTGCTGGCGTAGCAAAGACGAACTGGTGGGGGATGTTCTACTATGGAGACCCAGCCACGGCAAACAAAGACCAGGACGTCCAAAGAAGACCTTCATCGACCAACTGATGGATGATACGGGCTGTCAGAATGAAGAACTATCTACCGCAATGTCTGACAGAGAAGGATGGAAGAAACGTGTCATGGACAGCCGGGCAAGCTCGACATGATGATGATATCACTTCCATGCCTCCGATGATTTCAAATTGAGGCCTTTAGTATCAGTGGTTCATTGGGGGCTCTCGTTGGAGGGCCGTGGTGATGGGTTTCTTACCGGGAAGTCTATCACTTGGTCTGGCTCTTATTGTTTTTGAGTAGCAAAATGTTTTAAGGTTACCGCCTGGAAGGTTGTGGGTTCGAATCCCCATCAGTCCGTTTAAAAATCATTGTGGGATTTCTCGGCCACAACCGGCTCCTACCCAGAGCTGAGCGCGTTATTGGCTCATTGGGAAGACTGGGACCACACAGTCGAGTCTCATCCACTTCACGGATGTATCATTTAGGGTGTTGCTCAAATCTCCTGACCAGCACCGCAGGCGCCTTTATCTCTCGAGCCTGGTTGACGCCAGAATATATTATGATAGTCAGCGTATAGTGTAGCCCTGTTACACAGTCTCAACCCTTGATAGAATTCCATTATATTATGATTATCACCCTCATCAACATAATCATCATCACATTGTAAAAACTGTATAGAATTCCATATTATGATTATCACCCTCATCAACATAATCATCATCACATTGTAAAAACTGTATAGAATTCCATATTATGATTATCACCTCATCAACATCATCATCATCACATTGTAAAAACTGTATAGAATTCTATAATATTATGATTATCACCCTCATCAACATCATCATCATCACATTGTAAAAACTGTATAGAATTCTATAATATTATGATTATCACCCTCATCAACATCATCATCATCACATTGTAAAAACTGTATAGAATTCCATGATATTATGATTATCACCCTCATCAACATCATCATCATCGCATTGTAAAAACTGTGTCAGCTTCTGTGGCCAATAAAATAAAGGTGAACACAAAGGTAATCCCCCTAAGTGCGACGATTTCAGAAGAAGAAAAGGGTGTTTTGAAAATTTCAGGTTTGGCTGTGCGACTGTGCGATTTCTGTCTTAAGCAGAGGGCTTAGTAGGCAGAGTCCTTAGTGAGGTGGATCAGAACGAGCACTGTTGTACTCCACAGACGTGATCTAGCAGCAGTGCAGAGTCTATTCTGGTGGGTGATCTTATGGTGGCTTGACATGGCTGGCTCTTGTAGGCTTTCTGGCATTGGGACTTTGAATGACATCATTACTATAATTATCAGTAGTAGTAGTAGTAGTAGTAATAGTAGTAGTAATAGTAGTAGTAGTAGTAGTAGTAGTAGTAGTAATAGTAGTAGTGTATAACGTTGTTTACCAAACTCATTTTAAGTCACTGTACATTACACACAATTAGAACCTTTTTGAGTGGAGCACGGAAAACTCCAGCTGTTAGGAGAACTGATGGCACTCCACTATGTTGTTACACAGTCTGCATCTTGTTAGATGTACATGCTGTTTCCACTGACGTGACTTGTAGGATTTTAACGTGTATCTTCGTGCGTATACACACACAAAGGGGGCTCAGCACTATCAGGTCTGCACACACATTGATCCGGGACATGGGACAAATGTTCATTGTTTACCCCCAGGCGTAGTGTCCAGGCGGATCAAACCCCAGACCTTCTTACCGGTTGCCCGACGTTTACCCACTTGACTACCCGTGTGCGTCAGTATTATAATTATATATACAATTTGGAACATAATTCTGCTGCTTTTACTGCAGCTATCAAAAAAGTGTACGTATCGATTTTTTCCACGCTGTTAGATAAATGTGTGTTTGTCTTTGAATTGAAATAGTTGGCTGCTGCTACAATTTCCCGTGCTACTGGTTCCAGACAAAATAAACTTTACTTTTCCATCTTCCATCCGCTTGTGCCAGGGGCTGTCTCAAGGGAGATGAACCTGATAGTCTGCAGGTAAAATGGAAGTCTGGCGTGAAAACTTGCTGTAGATGTTGAGCGTGTCTATCAGTCCGTCCATTCAGTGTCGCCGAGATCTTTCCGTTGCTTTGAAACTGGAGAATCTGGTGTCGTTAAATTCGGAGGCAAAGAAAACAAACGAGACAGTGTTAATGGAGGCAGACACAAGAAGATGATTGATAAAGAAGATCAGAAAAAGACAGGCAACATTTATAGGCCATTTTATGAGGAAAGGGGAATAAGAGCACCTAGTCACAACAGGAAAGCTGGAGGGAAAGAGAGCGACAGGTAGACCCAGGGAGAAAATATTGAACGGACTTGCAGGCTGGCTGTGGACGGAAAGGGTGGAAGATGTACTTGCAGCGACAAGGAATAGATGCATATTGAGGGCCATGATCGCCAACACCACGCGGCAGGACACATGATGATGATGATCAGTTTGGATGATTGGCTGGTTCACTGTTGTCCTGTTCCGGTGACCACACGGCTTGATCTGCTGATGTAATGGTTGACAGGTGTTGTTCCAACCATCTCTCGGATCTCTTCGTTTCCAGTCGTGTCTTTATTTGTCTTCCGTGCTGCTCTTTTGAGACAGCTCAACTCACAGGTTGTGATCTTTCTCTCATGTGTTTTGTTTAAAATCCAGGTTTGACACTTGTAAGTCAGTGTGGGTATATATGGTCGACTATCGTGGTCGATAAAATCTAACCTAGCACTTTATTCATTTGTGTATCCTCTTGTCATATTGGCAGATGTGATGCGTCTAGTGTGTCGGCTTCGGCCTGCACCGCTGGCTAGCACTGCTGTGCGAAAAGAAGAGCAAGGCGTAAGTCTCTTCCTGTCAGTACATAGCCTCTCCATCAGCAAGCCCTACGCTGTGCCTCCTCGTGGCGACAGGCGGTAACTGAGCACCTCACGGACTCAGGCTGAATCTCGTAGGACTCGGAAGAGGTCTGGCCCCAGACGTGAGGCATGCGCTATGCAGGCCCACCGGCGTGTGGACACGCCCTGGTGCCCACGAACCAAATCCCCAAGCTATGGGTAAATAGCTCCACTGCCTTGTGGACATCTCGGGAGAGAGTAAGGCTAAGGGAGTTAATCCTAAAAAAAAACCGACGGAAGGCAAGCGGAAACCACCATCGTAGTTTTTCCCCAGGAAAACCATGGACAGGAGAAAGAAAAAGAAGAAAGTTAACGACGTCAATAGGTGCTCCTGCGGAGCACCTTCGTCCGGTAGGGACTGTCATGCGGCGCAAGTGACACCAGACCGTCAGCCAGCTACTGCGACCAAAATCAAAATTTAATTCAAAATAGCAACATGGAATATAAGAACAATGCTACAGAAAGGTAAATTAGACAACATCAAAATGGAGACGGAAAGGCTTAACATTAGTATTTTAGGACTAGGGGAAGTGAGAAGGAAAGGGGCAGGCATGATAACATCAGGAGAATACACAGTGATATACTCTGGCGGTAACTCACATGAAACAGGAGTAGGTATCATAATGGACAAAGACAAATCAAAAGCAGTTAAGGGATACTGGGCAGTGTCCGACAGAGTTTTACTGGTCAAATTCGGAGGCAAACCTTTTGATATCAACATCATACAGGTGTATGCACCAACATCCGCAAGTACTCAGGAAGACATCGACAACTTCTACGAAGTTTTAGAGATGGCCAAGGTCCAATATAAATCACAAGAAGTTACAGTCAAAATGGGAGATTTTAATGCTAAAGTGGGACAGGATAGGGTGGAGGATATAGTTGGACCTCATGGCCTTGGTGCACAAAATGAAAGGGGAGGGAAGCTTGTAGAATGGGCACAGATGAATGAGTTCATAGTAGGAAACACCTGGTTTGAGCAGCCTAACAGAAGAAAATGGACTTGGATGAGTCCAGGAGATAATACCAAAAATCAAATTGACTACATCCTGATCAACAAAAGATTTAGAAATTCTTTACTGTCAGCAAAAACACTACCAGGCGCAGACTGCAACAGTGACCACAATCTGGTAGTACGAAGGTTTAGGCTGAAATTGAGGAAAAGGAAACAGACCAAAAGCAACACTAAACCTTGGACTCTTAAAGTCAGATGAAATGATACGTCAAAAATTTAATGTACATGTTCAAAACAAATTCAGTGCTCTGGAAGACGTTGGTGACAGTGAGGAACAATGGACAAAGTTGAGAAGTTCTATAAATGAAGCTTGTGAAGAAATCCCTAAGGCAAATAGAAAAGCAAAAAAGAGTTGGATGACTAAGGAAATTTTGGGCCTGATGGAGGAAAGGAGGAAGGCAAAGAGAAACGAGGAGATATACAGGAAGATAAACAAAGAAATCAGATATAGGTGCAATGAAGCTAAGGAAGCTTGGCTGACAACAAAATGCAAAGAGATAGAAGAACGACACAAAATGGATCCTCAGAGTATGTACAGACGAATTGAAGAAATTGTCCACAGGAAAAATACATGCACATCAACTGGTTGCTTAAAATCGAAAGATGGCACGCTTATCATGGAAAAAGACAAAATATTAGACATTTGGGGAGAGTACATTAAAGACCTTTTTGAGGATGACAGAAACGAAGAACACATTATAAAAAAGAACTTTGAAGGACCACCCATAATGAAAGATGAAGTTAGGGCAGCACTGAAAAAGATGAAACCAGGAAAAGCCCAGGACCAGACAACATTACTACAGAGATGATTGAAGCCCTGGAGGAATTTGGCATAGAAAAAATAAGTCCTCCTAAATGAAATTTATGACACTGGAAAAATCCCCAAAGATATGTCAAAATCAATTTTCATTGCACTTCCAAAGAAGACAGGGGCTATAGAATGCGAACTCCATCGCACAATCAGTTTGATGAGTCATGTAACAAAAATCCTGTTAAGAATAATCATGATGAGGACAAGGAATAGAATCAAAAGAGAAATAGCAGAAGAACAGTGTGGATTTGTGGAGGGGAAAGGAACTATTAATGCCATATACATCCTAAGAACTATCATAGAGAGGTCAATTGAGATGAATAAGGATTTGTATTTATGCTTTGTTGACTATACCAAGGCTTTCGATCGGGTACGACATGATGAATTGATCAACCAACTGGAGAGACTCAATGTCGATGGAAAAGATCTACGTATAATCAGGAATATGTACTGGGAACAAACAGCTGCAATGAGAATAGAAAACAATATAAGCTCTTTTCAAAACATCAAAAGAGGAGTCAGACAGGGTTGTGTTTTGTCACCAGATCTGTTTTCACTATATAGCGAAAACATCATGAGAAACCTAGAAGAAGACCCTGGATTAAAGGTTGGAGGGAAAATGATAAACAACATTCGGTACGCAGATGACACCGTGCTAATTGCAGAAAATGAAAGGGACCTACAAAACCTTGTGAATATACTAGAAACAGAAAGCAAAGGTAAGGGGTTGGAACTAAACAGCAGGAAGACTGAAGTCATGGTGATCAGTAAAAAACATGAAATCCCCTCCTGCAAAATAAAAACAATGGCACAACCTTGACACAGGTAATAAGTTCAAATACCTGGGAACGGTCATTTCATCAGACGGCAGAAGCACATCGGAAATAGCCGGCAGAATCGGCCAAGCCAAAACAGCATTCAAGAAGATGACAAGCATTCTTACCAACAAATGCCTATCAATTAACATCAGAAAGAGAGTCCTTGAATGTTATATAGAACCAATAGTGTTGTACGGATGCGAGACGTGGACAGTCAGCAAGCAAAGCCAGAGCAGGATCGAGGCAGCCGAGATGTTGTTTCTCAAAAGAATGTTGAGAGTTCCATAGACAGCAAAGAAAGCAAACGAGACGGTCTTGATGGAGGCAGACACAAATAGATCACTCATAAGGAAGATTAGGAAAAGACAAGCAACATTTATAGGCCATTTTATGAAGAAGGGGGATTTGGAGCACCTGGTCACAACGGGAAAGCTGGAGGGAAAGAGAGCACCAGGTAGACCCAGGGAGAGAATGCTGGACGGACTTGCAGGGTGGCTGGGGATGAAGAGGGTGGGGGGAGATGCTGGGGGCAACGAGAGATAGAGATGGTTGGAAGTCCATGGTCGCCAACGCCACGCGGCAGGGCACCTGATGATGATGATGATGATGATGATGATGATGATGATGATGATGATGATGATGATGATGATGATGATGATGATGATGATGATGATGATGATGATCCTCAAGT
>JAPXFY010000016.1:6201985-6206985 GCA_030674185.1 Monoplex corrugatus | reverse complement strand
AGAGCTTTGTGGCTGGTGTGGAGCTTCATCATGACCACTTTCCACTGTCTGGACAGACTGTGATTGTCGTCCCTTTCTGTCCGTGTGTTAGGGAGTGATCTGATGATACTGGTCTTCTTGCTGTAGCTGACGCTGTTGTCTGCTTTTCCTGAGGGTTTGTTTGTTTGTTTGTTGTTTGTTTGTTTGTTTGTTTGTTTGTTTGTTTATTTATTTGTTTGTTTTTCTATTTGTTCATCGTTGATGGAGACAGACACAAGAAGATCATTGATAAGGAAGATTAGGAAAAGACAGGCAACATTTATAGGCCATTTGTTTAAGAAAGGGGAATTAGAGCACCTGGTCACAACAGGAAAGCTAGAGTGAAAGAGGGCACCAGGTAGACCCAGGGACAAAATATTGGACGCAGGGTGGCTGAGGACAGAGAGGGTGGAAGATGTGCTTGGGGACAACAAGGGATAGATACATATGGAGGGCTGTGATCGCCAACGCCATGCGGCAGGGTACATGATGATGATGAGTTGGTCATCTACCGTCAGTTTCCTGGTATCCCATGCTGAGCAGTGCCGCTGGAGGATTACTCTTCTGGTTCTTCTGAAGCGGGAAGCTTGTTTCTCCAGGGCCTGAAGAACTGAGAGGCCACTTGAGAGGAAGGCCACTTGATGGCATGTGTCATCTGTAGTATGCATCATGGAGGCTGCTTACATGAGTGCCTCTGTTTCTGCCGGGTAGTAGGTGCCGTCTTTGCCCACAGAACACTGGTAGTTGTGAGTCACTAGGAAATTGATGATGAAATCGTAATAAACGGGAATAGTAAAAACAGAATTTTAAAAAGAAAATAAAAACACATACCTTTGAGGTTGCAGGAGATTGAGGTGGTGGAGACTTCAACTTTTCTTCATTTTTTTCGTAGCATAAGGGTGGTGGTCATGTCCAATCCCTCGCTCTTTTACCGTTCCTCACACTAATCAGGATCAGGAGCCCATTCATAGCTGGGTGGGCTGGAGGATACGTGCACGAAGTTTTTTCCTTCTTCCCGATTTGGACTCGAAATCACAGACGTTAATTAGAAGACGGGAACTTCATGTCTACACCAACCACATTGCAAATAGAGTGTAGTGGTTATAACTGTATGGCGTCAAGATGTTTACACAGTGAAGCGGTCCTAGTTACCAGCCCCTTATCTGAAACTTTCACCCAGCGCGCGCGCGCGCGCGCGCACGCACACACACACACACACACACACACACACACACACACACACACACAGAGCACGTATATCCCATGGCCGGCAACCCCGCTTCCTGTTTCACGTGCGCACGCGCAGTAACGGTCTCTATCCTGGTCATGCGCACATGCTGACAAGGATCCAGCAGATGGTTCCAAAGTGTTTGCCGTGGTATGGCGTTATGACAGATTCGCTGTTTGTTCAGAGGCTCTCACAGGTCCGCTGAATATTTGTTGAAACAGATGGAACTGCAGTTAAAGGAGGTGAAATCGCAGAAGTGGTGATGTCCCAAAATAGGACTGGGTTCCATTTCTTCGATTTACAGTCCGAGGGAGTGGAGAAAATGGGTCCCAGAGACTTGAGGACGGGACGGCAAGTAGCATGGCCACGCCTTGAAATACCCTATATGTCCTAGGATGGAACTATCAGGCGGATAAGGGCCGCCTTACGCCTTAGACCCCCGCCCCCTGTGCTCACAGAGTCTGTGTTTTGGCCGTGAGCTAAGGGCGGGGTAACCCCAATAGAAAACCTACAGTATTGAAGTGAGAGGTATTAGGCCTGCAGGTACCTTCTAACACACCGTGGTGCTATGCAATACAACGCTAATGTTTACAAGGTCATCTACAGCAGACAAGCTTGCTCACAGAGGTTCCTTCAGGGTGGAGCCGCTGTGTGCCTTATGCTTCAACAGGATTCATCCTCAGCTATTGGAAGTCCTTCTGATCTGTTTTGTCACGCCAGGGAATGCGGGAAGAAAACTACTGTCCTCTGACCTGCAAGCTTCATGACAGCCGGCACGAACTAAAAAAAAATGGCCTTATTCGTTATCATATATGGCTTTACCATGTAGACAGCAAACAAAACAAGAAGACGAAAAGATGTCAGACTTCAGATGACGGCCATGGCCCCTCGTGTACGGGTGCAAGCTTCAACACATGATGAAAAGCTGTGTGAACGACGCATGCAACAAGTATTGTGCATTCCCAGGTCGCAATAAATCGCAACTTACGATTAAACTGACCATTGCCTCGCAATGTTTTCTTGTTTGTGTGGCATGAGCAGACTAAGCTGAAATTCACTTAGAAATCTATGGCACCTGAATACGATACATTGTGCTCTTGAAGTGCTTAAAGAAGGACAACATTGAACGAAAGAGGCTCAGAGAGACAGACAGACAGACAGACAGGACAGACAGACAGACAGACAGACAGAGACAGAGAGAGAATGAAAATCAGACCTGGAATCAGACATTTATGATTCAGCAAGGCCAAAGCTCCATTTGATGGGGTATGGACACATTTTTAAGATTGTGCAAACACAAGATATAGTACATAGTCGCATTGAGACATAGTCGCATTGAGACATAGTCGCATTGAGATATAATCGCATTGAGATATAGTCGCATTGAGATATAGTCGCATTGAGATATAGTCGCATTGAGACATAGTCGCATTGAGATATAGTCGTATTGTGATTGTACATATTTCGAACATTTTGTAACACAGTATGGGCCACACAGTCATTCTTCAAGAAAAACAGTAAGAGCATATAAAAAGGTTTAATAGTCATACACCAATAGAAACGAACTTTAAGACAAGGCAATCTCTTTTCTATCAAGAACTTTATAGACGTTAGTTGTTTTGATAAAGCCAGATAATTGCTGGCAGATTTGGGTGGAGCGCATGTGGAATTGTCCTAGTGCAGTGAATCCCTCAGAACAAATTCCAAACAGACGTATGTTGCCAGAGTTTCAATTGTACACATATTTGAAATCATGAACATTATTAATCTGAAATCACTGAGAGAGAGCAGTAAGATGGACATACAAGGATTGAGACACACAGAAGATCAAGAACACGATCAAAAGTTTGGTCTGGTGGTTAGCGCAATGGACTGTATACTGGGAGCTCGTTTGTTCGAACCCACATTACTTCAAAAAAGTCATTGTGGAATTTTTCACCTGCGACCAGCTCCTACCTAGAGTTGAACGTGCTGCAGGCCTGCTAGGGAAGACTGGGACCACACACACAGTCAGGTCTCATCCACTTTACATATGCGTCATTTAGGGTTTTCAACTTTCCAGACCAGCGCAGCAGGCCTCTGTATTTTTCGGGCCTGGTTGACATCAGGATGTAGAGTACAGTCCTGTCATTTACTCACAATCCGAAATGGACCTTCACAGCATTATCAACTGATTTGTTTTGTTTTTGTTTTGTTTTTGTTTGGTTGGTTGGTTGGTTTTTTTTTCCCCTGCCCAACCTTCTGCACTGTCCTGTATCTCTGTACCCCCACCGCTCATTTTAAATCTCCAGCTCATCTACAAGCTCAGCATGACTGAGATCCCCATGGGATTAGGCACGGAGGGGGACAACAACATCCTGGATTTTTTACACAATGCTATGGTGATGACGATGGGGAGGATAGTGACGATACTTATGGTTAGAGACTGCATGACTGGGCGGTGTTGTACACTTACTTTTGTAATTATCTTGGCGTGAACCAGGCCCGAGAAATACAGACACCTAAGGTGTTGGTCAGAAAATTTAAGCAACACCCTTAAGAACGCCTCTATAAAGTGCCTGAGACACGACTGTGTGGTCCAAGTGTTCCCAACTAGCCATCTTTGCGTAGGAACCGGTAGAGATCAAAGAATTCCACAACCATTTTTATTTGGGCTGACGGCGGTTCGAACCCAGGACCTCCCAGTCAGTGTCAGTTGTGCTGATCACTTCACCGTGTTAGTTTGGGGTTACTCAACACCAGATCTTCGATCCTGTTCTTGCTGTCTGATGTGTCTCACTCCCTGTCCGTACATGGCCAGAGGAGACTAGGTTCCATCTCGTGTCTCCTGGCGGAACAACACGTTTAGGAGGGACCTGCAGTAGATGATGATGGCTACTGTTAAGGGGCAGAACAAGATGCCGCTCCATCCTATGTCATGTAATTGACACACGAACACACTCACACACACACACACACACGCACACACTCACACACACACTCACACACACACACACACAACACACACACACCCCACACACCACACACACAACTCACACACTCACACACTCACACACACACACACACGCACACACTCACTCACACAACACACACACACACACCAACACACACCACACACACACACACACACCACGCACACACAACACACCACACACCACACACACTCACAACCACACACACACACTCACACACACACACACACACACACCACACTCACCCCCACACACACACACAACACACACACACCACACACACCACACACCACACACCACCCACACACACACACACACCACACACACCACAACCACACACACACACCACCACACACACACAACACAACCACACACCACCCACACACACAACACCCCACACACACACACACACACACACCCACCACCACACACCACACACACCACCACCCACGACAACACCACACACAACACACACACCACACACCACACAACACACACACAGCACGCAACGAAACCACACACACACACACACACACACCACACACCACACACACCACCACACACACACCACACGACCAACACACACAAACAACACACCAACACACACACAACACACACACACACACAAACACACACACACACACACACACAACACAAAACACACACACACACACACAATGTATATATATATACATATATGGTCACAATGGATTTTACCATGTGAAACTCAGGCTGCTCTGCCCGTTGAGAGTACGTCACCGCGATGCAGCGCCATCCAGTTA
>JAPXFY010000016.1:6189485-6194485 GCA_030674185.1 Monoplex corrugatus | reverse complement strand
TGCAACGACAAAAGATAGATTAGTATGGAGGGCCATGATCGCCAACACCGTGTGGCAAGGCACATGGGGATGATGGTGATGACAGTCGCTGTACTTCCCAAGAGGCGCCTGTTCGGAGAACTCAAGCAAGGACACCATCACCAGGGAAGACGACTGAAGCCGTACAATGACACAATGAAGACCACGCTCATTAACTCTTGCTTCAACATCACCAAGTTGGAAAATTTGTCCATAACATAAAAGGTTGGTGACAGCAGAGTACGCAGGACACAGTCACATGTGAACAACACAGAACAGCTGCTAGTCAACAAAAGACGGATCGGCGGAAGCAAAACTCAAGGCCACAGGACACCTTCCCATGAAGCGCCTGCAGAAGAACATGTGCCTTCAGGATCGGTTTTATATCCCACATGAAGACCTATACCAGGCGATGAGGACCGGTATGACTACTGATCCACTGGGTCTACGGGAGGGTCTATCATCATTTCCTTCTGGAATGAAGGTAAGTGTGAGACGTGTGGGTCTGATGAAGGTGATGATGACTGCGTGTGTGGTGTGTGTGTGTGGTCGTTTGTTATCAGTGTACAGGGATTGGTCTATCCTGTGTGTGTGTGTGTGTGTGTGTGGTGTGTGTGTGTGTGTGTGTGTGTGTGTGTGTGTGTGTGTGTGTGTGTGTGTGTGTGTGTAGGGGTGTGTGTGTGTGTGTGTGTCCGTGTTCGTCTTCGTGTCTCTATGTTTGTGTCTGTTTTGTCTTATTCTGCCGTATCAGATCTGTTGGATGCAGTATTCACAACTCTATAGCTCCTCTCTCTCTCTCTCTCTCTCTCTCTCTCTCTCTCTCTCTCTCTCTCTCTCTCTCTCTCTCTCTCTCTCTCTCTGTGTGTGTGTGTGTGTGTGTGTGTGTGTGTTGTGTGTGTGTGTGTGTGTGTGTGTATGTGTGTGTGTGTGTGTATCTGTCTGTGTCTGTCTTTTGTATGTATGTATGTATGTATGTATGTATGTATGTATGTATGTATGTATGTATGTGTCTGTGTATCTATCTGTCTGTTCTGTGTATGTGTGTTTATGTGTGTTTCTGTCTGTCTGTCTGTCTGTGTCTAGTCTGTGTCTATTTGTTATGTGTGTGCGTGTTTTCGTGTGTATGTTCGTGTGTTTGTGAGTGTGTGTGCGTGTGAATTATCATTCTGTCAGCATGCATTCAATGCAATATTGACAAGGGACTTCCAGACAGAATTTCTATCGTATTACATTCAGCATCCTTTTTCTGTCATGGAATATTGATATCTCTTTTGCTCTTTGTCTTCTGTCTGTCTGTTTGGCTGTCTGTCTGTCTGTCTGTCTGTCTCTCTCTCTCTCTCTCTGTCTCTCTGTCTCTCTGTCTCTCTCTCTCTCGCTCGCTCTGTCTCTCTCTCTCTCTGTGCTCTGTCTCTTTCCGTGAGATATGGATTGTAAATGTTTCCAAGGAGTAAAGCAGTGTTGTGTTGAGAGCTTCATTCTGTTTTCCTCGCTTTCTATTAATAGCGAGCTCGCAAATGAAGTGAATTTATACAGAAAGCATGATGCTGCGTTCACTCCATACGAAATAGAACTTGCTTATGACCTCTGCTGATGATCTCAACATTTTTGGCTTCGATCGCAGGAGATCTTCAGCATCAAATAAACCCTTTTCAACGAGAGCATGTAGAATGAGATTAACAGTAAATTTAGGGAAGTCAAAAAAATGATAGTTTTAGAAAAGGTGGCTTTCTGGGTGCAAAACGAGAGGGTTTTCAATGGTGACGAATTGGAAATAGTGAACTGTTACAAGTATATAGGCTTTTTCAACCAGGCATAGTTTTATGACGGCAATTGAGGAAAAAAAAGTGGAGAAATTAAATGTACTAACGAGATTTTGCGAGCTCTGAGTAAGATTGAATGTAATTCGCCAGACATTTTCTGAAAACTTGTTGATGCACAAGTGGCCCCTTCACAGCTATATGCTGCTGAAATACGGGTTTATGAGGGACGGTATCCACTTGAACAAATGCAGCTCTATGCGTGTAAGACATTTTTGCGAGTAAGAAATAAAACCACGAATGATGTGGTTTATGGATGATAAGAAGTATTTCCTCTGTGGATAATTGCAACTACAAGATGTGTCAGTTATCAGTTAAGATTACTAAAATTACCAGAGTAGGTATTGTAGAAAACCATACGAAATGTAACTGGCTATGAACGAACAAAGATTAAATAACTTAGAAGTCAAAAATTAAGCCTATTGCATGTGATGATAGTTTTGAAGAAGTATGGCTGTCAAAATTAAAGAATTAATTGTGGTGATAGTATGGCTGTCAAAAGGTGAAAAATTAAATGTAATGATAGTTTTGAAGAAGTATGGCTGTCAAAAATTAAGAACATTACATGTAATGATAGTTTTGAAGACGTATTGCTGTCAAAAATAAAAAAAATTAAATGTGATGATAGTTTTGAAGAAGTATGGCTGTTTGGGTGTGTTCGTGAAAAAGGATTGACTGAAGAGCTAAAAGAAAGATTGCGCAACAATTTCAGACATAACTCAGTAACCACTTGGACTCGAATGCATGGTTTTCTTTGTATAGTAGATTTAAAACCTTATTAGTAACAGAAAAGTGTGTACAGGTGTTGTATGTGAAAGCTTACACAAATGTAATGGTACAATTCAGGATGGGCGTGCCCCAAACGTTCATAGATACCGCTTTTCATCGGCGACTGAAAACTCTTCTTGTCCAGTCTGTCCAAATACACAAGAAAACAATATATATTTCTGTTTAAGTGCCCATTATACAGACAGGTTAGACGTCTTTATATTCCTATTACCTCTGAATATGATGATTTTGAAAAAAAATTCATTAGTAAACATTGAGCAGTTACTCCATAGGAACTACAGTTAACATAGCTAAATTTGTCGTCGCTGCCTCCCAGATGCGATAAAACAGTGTTGGAAATGTGTTAACATGAAGTATTACCAGTCTGTGTTTACAAGAGTGGAGATATAACGATTACTTATATTGGTTTTATGGCATTATTTCAGTTCGTGTTGTTTTGGCGTCGATCATTGTGTTTACGACAAATATGTGTGCATTGATTTTTTCCGATGAAAGGGGCTTATATTCATTAAAATCCCGAGTTCTGTATCTGTCTGTCTCTGTCTTTGTCTGTCTGTCTGTCTGTCTGTCTCTCTCTCTCTCCTCTCTCTCTCTCTCTCTCTCTGTGTCCTGTCTCTGTCTCTCTCTGTCTCTGTCTCTCTCTCTCTCTCTCTCTGTCCTGTCTCTGTCTCTGTCTCTCTCTCTCTGTCTCTTTCTCTCTCTCTCTTTCTCCCTTCCCCTCCATCCCCCTTTCACCCTTCCTGTCCCCAACACCACATAACTTTCTCCTTCACAAGTCTGTCCCCTCTCCAAGCAGTCCACATCTCCGCCCCCCCCCCCCCCCATTCCACCCCCCTCATCCGAACAAGACAAGACAAGTGATGTCAAGTCAAGTCAGTAAGCAATAAAGCATCGCATAGTTTGTTGTGCCAGTCTCCACAAGGCAGGTCACGACACGTAATTACACATACCTGTTGTCAGGCCACCCGTCAGAGTACTACTACCTGCAGCTCAGCAGTATTGTCTTCCTCCATATCATCTGATCTATCATCTGTCTTCTGTCTCCACCAGTCGCCTGAATGCTATGGTTAACTGAACGGACTACTGACTGGAAGGTTGTGGGTTCGAATCCCGTCAGTCCTGTCAAAACCATTGTGGGATTTCTCAACCCCCAACAGGCTCCTACCCGGAGTTGATCGTGCCGTATACTCGTTGGGGAGACTGGGACCACACAGTTGTGAGTCTCATCCTTGTCGTGGATGCGTCACTGAGGGTGTTGGTCAAAATTCATGTCCAACACTTCATGTGTCTGTTTCTCTCGGGCCTCGTTACTGGCAAGATGTTTTATGAAAGCAAGCATACAGAACAGCCATGTCATGCAGTCTCAGTCCGGAATGGAATTCCATAGCATGATGATAATCATCGCCATTATCCTCATATCTTTGTGAAAAGTAGTCCCAGATTCTGTGGCCATTGATGTGCTGTATGAAATGGGACAGCAACAAAAAAGAAAAACTGACAAAACTCTGACAACTTAGGCTTACATGTATTAAATTGTCAAAATTTCATATCTGAAAAGGTTATAGCTGACCACGTGCTTTGTGCTTTGCCGCTTCGTCTGTCTGTCTGTCTGTCTGTCTGTCGTCTTCTGTCTGTCTGTCTTCTTCTTTCTCTTTTTTCTTTCTCTCTCTCTTCTCTGTCTGTCTGTCTGTTGTCTCTTCTCTCTCTCTCTCTCTCTCTCTCTCTCTCTCTCTCTCTCTCTCTCTCTCTCTCTTCTCTCTCTCTCTCTCTCTCTCTCTCTCTCTCTCTCTCTCTCTCTCTTCTGTTTCTTCCGTTGCAGATTTTAATTTTTCCCTTGGATAAAAAATGTTAATGTGCTTGATGTTATATATGTAAAAAGTCATCTTCCATTACAAATGGGGAAAAAGACAGGTACACGCTTCTGGCAGGTAATCCTTGATTTATCTCCGTTAATGTTCACAGTGGAGACATAAACCTGGTGTCATTATGAACTGTAGTGTCTGTACTGTACTTGTACTTCTGGACTGTAACACTAAAACTGTACAAAAAGGGACTTAACGGTGATTTTATCACAAGGGTCACATTCACAAAAGAAAAAAACAGAGTTGAGCTTACGCACGGCATATTCTGTTTGGCGAGTACAAAAGAAGAAGAAGAACGAAAACAAGAAAGAAACAAAATTCCCAAGGGGGAGGAGCTTAGGTCCGAAGTGAAGAGGTTTGTTAAACAGGGTATTGCATTATATCGATTTTCCCCCTGTTTTTCTTTCTTTCTTTCTTTCTTTCTTTCTTTCTTTGTTTGTTTGTTTTCTTTCTTTCTTTGTTTCTTTGTTTCTTTCTTTCTGTCTATCCACCACCTCGCCCCCATCTATCTCTC
>JAPXFY010000016.1:6164485-6174485 GCA_030674185.1 Monoplex corrugatus | reverse complement strand
TGGAATCAAGAGAAAGCCTGAGGTTAGCAATCTTGTTGACAAAATAGTCGGAGAAAGCCTGTGGAAGATCAGATGGTGGCAGGTTAGATGGAAGAGGAGAAGAGCCAGTTTTGCCAAGAAGAGTATTAGTGATATTATACAATTGTTTGGACGTGGAGCAAGCAAGAATTTTGGCATTGTAATAGGCTGATTTAGCGGCGTCTACAAGGCTATTAACAATTTTGTTGGCAGTTTGAAAGATTTGCCTATGCACAGTTAGACTGGACTTGAGCCATTGTCTCTCAGCTTGACGTCTGTCACGCTTGGCATCTTGCAGTTGTGAAGCTATGGAGGAGAACCAAGGTGTAGGCGGTCGTTTGGAGACTTGGCGTGTTGTTGATGGAGCATGTTGATCCAGTAGCCCAAGAAGGAGGTTGTTCAGTTCATCAGCAGTACTAGGAGGCGAGGCAGTAAGGAGAGAGTGAAGATCAGCATCGAACACAGACAAGTCAACAGCAGATAGGTGTCTGGCTTGCACAGCAGTTTTCTGAGGAGGAGGACGGGAAAGCAGGAGATCAGAGATGAGGCAGACATGGTCAGAAGGGAGGGTGTGATCAGTGGTGATGGACTTCACGATGGCCTGATCAGCCCTGTGGATAATACCGTCTAGGGTATGCCCCCGTGTGTGTGTAGGCACGTTGACTGTCTGAACCAGACCATATGAGTCCAGTAGATCAATAACTTTAGAAGTAAGAGTGTTGGCAGGATGGTCAAAATGAATGTTGAAGTCCCCGGCGATGATGTAGGAACCACTGAGTGAATTGCAGTAAGACAGAAGGTCAGGCAGTTCGTCAGTGAAGGTAGAGTCAGTCAGACGGTTCTTGGAGTTGGGTGGAGGGCGGTAGAGGCAAAGCAGGTGGAACGTCTGATGAGGGAAAGTAAGGGTGAGTTGGGCCAGTTCAAAGGAGGAGTGACTGAAAGGGAAGGCAGATTTGGTTGAGGTATAAGGTGAAAGTTGATCAGCGACGACAAAGGCAATGCCGCCACCACGGCTGGACTGACGAGGGAAGGAAAGGGTGTAGTGACCAGGGGGAGCAATGTCACGGCACTTGGCTTCATCACCAACTGAACGAAACCAGGTTTCAACAACAGCGAAAACGTCAATGTTGCTGTCGTGGATAAAATAGCCAAGTGCCGAACGTTTATCTGTTCCGGTGCCCAGGGCCTGAGCGTTGAAAATACCCAGACGGAATGAAGCAGAACGGCGAGAAATTTGTCTTGCAGAGCGAGTGTCAATGACAACCAGATTGTTGACGTTGGAACAGGAAGGTCGGTCGAAAACTGCAGGAAGAATGTTGTCAGAAAAGGATGGGGGATGTGAGGGTCGACGTTCAGAGGTGAGGGTGAGGAAGCGTAAGGGACGAAGTTCAGAGGAGAGGGGGCCTTGAGCTGACACATTGAAGAATTACGAGTAACCACATATATAGCATGGCGCTTGCGTATGCCGCCCCGGCGCGAGCGTCGACGAGGCAGGCTACAACTGATGTCGTACTTTTTCAGACGTGAGATCAGTTCAGGTTCAAGATTCGCGTGTGCCGGGAAGCCAATGCAAGGAGTTGATCTCTGGTGTATGTGCACTGAACCTGATTTTTTATGTCAACAAGAGACGACATAGAGATGGCGTTGACAGTACGGCTGGGTTGATAGGGGTGCACGTGCACGACGGACGGGAAGTAACATGGCGGGATTTCAACATACTTCAGGAAGGCCAGTCGAATGAAAAAGAAAACGAACAGTACCTTAAAATACGGGGGGCAATCAACATGATGTGATGACGACATCGTAGACTATATGTTTACACACTTGCTCACACAAAATAAACATCAAACCGTCCCTGGAAACACAGAAACACCACAAATATCGGCAGTGAGGTGACCGTGCCTGTTAGGCGGTTGAACCTCGACCTTGACCTCTTGATATACTTAAGACATGAGACCTGTTGATATACTTAAGACATGAGACCTGTTGATATACTTAAGACATGAGACCTGTTGATATACTTAAGACATGAGTAGTGTAGGCGAGTCGAGAGTTGAAAGTTACACTGTTTTTTTTTATATTTAATAATAATAATAATAATTACAATATTTATATAGCGCAAAATCTTGATAAAATCAAATCTAAGCGCTGAAACAGACACACACACACGCACGCACGCACACACACGCACGCACGCACACACACACACACACATACACACACACACACGGCTATAAATGGGGAGAAAGAATAAAAGCAATGGAAAATTATAGAGAGCATATTATATACAATTATATATTGCAATGTGATTCCCCTCCGAGTGGAGACAGGCTGCAGAAATCAAAAATTCGGATTATGTTGTGTTCTGGAAGTAGTATATATATATATAGTATATAATTATAGTAAGGCTAGCAGTTCAAAGAAGAGACGGATCAATATTTCTCTTGCAACTTCTGATTTATCTCCAGTGGTGGTTTCTCTCGTGCAATCAGTGTAATATCTACAATATTGACAGTCGAGTTTTCTTCCACCAAGACAATTGAACTAGGGGGGGGGGGGGGTGAATTCATTACAGCTCAAGATTTCTCGGACAAATTCCATTTCCTTTGTAGTTATTGTTTTTCTCAGACAGTGAGTGCACTTCCCTTATCTTTTGCAACTGTGTCCGTCTGTCTGTCTCTCTGTCTGTCTGTCTGTCTGTCTGTCTGTCTGTCTGTCTGTCTGTAAACGTGTATGTTTGTGTCTGTGTGTGTATGTCTGTGAGTATGTATGTGCGTGTGTACGCTGTGTGTGTGTGTGTGTGTGTGTGTGTGTGTGTGTGTGTGTGTGTGTGTGTGTGTGTGTGTGTGTGTTGGTCTGTCTGTGAGAGAGTATGTGTGTGTCTGTAAGAATGTCTGTATGTGTATACGTCTGTTTCTGTATGTCTGAGAGTGTGTATGTGTGTGTATATGTGTGTTTGTCTGTTAATGTCTCCGCTGAGAGTGTGTATGTAATAATAATAATGAGTACTTATAAGCGCAAGATCAAGAGAACTCTGCTCCAAGCGCTTTACAATTCACCCTATCTTTACCACCCCTATTCGCCACTTCAACATTAGCAGTTATACATACATATCAATCAAGTCTACTATAATTACAATGACATCAACACAAACAGAAACACGTCTATCAAATCTAACCAATAGTTGCCCATCGGACAGACAATAATAGATATTACATCACAAGTTATCCAAAATACACAAACAACCACACCCACAATGCACATTATATAATACACGAATCATGCGCACAAACGCAACAGCCCAAACAATATTTTAAAGACAGAAACTTTTTTCACATTTTTCTATACAGATGTGTTTTGAGGCCAGATTTGAATGAGGTGATTGTGTCTGAGTGCCTAAGGATGTTGGGGATGTTGTTCCATGTTTGGGGTGCTTGATAGGAGAATGCTCGTTGTCCGTATGTTTTTGTTCGAATGCGGGGGATGCGAAAGAGTCGTGTGTCTGCAGAAGAACGCAACTGACGGGATGGTGTGTAGATGTCAAGAAGCGAGGATAGGTATTCTGGCGCAGTGTTCGAAACAATCGAAAAGGAAAGAGTAGCAAGCTTGTAATCTATTCTGTCAGAGACAGGCAGCCAGTGCAGAGTGCGGAGGAGAGGAGTGACATGGTCAAACTTAGAGGATTTAAAGATGAGACGTGTGTGTATATATGTGTGTGTGTCTGTTAATGTCTCCGGGTGTACCTGTGTGTGTGTGTGTGTGTGTGTGTGTGTGTGTGTGTGTGTGTGTGTGTGTGTGTGTGTGTGTGTGTGTGTGTGTGTGTGTGTGTGTGTGTTACGTAAGAAAAAAAGCTAATCAAGAAAACCAGTACGATAGGGAGGGGGTAATACAGAATGAAGAAAATGACGGAGGTTCTGGATGTGTAATGAACTCCCCTTCACCCTCCCTCTCCCTCCGGGGACGTCAGGGACAAGGGAGACAACACAACTCATTTCACCCACCCCCTCCCTACTCCTCTTCTCTCTCTCCAACTGTCTGTGTCATCTGCACTGTGGTGGGGAGAGAGATCGTGTCGCTTTCTTCTTTCTATCCCTTATGTTGTGATAAGTGGGTTTCTGTATTTGTGTCTGTCTGTCTCTCCTGTTTTACACGCGAGCTGGTGGGTCTTTTGATAGAGCCGTGGACTGGAAGATCTGATATCACGAATTCACCCCAGCCTGCAACATTTAAAAAGAAAAACTAGCCTACTGGCTGCCCATCTTAATGTTTCCATCATTTTGGTGATGTCAGCTTAGTGCTTCATAGGTACCCTCCCTCACCATCTCAAAACCTTGCTGGCTTATAGGAATTTGTGCAGGCGAAGGGAGTCTGCGAAATACACTTGCTGGCAGACTAGGATGGAGCGCATGTGGAGTTGTCCGAGCGCGGTGGATCCTTCTCGAACAAACTCCAAGCACCTCTCTCTCTATGTATGTATCTTTCTCTCTTTCTCTGTCTCCCTCCCTCCCTCTCTGTCTCTGTCTCTCTCTTCATATCTCTCTCCCTCTCTCTTTCCCTATCTCTTTCTCTCTGTCTACTTTCTCTCTTTGTCTTTTTCTCTGTCTCTTTCTCCGTCCCCCCTCGTTCTTTCTGTCTCTCCCTCCTCTTCTCTCTCTCTCTCTCTCTCTCTCTCTCTCTCTCTCTCTCTCTCTCTCTCTCTCTCTCTCTCTCCCGCCCTCCTCTCATGTTCCGTCTTCTCTCTTTCTCTTTTTATCATACAGACAGATACACACGCACGCACGCACGCACGCACGCACGCACGCACACACACACACACACACACACACACACACACACACACACACCTCCTGTCGATATGAAGTAATTTCCTTTCCTTTAAGGGGGGTTGAAAAAAGAAAAACAGTCGACCATGCAGTAACGGAAGATTTCAAATGATAAAGACCCAGCGCCCACCTCCACCCCCCCCCCCCCCCCCCGATAAATGATAAATGACTGAAGTCAATCAGTCCTAAGATCCCCCCGTTCTACCTTCCTGTGTCGGCCAACTACATGACCCAGTTGTGAGTACTGTGGAATTAAGATTTGATGTCTCGAGTTCAATTGTTGATCATCATCATCATGTACCCTGCCGCATGACGTTGGCGATCATGGCCCTTCATACGAATCCCTTTTGTCACTGCAAGTACACCTCCCAACTTCTCTGACTTCATCCACTCTGCAGTTTCGTCCAGTATTTTCTCCCATGGTCTGTCTGGTGCTCTTGTACCTCCAGCTTTCCTGTTGTGACTAGGTGCTCTAATTTCTCCTGCCTCATAAAATGTCCTATAAATGTTGTCTGTCTTTTCCTTATCTTCTTCATTATTGTTCTCTTTGTGTTTCCCTCTTTCAAGACTGTCTCTTTTGTTTTCTTTGCTGTCCATGGAACTCAAACATTCTTCTTAGAAATCACATTTCAGCTGTTTCAATCTTGTTCTGACTTTAATACATAATAAAAACATAATAACTGGTTTGTTGGCTGTCCGTCTTACTGGTTGTGTAGAGGAGCAAGGACTAATTTAAAGACTAGTTCAGTGGGATCTAACGCTATTATCATTGAAAATAGAAGTGTTTTGAAGTTTCAAGTTTGCATGCTTTGCCAGTGTCAGTATTCTATAGGTATCCCCACCCCCTTCCCCCTCCCCCCACATTTTGAAAACCTTGCCAATGCGCAGTTTTGCCAGATGATCGTTGGCAGATATGGCTGGAGCGCTTATGGGATTGTCCGAGTGCCATGAATCCGCCTTGAACAGGCTCCAACATGTACACTCTTATTCAGTCAGCGATAGCCATCAGACCGAAACCAATCGGTTCACTTCTTTGAATCACCTTCAGTGCACCTATGTCAGCTGTCTATCAGTTCTGATGTGGTTGGCAATTACAGTCTTGATCCGGTGTGTCGGTAGTTTTATCATCCCTTTCTTTTTAGCCCACCTGGACAATTTGTTATTGCAGAGGTGAGATAATTATTCACGGAAAATGTTCCTGTTGTAAGTAAATTGTATGTAGCGCTATTCTCGAAGCTTATTTGAGCTCACTACGCTTTACACATAATCGACTTGTCGTTGACCTCACTCCATTATGTTGTTGTACTGTTTGCAATACGGAAGTGAATTGTTGAAAATACATGCGTTGTAAAAAGCCTCACGACTTCTTTCTTAAACCTACAAACTAAGATTGTGAATTGTTTAGACCTCCCCCCCCCCCCCCCCTAAAAATTGTAACCATCCTTTTGTTGAAGAATCAGTACGTTTCAGTGTTGTTCGTCCATTTTCATTTCTCGCCCTAACGAACACAATTCTTGGTATAAAAAATGACATCTGCTAGTATGGTTGTACTTTTGTAATGTTCTGTTTTCAGAGATTATAAAGTTTGTGGCTGTACATGTATAGTTTGTTTGTTGTTCTTTGTTGTTGTTACTTTTGCCGCCCCATGTTCTGCACCTCTTCTGTTTCATTATTCCCATGGTGCTCATTTCAGCTCATCAACACAAATCCAAACCCACCGACACTGAGGTCACCATGACAGCAGGGCATGAGCGGCCAAGGAGTGTGGTATAATTTTTCACAATGCTGTATTGATGAGATTGGGGATGATAGTGATGATGGTATGGAGTTCTGTTTACGGTTTGAGACTGCGTGACAAGGCTGTATGCCCCACGCTTACTTTCATACCATACAGATCTTGGCGTCAGCCAGACTTGAGAGATACAGTCATCGTGACATTCACGGTGAGAAAGAGCTGACGGTCGATAACAGGCTGAAAACCCGAAGTGGAGAAATGTTATGTGACGTCAGGGTTTCTTTAACGCCATCAGTCCAGGTCTTCCTTGATCTGCCTCTCGCTTTAGACGCATATTTGTTGTTGTTGTTGTTGTTGTTGTTGTTGTTGTTGCTGTTGTTGTTGTATGTTGACCGGGCAAGCTGATGGGGTTGCGTTCTGATCAGATGACCAAACCACTCAATGTTCTGTTGATGGATATGATGACTGTGGAGTGGTGTTGTTCCCACTGTTTCTTTGATCTTGGTGTTTGTGATCATGACGTGTCTGGTCTTGTTGACAGCTGTTCTCACACAGCACATCTCACATCTCACAGGGGTCATTTTGTGCTGTAGGAACTTGGTCAGGGTCCAGGTCAGGCACTGGTATGTTAGGGTAGGGGTGAAAGTGGAACTGATGAGCTTGGCTGTTGTTTCAGTAGTAATGTTGGGGTGTTTGGGGAGTGGGTAATGCTGACAGCTGACATCGTTCGTTTTCTGACTGTAGTGAAATGCTACGTTTTTCTGTTATCATCATTATTATTATTATCATCAACATCAGTGTCATTATTGTTACTACTGTTATTGTTGCTATTGTTATCATCATCATCATCATTATCATCATTATCATCATCATCATCATCATTATCATCATCATCATCATCATCATCATCATCATCATCATCATCATCATCATCAACATCATCATAAATCATTCTTGCTTAAAGCTATTCTCCAAACTTCTGTGGACTCACTGCGCACTATACATAATCAAGCTTTTAAGTTCTTAAGCCAGCCACTGATATGACGTACAGGATCTATAACTTGTTGCTTTTTTAAGATTTTGCATGCATATACTCACAAAGGGGGTTAGGCGCTGGCAGATCTGTATACACACAATCACCAGGGAGATGGGAAAATCTTGACTCTTTACTCACTAGGCGTAGATATGTGTTCGGATCGAACCCAAGATCTTTCGATTGCAAGTCTGCGTTATCCACTGGACTACTGCGCCCGTCCTAAAAAAAGAAAAGACAAGAAAAGAAAAAAGGTGACGGACGCTGTCAACGTGGCTTAAACCACTTCAGCTTCGATAAAATAAAATGTTAGAAAAAGGAAAAGGATTGTATAACTATAGAATCTTTAACCCTCACAAGCACACAACTTTCTTTTATCATCGTTTTACTCGTTTGGTTCGTTTTCAGTATCAAAGATATCGACAAAGACATTTGAAAGAAGGATCGCTAATGCAGCTGTACAGACTTCTAAGTGTACTTACCCTCACAGAAGATCAACGTTGTGGTTCCCCTGTAGCAAGTTTTAGCCAAATGTACCCGTGACAGTCCAACTAATACGGAAAGTTGGGAAGCAATTTTCTGGCTGATTTAATCTGTGCAACCAGGGAATACAACGTGAATGAAAAACTTGGGTGCTGTGGTGTTGTGCTGATAGAAATGGTATCATTTGGGTCAAACAAACGTGGAGAAGGGGGGAGGGGTGGTATTTAGAAAGGTTACAGCGTACAATCACATTTGAAAGAGAGACAGACAGGGAGCTAGAAAGAGAGAGAGAGATTTTAATTCTACAACGATTGATTAACTAATCTTTATTTTCTAACGTGTGTTATTCGACTGATCTTTATTTTCCAAGGTTTGGTTGATTAACTGATCTCTCTTTTCCTAGGACTGGTTGATTGACTGATCTTTCTGTTCCAAGGTTGGATTGATTGACTGATCTACTTTTCCAAAGTTTGGTTGATTGACTGATCTTTATTTTCTAAGGTAAGGTCTGGTTGATTGGCTGATCTTTATTTTCCAAGGTTTGGTTGATTGACTGATCTTTATTTTCCAAGGTCTGGTTGATTGACTGATCTTTATTTTCCAAGGTTTGGTTGATTGACTGATCTTTATTTTCCAAGGTTTGGTTGATTGACTGATCTTTCTTTTCCAAGGTTTGGTTGATTGACTGATCTTTATTTTCCAAGGTTTGGTTGATTGACTGATCTGTATTTTCCAAGGTTTGGTTGATTGACTGATCTTTATTTTCCAAGGTTTGGTTGATTGACTGATCTTTATTTTCCAAGGTTTGGTTGATTGACTGATCTGTATTTTCCAAGGTTTGGTTGATTGACTGATCTGTATTTTCAAGGTTTGGTTGATTGACTGATCTTTATTTTCCAAGGTTTGGTTGATTGACTGATCTTTCTTTTCCAAGGTTTGGTTGATTGACTGATCTTTACTTTCCAAGGTTTGGTTAGTTGGTCTTTATGTATTCCAGCGATTGATTGATTGGTCCTGTTTTCCAAAAGTAAAGACATTGAGACATTTTCCAACGACAGAGACGTTAAGACATCTAACCACCCTGGATGCGCGCATTGGAATCCAGATGGTAGATAATTTTCTATACAAAGGTGGCGAGGGCAGAAGGTCATCCAGGGGCTATGACGTGGATGTTGTCTGGACAGGCCTGGCCCCATAAAGTGTGAGGAGTGTTCAGGGCTGAAACACTTGCTTGAGGGGGGGTGGGGGTGGGGGTCTCGTCTGAGAACCTTCTGCCGCCAGATTCTCCCCAGAGCTAGAGTTTCTTGCTACGACTACTTGGTCAATATTCATTGTCTGTACCGTTGCTAAAAGCTACAGGGTATTTCACACTGAAATAATGCAAAATGTGAGAGATAATAAATAACAGTAAGAACACAGCTCTTAGATACTTGAGGCATTTTAGAGTAACAACAGCAACAACAACAGCACAACAGCAGCAACAACAACAAAGAAAACCAGCCCTATTGACGAAAAGACTGGAAACGAAATGCTCAAGTTTAAGTGTACTCGTGACGTTCTAAAAATAAATATTTAGCAAGAAGACAGTTGGGTTTTAGTTCAGAGTTTAAGTTTGTTCACGAGAGATTCATTACACTCGCACAATTCCATATGCGCTCTATCCAGCCTGCGATCAGTTATCTGGCACACTGAGCTTGTGCAAAATTGAAAGGGTTGGCAAAAAGAAAGAGGGGAGGGGAGAGAGAGAGAGAGAGAGAGAGAGAGAGAGAGAGAGAGAGAGAGAGAGAGAGAGAGAGAGAGAGAGAGTACAAATGAATGAATGAGTGAACAAATGGACAGCATTTTAGCTTTGCAAGGTTAACGGTGAGCATGGTTTTAAACTTCTGTCTTTTATCTTAACTTATTTTT
>JAPXFY010000016.1:6156985-6159485 GCA_030674185.1 Monoplex corrugatus | reverse complement strand
GTCGGAGATATGCGGTTGTTGAGCTCTCTTACTGACTTCTTCAGTTTTCCTGCTGATTTAAGTTTTATGACTTGGCAGTTGTATAGCATCTTCCCTGGAGGGTGTCCTTACGGCGACTTGATTTTAATAACTTCTGTGGATTCTGTAGCAGAGTGATTTCAGTGGCGAGAAATGAGTGTGTCTGTGCGTTATTGAATTGGAATGAGAGAACTTTCTCTTGTCTTTTATTCCCTGTCTGTATGGTTATACCACGTCTGGTGTTGAAATTGACCGAATTTTTTTTTCAGTTCCTGTCGGCTGCCAGGAGGCATGGTGTTCATAGGAATTCTTTTCTTTCTGCGTTCTGTGTCACAACAAGAGGCGGGAGAGACCTCCAGTAGTGTGAGGTGGTTCCTTTCGAGGCGTAGAACCCAGCACTGCTCCACTGTGAAGAGGACCTCAGTGGGCCAGCGCCATTGTCCTCTGATGTGGATGACCCTGTAGACATATGAGTTATATTGCAGGGTACCATGATTTGTTTGAAGGCGCCTGCAGGCCTGGTACCTCTGACTTCAGTCTTCTGTCTGATGTACAAGACTGTGTAGATCTTTGCGTTATATTGCATGGTACCATTGTTTGTTTGAAGGCGCCTGCAGGCCTGGTACCTCTGACTTCAGCCGTCTGTCTAATGTAGATGAACCTGTAGACATTCGTGTTACATTACATGGTACCGTGGTTTGGTTGAAGGCGCCTGCAGGCCTGGTACACTGACTTCAGCCCTGGAATGAGACATGTGAGCATTACACAACAAAAGCGGTACAGAAAGTGGGGTAAACAAAATTAGAAATATACGCAGACAGTCAGGAAGACAAAAAGCAAGCACAGCAACTTGTGAGAGAATGCCACCTGGCAGCCATTACCTGATTAGCAGCCAACCGTGTGAAAGACGTTAGGGGGAAGGGGGGAGGTGAAGAATGAAAGGAGTGGTTGACAGACTGACACACATACAGACAGGTAGCCAACCAGACAGAGGAAAAGAGATAGAACGACAGAGAGAGAGAGAGAGGGGGGGGGAGGGTGGGGGGGGGGAGAAAGCCAGACAGACAGAGATTAGGGATGGAGAGATGGGAAAAAGATGGAGGAGAGAGAGAAAGAGAAGGGAGGGAGGGATGGAGAGAGAGAGGGGGGGGAAGAAGAGAGGGAGAGAGGAAGAGAGAAGAAAAGAGGGCAAAATACATACAATGTTGCAGAATGTTTGGAGTTCGTTCACGAGTGATTGCTCTAACTAGGACAATTCATATGCGCATCATCCAAATCTGTCAGCAGTTACCTGGCAGACTCACTGAGTGTGTACAAAACCATATGCGCTGGCCTGGCAAGGTCTTCAAACAGGGAAGGGGGAGAGGAGAAGGACCGTTTAAAACACTAAGCTGATACAACCAGAATAATGAAAACAACAATTAAGATGGGCAGCGAAGAGGTCAGTCTTTAATGTTGCGGGCTGGGATGGAACTCGTGAGGAAGAAGGGGAGAGAGAGAGAGAGAGAGAGAGCAAAATACATAGACAGTTGTAGAGAGAGGTAAATGGAAAAGGGAGAGGAAGGAGAAGGGAGCAGGAGATAGAAAGAAAGGAGGGAAGAAAGAGATAAAGAAGAGAGAGAGACAGTGGGGGTGGAAGAGAGAAAACGACAGAGAGATAGAGGATGAGGAGGTGCAGAAGATAGGTAATGATAATGAGTTTTATAGATACCTTATTTCCCCGAGGTTAGAAGTTACAATTTGAAATTTTTTTTTTTTTCAAACTTGCTTGCCTGTTGGGTGTTTTCCTGTTTCCATAAGCTAGCTGCTGACATGACTTACATGATCTTTAACGTGCATATCTTATATTGTGCATATGTACACACACGTAGAGAGAGTGTAGGCACTGGCAGGTCTGCATACATGTTGATCTGGGAGATGGGAAAAATCTGCACCCTGTACCCACCAGACGGAGATGTCTTGGAGGATTGAACCCTGGACCTTGTGATGGGAAGTTTGATGTTTACCTGTTTGACCCCCATGTCAGTCAGACAGACGACAGGCACCAACGGTTATCTACTTACCCATGAAATAGTCATCACTGAGGTCTGGCACCCAGCTGGTACATCAGGAATGAACCGTAACTAAGGGGCTGACAGACTAACTGATACACACACACACACACACACACACACACACACACACACATACACACACATACACACACACATACACATACACACACACACACACACACACACACATACACACACACACACACACACACACACACACACATACACACACATACACACACACACATACACATACCACACACACACACACACACACACACACACACACACACACACATACACACACACACACACACACACACATACACACACACTGAGAGGCAGGCAGCCCAACATACTGACGGGTCCAAATACAGACAAACATACAGACAGACACGAAACGGATACACACACACACATACATACAT
>JAPXFY010000016.1:6149485-6151985 GCA_030674185.1 Monoplex corrugatus | reverse complement strand
CACCTGTCCACACACCTCCACCTGTCCACACCCTCCACCTGTCCACACACCTCCATCTGCCCACACACCTCCCCTGTCCACACACCTCCACCTGTCACACTTCCACCTGTCCACCACCTCCACCTGTCACACCTCCACCTGTCCACACACCTCCACCTGCCCACATACCTCCACCTGTCACACCTCCACCTGTCCACACACCTCCACCTGTCACACTTCCACCTGTCCACACACCTCCACCTTTCACACTTCCACCTGTCCACACACCTCCACCTGTCACACCTCCACCTGCCACATACCTCCACCTGTCACACCTCCACCTGCCACATACCTCCACCTGTCACACCTCCACCTGTCACACCTCCACCTGTCCACACACCTCCACCTGTCACACCTCCACCTGCCCACATACCTCCACCTGCCCACATACCTCCACCTGCCCACACACCTCCACCTGCCCACATACCTCCACCTGTCCACACACCTCCACCTGCCCACATACTTCCACCTGCCCACACACCTCCACCTGTCACACCTCCACCTGTCACACCTCCACCTGTCACACCTCACCACCTGTCACACCTCCACCTGTCACACACTCCACCTGTCACACCTCCACCTGTCCACACACCTCCACCTGTCCACAACACTTCCACCTGCCTCACGCACCTCCACCTGTCCACACACCTCCACCTGTCCACACACCTCCACCTGTCCACACACCTCCACCTGTCCACACACCTCCACCTGTCCACACACCTCCACCTGCCCACACACCTCCACCTGTCACACCTCCACCTGTCCACACACCTCCACCTGTCCACACACCTCCACCTGTCCACATACCTCCACCTGTCCACACACCTCCACCTGTCCACACACCTCCACCTGCCCACGCACCTCCACCTGTCCACACACCTCCACCTGTCACACCTCCACCTGTCCACACACCTCCACCTGTCCACACACCTCCACCTGTCCACACACCTCCACCTGTCCACACACTTCCACCTGTCACACCTCCACCTGTCACACCTCCATCTGTCCACACACCTCCACCTGTCCACACACTTCCACCTGCCCACACACCTCCACCTGTCCACACACCTCCACCTGTCCACACACCTCCACCTGTCCACACACCTCCACCTGTCCACACACCTCCACCTGTCACACTCCCACCTGTCCACACACCTACACCTGTCCACACACCTCCACCTGTCACACTTCCACCTGTCCACACACCTCCACCTGTCACACCTCCACCTGTCCACACACCTCCACCTGTCACACCTCCACCTGTCCACACACCTCCACCTGTCCACACACCTCCACCAGTCCACACACTTCCACCTGCCCACGCACCTCCACCTGTCCACACACCTCCACCTGTCACACCTCCACCTGTCCACACACTTCCACCTGCCCACGCACCTCCACCTGTCCACACACCTCCACCTGCTCAGAGTCTGCACCCCCTTCGTGTGTATACACATGTAGATAGTTTCAGTTTCAGTTTTCAGTTTCAGTTTCAGTTTCAGTTTCAGTTTTGGTTTCTCAATACGACGTCTCCTTGCTCGGAACTAATTCCATCCACTAACGTCACAGTACCACGTGTATGGTGATCGTGGCACATGCCTTAAGCCTGTACATAATCCATGAGTTGGCCAGGTCCTGAACCCCTACCAAGACTATGTTTTACCTAGTGTATATTTTACACTGGTATTGTATTAGCCTATCATTGGAATAGTTTTGGTTACATGTAAATGACATGGGTATCTGTGTATCTTACCTTCAGATAAAAAGGAACGTATATATGAAGTAAATGAATAAATAATTAAAGGTCTGAGTCACAACACATCTACCTACTTTGTATTAACTCATCTCACATGACAGAAAGCCCCCCCCCCCTCCCTTCCCCCAGCCAGTGCACAAAGTCTCAGCAGTCTATCAATTAGGTGAAGACAATATTTCCTTTAATTATAGCCCTGCCAGTCTGTCTTTCATTTCCGAGGAAAGGAAAGAGGAAATAGATAGGTATGTAAGTAAGTAAGTGAGTGAGTGATTAAGTAAGTAAATATTTATGCATGCATGTATGTATGTATGTATGTATGTATGTATGTATGTATGTATGTATGTATGTATGTATGTATGTATGTATGTATGTATGTACGTGAGTAGGTAGGTATGTAAGTAATTATGTACGTAAGTATGTACGTAAGTATGTACATGTAGAATATCAACTATATACGTTAAACATCCTGTCGAACATGTCAGTGGCTGGCTTATGTAAACATGAAAACGCCCACCATGCACGCCCACCATGAACGCCCACCAAAGACACAGACTGTACAACAACATAGTGGAGTGTGGTCAGCTCATTTTATTAAAAAGTCTGATGATGTGTAATGCGCAGTGAGTCCAAATGAGTCTGGAGAATAGCGCTATATATACACGAATTATTATGTTGCCAGCATAACACTGAACAGTAATAATAGTT
>JAPXFY010000016.1:6146585-6149385 GCA_030674185.1 Monoplex corrugatus | reverse complement strand
TTGTAAATGTTTCCAAGGAGTAAAGCAGTGTTGCTTTGAGAGATTCATTCTGTTTTCCTTGCTTAATACCGAGCTCGCAAATGAAGTGAATTTATACAGAAAGCATGATGCTGCGTTCGCTCCATACGAAATAGAACTTGCTTATGATCTCTGCTGATGATCTCAACATTTTGGCTTCGATCGTAGTAGATCTTCAGCATCAAATAAACCCTTTTCAACGAGAGCACGTAGAATGAGATTAACAGTAAATTTAGGGAAGTAAAAAAATGATATGTTTTAGAAAAGGTGGCTTTCTGGGTGCAAAACGAGAGGGTTTTCAATGGTGACGAATTGGAAATAGTGAACTGTTACAAATATATAGGCTTTTTTAACCAGGCATAGTTTTATGACAGCAACTGAGGAAGCAAAAAGTGGAGGAATTAAATGTACTAACGAGATTTTGCGTGCTCTGGGTAAGATTGAATATAATTCGCCAGACATTTTCTGAAAACTTTTTGATGCACAGGTGGCCCCTTCACAGTTATATTGCTGCTGAAATACGGGTTTATGAGGGGACGGTATCCACTTGAACAAATGCAGCTCTATGTGTGTAAGACATTTTTGCGAGTAAGAAATAAAACCGCGAATGATATGGTTTATGGAGGATTAGAAGTATTTCCTCTGTGGATAATTGCAACTACAAGATGTGTCAGTTATCAGTTAAGATTACTAAAATTACCAGAGTAGGTATTGTGAAAACCATAGAAAATGTTACTGGCTATGAACGAACAAAGATTAAATAACTTAGAAGTCAAAAATTAAGCATTTTGCATGTAATGATAGTTTTGAAGAAGTATGGCTGTCAAAAATTAAAAAAATTAAATGTAAATGATAGTATAGAAAAAGTATTTCTCTTTGGGTGTGTTCGTGAAAAAGGATTGACTGAAGAGCTAAAAGAAAGATTGCGCAACAATTTCAGGCATAACTCAGTAATCACTTGGACTCGAATGCATGGTTTTTGTTTGTATGGTAGATTTAAATCCTTATTGGTAACAGAAAAGTGTGTACAGGTGCTATATGTGAAAGCTTACAGAAATGCGATGGCACAATTCAGGATGGGCGTGCCCCAAACAATCGTTCATAGATACCGCTTTCCATCGGCGACTGAAAACTTCTTTTCCAGTCTGTTCAAATGCACAAGAAAACAATACATATTTCTGTTTAAGTGCCCATTATACAGACAGGTTAGACGTCTTTATATTCCTATTACCTCTGAAGACGATGATTTTGAAAAAATATTCATTAGTAAACATTGAGCAGTTACTCCATAGGAACTACAGTTAACACAGCTAAATTTGTCGTCGCTGCCTCCAAGATGCGATAAAACAGTGTTGCAAATGTGGTAACATGAAGTATTACCAGTCTGTGTTAACACCAGTGGAGATATAACGATTACTTATACTGGTTTTATGGCATTATTTCAGTTCGTGTTGTTTTGGCGTCGATCATTGTGTTTACGACAAATATGTGTGCATTGATTCCCCGATGAAAGGGGCTTATATTCATTAAAATCCCGAGTTCTGTATCTCTCTGTCTTTGTCTTTGTTTGTCTGTCTGTCTGTCTGTCTGTCTGTCTGTCTGTCTGTCTCTCTCTCTCTCTCTCTCTTTCTCTCTCTTTCTCTCTCTCTCTCTCCTCCCCCTCCATCCCCCTTTCACCCTCCCTGTCCCCAACACCACATAGCTTTCTCCTTCACAAGTCTGTCCCCTCTCCAAGCAGTCCACATCTCCCCCCTCATTCCCCCCCCCCCCTCATCCGAACAAGACAAGACAAGTGATGTCAAGTCAAGTCAGTAAACAATAAAGCATCGCATAGTTTGTTGTGCCAGCTTTCCACAAGGCAGGCCACGACACGTAATTACACATACCTGTTGTCAGGCCCCCCGTGAGAGTACTACTACCTGCAGCTCAGCAGTATTATCTTCCTCCATATCATCTGATCTATCATCTGTCTTCTATCTCCACCAGTCGCCTGAATGCTGTGGTCAACTGAACGGACTACTGACTGGAAGGTTTGTGGGTTTGAATCCTATCAGTCCTGTCAAAACCATTGTGGGATTTCTCAGCCCCCAACAGGCTCCTACCCGGAGTTGATCGTGCCGTATGCTCGTTGGGGAGACTGGGACCACACAGTTGTGAGTCTCATCCTTGTCATGGATGCGTCATTGAGGGTGTTGGTCAAAATTCATGTCTGTTTCTCTCGGGCCTCGTTAACGGCAGGATGTTTTATGAAAGCAAGCATACAGAACAGCCATGTCATGCAGTCTCAGTCCGGAATGGAATTCCATAGCGTGAAGATAATCGTCGCCATCATCATAACTTATCTTTGTGAAAAGTAGTCCCAGATTGTGTGGTCATTGATGTGCTGTATGAAATGGGACAGCAACAGAAAAGAAAAACTGACAAACTGAGAAAACTGACAAAACTCTGACAACTTAGGCTTACATGTATTAAATTGTCAAAATTGTCATATCTGAAAAGGTTATAGCTGACCACGTGCTTTGTGCTTTGCCGCTTCATCTGTCTGTCTGTCTGTCCGTCTCTCTGTCTGTCTGTCTGTCTGTCTGTCTCTCTTTCTCTTTTTCTTTCTCTCTCTCCGTCTCTCTGTCTCTGTCTGTCTGTCTCTCTCTCTCTCTCTCTCTCTTTTTTCTCTCTCTCCTCTCTCTCTCTCTCTCCCCTCTCTCTCTCTCTCTCTCTCTCTCTCTCTCTTCTCTCTCTGTTTCTTCCGTTGCAGATTTTAATTCTTCCCTTGGATCAAAATGTG